>CM061133.1:9708784-10156284 GCA_030789695.1 Scilla litardierei | reverse complement strand
ATATATGTACATGTATACTCTTGTCCAAATTCTCTTATCCAAATTCTCTTGTCCAATTTCTCTTATCCAATTTCTCTTGATAACATCCCTATTTTATAGAATAGATATATGTATATGTATGTATGTATATGTATATATGTATATATGTATATGTATGTATATACTCTTGTCCAATTTCTCTTATCCAATTTTTCTTGTCCAATTTCTCTTATCCAATTTCTCTTGATAACATCCCTATTTTATAGAATAGATATGTATGTATGTATGTATATGTATATATGTACATGTATACTCTTGTCCAAATTCTCATATCCAATTTCTCTTGTCCAATTTCTCTTATCCGATTTCTCTTGATAACATCCCTATTTTATAGAATAGATATATGTATATGTATGTATGTATATGTATATATGTATATGTATATATGTATATATGTATATGTATGTATATACTCTTGACCAATTTCTCTTATCCAATTTTTCTTGTCCAATTTCTCTTATCCAATTTCTCTTGATAACATCCCTATTTTATAGAATAGATATATATATATATATACTAGTCATTACACGTGCCCATAGGGCACGGTTTATTTAATGGCTGAGTTCTCCCCCCCCAACAAATTTCAAGTTCCCCCAAATTTCAAGTTTTCCCACAAAATTTCAAGTTTCCCCCAAATTTATGTTTTCCCCAAAAATTTAAGTCCCCCAAAATTGTCATTACCATCTATGATAAACTTGCCACGTAGGACAAAGCTTTGTCCTAGTAGAATAAGATTCAAAATCCTCAAAGGACGGGAAAAAAATGGTCGGAAGGGGGGAGAATAAAAGGTGTGGGTATTTGCGGAGGGAGGGTCCCGGGGCAAAAATGCAAAACCCGGGATTGTATGTGCAAAATTCTCCACCTCCTCTCTTATCCCTCAAAATCTCATCTCCTATATTTTCTCTGATCCAATTTCTCATGTCCAAATTCTCTTATCCAATTTCTCTTGCTAACATCCCTCTTTTATATAATAGATATCCAATTTCTCTTATCCAATTTCTCATGTCCAAATTCTCTTCTCCAATTTCTCTTGATAACATCCCTCTTTTATATAATAGATATCCAAATTCTCTTATCCAATTTCTCATGTCCAAATTCTCTTATCCAATTACTCATGTCCAAATTCTCTTATCCAATTTCTCTTAATAACATCCCTCTTTTATATAATAGATATCCAACTTCTTTTATCAGATTTCTCTTGAAAACATCCCTCTTTTATATAATAGATATCCAAATTCTCTTATCCAATTTCTCATGTCCGAATTCTCTTATCCAATTTCTCTTGATAACATCCCTCTTTTATATAATAGATATCCAAATTCTCTTATCCAATTTCTCATGTCCAAATTCTCTTATCCAATTACTTATGTCCAAATTCTCTTATCCAATTTCTCTTGATAACATCCCTCTTTTATATAATAGATATATATATGAAGTAACTACCAGGCTTTGTTGCTCATGGAAAATCAAGAAAAGCATGCTAGTTAAAAAAATTGATGTATGATCTCAAGCACGAAGGCTTGTGATGCGTTTGGGATTTTTGGTCCCAGGGGCATTTTCGTAAATGTAGCAATTCTGTAAATTTTCTCCATTTATAGCCTAGGTCCGGCCCTAATGGGGCTCATGCTTGATTTGTTGAGAAAACCCCTTTTAGTTTATTTCTTAATTAATTTGTCTACAGACATTAGTTGGAGATTTAGGCTTTGATCTCGAATCCAAAGCTATGAGTTTGTCTCTTCGCAAATTGAGAACATTGGGGAGACACGGCGTGGGGTGGAGCTGATGGAGGGAACTATGGTTACGATGTATCGCCTCCGCCTCCTCCGCGACGCCAGGACTACCAGCAAGGGAGAGGTGCACATGGGGGGTTTTCTGCAGAGAACCGAGTTAGGAAGCTGAATATGCTCATCTTTGAGGGAGAGGACACTGATGCATGGATATACATGGTGGAGAGATATTTTGATGCGCCGATGGCCCGATGGTTCATGAGATAGACTGGCCTAAGGCAGTATGGGTCTCCCTGGAGGGAGAGGCATTGTCTTCGTTCCAGTGGACACACCAACAGTGGCCTTTTTGTTCTTGGCAGGAGTTCAATACACTTATAATGTAGCATTTTGAGAAGGTGCATACTGGCAACGCATATGAGAGGCTGTATGTCTTGAGACAGGAGGGGACAATGAGAGACTACATCAAGAAATTCGAGATACTGGCTAGCATGGTCCGTGGGGGTGTCTGTGTCTGGAGAGTCCCTTGAGGGGTGCTTTATAAAGGGGTTGAAGCCCACCATCAGGTCGGAGCTGATGATCCAGAGGCCTGCAGATTTGCATGAGCAGATGAATTTGGCAAGGATGGTGTAGGACCGACTGGATGTGGAGAGGAAGGCCCGAAGGGCATGTGGAGGTTCCTCTTTTCAGGGGTAGGATCCTGTAGAAAGACAGAAGACGGTCACAGAGGGAGCAACATCCACAGACGAGGCTACGATCAGCAAGGAGAAGCGTGTTAATGCACGACCAAGGGGCAGGTACGACGGATGACAGAGGCTGAGATACGAGAAAAGCGTGCCAAGGGATTATGCTTCAGGTGCGACAAAAATTTTTCTCCGAGACACCGGTGTAGCGATCGTACCTTGCAGATATTGATAGTGAATGATGAGTAGGATGGAGAGTGCGTGGTAATGATGGAAGAGGGCGAGGAGGATCAGAAGCACATGCACTTGGAATAACCGTCCACGCACTTTACACACCACCTTGAGTACAATGTGGTTCTTCGAGGGTAGAGTAATGATGCGTTTGGGATTTTTGGTCCCAGTGGCATTTTCGTAAATGCAACAATTCTGTAATTTTTCTCCATTTATAGCCTAGTGCCGACCCTAACGGGGCTCATGCTTGATTTATTGAGAAAACCCCTTTTAGCCTAGGCCAAATTTCCAAAAAAGTCCACATGGATCCGTCGGGGTTTCGTCGGGGTTTCACCAAATAAAAAACTACAATGTCCAATTACCTCCACCCCTCTCCCCATCCACCGCCCACACCGCCCACCCCATCCCCACTACCCCCTCTTCTACCCTCCCCCGTCCATCCCCCGCCCCCTCCTTCGCCACCATATGCGGTCGGAGAAGACGGCGGTGACGGTTCGTTGGATTATCGTGATCTACGACGTGAATGGGACGAGAAATTCGTCGAAGGAGGCGATGGAGAGGGACGCGACGAAGGATGAGGCAAAGAGGAGGGTCGGGAGAAGGGGGGCGGAAGGGGCATGGATGGGGAAGGTCCGATGGGGCTAGGGAAGAGGGTGAGGGGGCTGGGGGCTGAGGGCTGGGGAGGGGGCGGAGGAGGGGTGGGCGAAGAGCGGGAGGGGACATCTTCCTCCTTCTATCTCATCCTTCTCTCTTCTTCTCTTCGAACCACCCATCCCCATCCCTCCCCCAAACTGCCGCCTAATCCTCCCCTCCTCTTCCTCTCATCATCATCCTCCTCACTTCTCCTCTACAAAACACCCCCACCTTCTCGATCCAAACTGCCCCTCATCATCCCTCCCAACGAACCACCACCCCAAGCCTCTCCTCATTTTTCTCTTACTCTTCCTCTCTTCTCCACTTCAAACTACTCATTCTCCCCAAAACCACCGCTCTCATACTCTTCTCATCATCCTCCTCAAACTTTCACCCTCTTCACCCTCTTCTCCTCTCTTCTTCAACCTCTTTGCACTCTTTCTTTAACCCGAACCTGTTCAATTTCCTAACCCAAACCTAAAACCGATTATTTAAAACTTGACACCAAAAATGAAATGTATTAATTCGAGTGTAACAAGATTTGGTTATTATTTAACCACAACCATGTTAAATTTTGGATGAAACGACAACGATGACTCTTTCAAATAGATTAATAAATTTGAAAAAGTAAATCACAAATATCATGATTTAAGAGACTCTTTTTAAATTAAACATAAATAGGGGATCGATATCTAAAACAATCCAAAAAAGAAGAGATGGGAGACTAACAATAAACTAACAATTCATACAACTATACAACTGTCTAAATATAATTTTTCTCAGTAATTTCATAAGGGCCATCGACTAAGTTTAGCTCAAAGTAGCAAGAAATGTTCTTCATTTATGGGATGTCATAAGTTAAATCTCCCCTAAATTTCTTACGTAATAGCTAGAGTTTCTAGGTTTACAATGTAGGATCGTAGACTATACATTAGTTAATGTGCGAATATGGTATCCAAACAAGTCATGAAAATCCATTATAGATGTAGCAAAATAAATGCGAAAAAATAAAATCAAGCATTAAGGAACGCACAAATTAATCTAGGTTCATAATGCCTACTCCTACCCATAAGACTACTAATCAGAGTTAATTAATCTACCACACACAACACATGTAAACTCTCACAATGCTAATGATTAATCTAACCTTAATCTAGTAGACATACTCAATCGGCATCCCTGAATTGAGAATCCCTGAATTGCACGCCATAACTCAATCTTATGAACTATTATTTAAAGAAAAAATAAACATCAAGATCAAAATATTAATTTATAAATTAGAGTTAAGAAATCTGAATGTTAAGTGACGTGTTAAGTGACGTGTTGATGTTTAATGAAGAGCTTGATGTAAACCATCTCAAAAAATATCATCACTGGAACGCTCAAAATAATTTGTTGAATGTGTTAATAAATTGATTGATGGCTGATAGCTACAATACTTGCAGCAAGCTCCAAGAATTATGGTAACATGCATTGAATTATTTTTCAACTAAGAGCACTTCTAAAAAGGGCTGACAAAGAGGTGCTTCAAAAAATCAAATGATGCTTTGGCTTCTAAAATAATCGTTTGCTGGTGCAGCTAAAGTTCAAAAAGGTTGCTGCCAAAACCATTGCTTCAAAAAGAATCATGGCCAAGTGCTTCACAATTAAAGTTGCAGCCAGGGTATCGATACGCTTAGATGCCATTATACTGTTGATCTGACATCCTTCAAAACAAAAAAAATATTTCGACATTGAGATTAAAGTAATTTTTGGCCACAGGGGTTTGCCATGATTTCGTTCAAACTTTAAATTAATCGATGATTGCAGTTATGAGCTCTTAAAATAATTTTGGCATGCCCTCTTCAATAATTTTCAACCCCAAAAATTATGTTATGGTTTCAATGTATATTTATAGGCCACTAATTATGTTAGCACTAAAATAAAAAAAGCCCAAAACTATTAGAATTAGGAACTCTAATTCAATTCTAATTCCAATAGTTAGTAACTCAATCTCCTTTTATAGTTTCCTAATTAAGATAGTTCTATAAATAAAAGAATGCACATAACTCTTCTAATCATGATTGTGCCTAATCAAGCTTCTTGTGCTTGGGCCAAATCAATACTTCTTGTAATTGCTTTGTCACTTATTTCTCGAGACATTTTAAACATACACAACACATGACACACAAATTCATTACGCTCATATGGGTAATGTGGGTAATGGGTTTATTAACGTCAAATAAGACTTCATCAATTGCAATACTCTACATATAATGTAGAAAGATGGTTTGATGGTTTGCAGTGCATACATGTTTTTCAAACAAATGCATGATACCTAAATTCACTAGGCAACGAGTCAGGTTTGCATCACACAGAGATAGTTTGCAAAGGGATGATATAATTCCAATAAGAGAGTAATGGATATCAGGTAGTAACTAAGCATTACTTCCTAGTTGCAGCTGATGCGATAACTTATTATTGAGTGGAGTAAAAGGAAGCACAAGAATCATACTTTACTTTGTTTACCCCATCAAATGAGAGGTATCCACATCCGTAACTTAAAGCCCGTAACTGCCAATGGATACCATTAATATCTGTAAATGGAGTTTATTTTTCTTTCATGGAAAATTCTTTTCTGCACATTGGTGAAGATTTAAATTCTTTGATGTGAATTATCATTAAACTCTAGGAGCCTTTCTTTAAAAAAATAAAGGTACCAAATATTTATTTTTGATTTATTTAAAGTTTTCCCTCATAATTGCATATATAAAGTTTGATGGAGAACCGTTGTTTAAAATTGTTTTGCCTTTCCAGAAAAGTTTATTTTGTAATCTTTGTGTATAAAACTAGATTTGAAAATAAAGACATGCTAACAAACAAATATTTTCTAATAGTGTGTGAATCCATTTTAAACACTATTTGCAATTTCTTAGGGCTTTCAAAAGCTATATTTCTACAAGGTTAAATTAAATTAAACACCCTTCTACTCTCTTCGATTCTAGTTTAATATCACATGGACTACCATTTTCTAAAATAACACCCACTGGTTAACGATTTTGCTAATTTTTCTGTTAATTTAAACCCTATTTGCAGTCATCTAAACTCCATTAATCTTAGATTAGTTTAAATTTAATTATGTAAAGACTCACGTCAATCTCAAATGACTGCAAAATGGGAACCAAATTTATAAAAAATTAAAAGAAATCACACATGGAGTGTTATTCTAGAAAATAATAGTACTTGTGTGTTACACTAGACTCGACAAAAGTACTAGTATGCTTAATCTAATTTACACTATCTATTATGTTACCTCGTTCTTGGTTGCTTGTTAACCTTAGATGTAATTTAATCACAAAACTGTGTTAGTAAACCCATTTAGGGCATGGTTGGCTTTAAGCTTTTTAAACTGTAGTTAAATTATAGTCAAACTTCTGCAAACTTGGTTCTAAAGCGTTGTAAACTGTAGCTTGTTTTAATTATAATTAGAGGTTCAGACTAGCTTTTTATGTTTACTATTTGATAGTATAGCCCATAACGGACTTTTTAAGCCCAAAACGGCCCATGGATGTACCAATCTGAGTTGAGAGATAGATTCCGTCCCAATGGCATAATCACTTAAGCTGTCGATCCGCAAACAGGCCCACGAATGCCCAATTATAGAAGATCTAAACAACACTAGTGAAATTACCAAATTGCCCCAACTTATGACATTAAATACCCAGTGTGAAGATAAATACCCATGTTGCTCCGATAAATATGTATGGGTAAAGAAGGAATGTACTATTCCGTCCAATTCTTCACTTCACTTACTTTTATGATATTCTTCCCATCTCATTTAGGTCCTAACTTGATCAAAGGAGAATCCAAGACCCATCACATCTCTGATTCATCTCACTAACGCTCTCGTTGGCTTTGGTTCCCAAGCCAATATGAAGAAACCTACATCTTACACATTCACTTCAAAGTTCAAACACGCTGGGCTAGAAGGCACGTTCGCCCCGGTACATCCAAACCTGCCTCATCAACACTGTTTGATTAAATAATACTCTCAAAGTCATGAAGTTAAAAGAAAAGTTCAATTAGATTAGATTTGTTAAAGTACAATTAAGCCTAACTTATGTACGTATCTTCAGTTTAGAAAACTTAACTCATAAGCCAACTGATAAAGCAGTCAAAACATTCTGTATATAGCTCTGATATACTCAAGAGTTAGTTGTTGCATTTTCCAGCATAAACGATAAATTGGCCCATAAATTGGCACATGTACATATGCATAGCATGCTGATGGTTGGATTTCATTTGTCTGTGCAAACCACAAATACTAAAAAGAGATTGTCGTACAACAATAAATTCCAATCTTCAATATCTAATTGATTTAACATCAACTGCTAATGGAAAGCATTATATTTGCACCTTCTAAATTGAATAGAATAGCGACAACATTGACAGAACTGTTCTTAGATCCACTTTCTTCACTAAGATTAAAACTAGGTCTTGAAAGATGGAGGATTATGGTACACTAACCTGTAAGCAGCTATGGCTAAAATCTCACATCATGCAAACACCAAGGTGTTCCCAATGCTGGATTCCACAAAATACGTCCGTCTTGTCGTCAAAAACATGAAGATAGCGCTGCATTTCTGCATGATTCACATATCGATTCTTGTTGGTTGCAAGGTACCTCCGTCATGTCGTCAAAAGCATGAAGATGGCACAGCATTTCTTCATTATTTGCATATTCTTTCTCGTTAGTTTGTAACCGTAATGACTTGCAGATGCTAGAACATCAAGCCAAACACAAGTTTTGTAAAGCAAATACTCTGCAAATTGCAAATAAAAAGAAGGGTAAATTTAAAAAACATCCCTGAACTATGGGGATCCTAGAATTTACACCAGTGAATTATCATATTTAGTGAACTATCATTTTCTAAAAATATCCGTCTGAAGGAGGAGCGATGACATCAATTTTTCTATTACATTAAGTCTCACATGACCTTACATCATTTTAATTAAAATGAAGGTCGATTAGTGTGTTTTAACTCTAATTAAAGCCTAATTCTTCACCTCCTCCCCATCATCTTCATTCCCCTCATCATCTTCTTCACCCCCCCCCCCCGGCCGCAGCTGCCGCCGCCTCCTCCTCCTAATAAGTTTTTTTAACTCTAACAAAAATCTTATTCTTATTCTTCATCTTTCATCTCTTCTCCAGGGGTACAACTAAGAAAATTAAAGAAAGAAATTTCAATCACCCCTCTCTAAATCATCCACATCTTCCTCCTCGTCCTCCTATTATCACAGCCCCTCCATCATTCTTCGTTTCCTCCTCCTCTAAACAATTGTGATAGGACCACAGATCTGTAATTTTCAGTTGTAGAGGTGTTTTTGTAATTTTCAGTTTTCTATGGTTATTTTTGTAATTTTCAGCTTTAAGGTTATTTCTGTAATTTTGTTATTTTCAGTTTACTGTTTATACGGGGCAAATGGGGATTAGAGAGAAGGGTAGAATATTGAGTGAAAGCTTGTGTGAGATTGATAAAAATCCATCTTTTATTGGAGAGCGGCTCTCTCTCGAATCGACGGCTTGAGAGAGCGAGTTCCTCTCAAAAAAACTCAACCTCTCTTGTATTTCCTTTTATTTTGAGTTTATTATCAATACAAATAGCGATCTTTTGTCCAAAACTCCTCTTTCTAGCCCTAAAAATCCCATCTTTCTGCTAAAAATCCCTCCTTTCCCAAAAAACCCTATTTTTATTCATCAAAACCCCAGTGGATCCTAACAAAGGGTATCAAAACACTACAATCCATGACGATAACAGAGGCAAAAAAATTATGGAATTTTTGGAGGAAAGACTCGATGTCGAAGTAGTGGGTCTGAAGAAATCTATGGATGAACTCAGATCTGAGGCGAGGGCATCGTAGACGAGGATCAAGACAAAGTTTGAAACAAGCAAATCCTAACGCAACAACATGCTTTCATGCAAACCCTAACACAACAATTTTCGAATCTAAAGGCGACGAAGAATTCAGATTTGGACGACAATCCACATCTAGGGCACAAGGCGAATTCCTTGAAGAAAGGGAAGGAAAAAGTTGATGAATACACCGAAGGATTGCTCTCTGACATGGATCAGAGCTTCAAGGACTTGCAGGACGAAAAGGAGGAGGGCGACGAACCTTGGTGTGGCTGCCATGGCCCTGATGAGCCCTGGCAGGCCCGCCAAAGGCTCACCGAGTTTCAACAGGCCCGTCAGGGGCCTCGCGGCTTCCTGACAGCCAGCCGAGACCCCGACGATGACTTTCAACTGCTTCTAGACATGAGTATGGACATGACTATGACTTCGAGGAGTTTCAGAGGCTTCATGGACCTCAGTTTGTGGTAGAGACGCGACGACACTGAGTACTTCCGGCCTACGAGGAGTTTCGGGCTGATTATGATGATGGACTGGACTTTGAGGAAGGTGTTGATGACTACGCTTAGGATGAGAATGGCTGGGGCAGCAATTGAGGCAGATGCGACGATCCGTGAAGGGGCTATGGACGACACAGGGAGGTACGACACGATAATTATCTTCATCCTTACTATGGACATGCAGGAGGGCGAGCGGGTCATGAGAGGCTTGAGATTGACGACATAATGCGGATGCTGAAGATGTCATTGTTCAATGGGGTGCTCCTTATGGTTGGATCTCCCGAGCTGAGATGTTCTTTCCGGTGACACGCCTGACAGAGAGGCAAAAATTGGAAATGACTGGCATCTGTTTCGAAGGAAATGCGTGCTCTTGGTTCCAATAAAGGAAACGACACTGCTTCCATTCGTGGGAGGAGCTTTAGGATAGCTTGGTGGACAAATTCAGAGACACCCTTAGCGAGAAATTACAAGAGCACCTGTTAGCATTCAGACATGATGGAAACGTCAGGGAGTGCAGATCAAAATTTGAGGCCCTCTCGGGACGTGTGAGAGGAATATCGGAGTAAGACGTTAAAGAGAAGCTTCATGAAGGGTCTCAAGGTGAACATCAGTGTAAAGCTCTGCATATAGAGGCCTATAGGACTAATGGAGACGATGGACTTGGCTCAGAAGGTAGAGGAGCGTCTCACAGAGCAGAGGTCCGGGGCGGTCTGGAGCTGGCCCACTTCTCGCAACCAAGTACCAACGGATGGGCTGAAGGCACTGTCAGGGGGGGACCAGTTTAGCAAAGGGCAGAGCAACAAGCTTCCACAAGGGGGGCAACTCAAGAAGGTGATGGAGGCAGAGGTGTGTGACAAATGGGTTAAATGATTATGTTTTCGCTGGAACGAGAAATTCACTCTAGGACATCGGTGTCGCGAACACACACTCCACGTGCCGATGGTGGACGATGAGGGTGATTTGAAGGAGCCATGGGTAGACGAGCACCCCCACTTGGAATAGCATGCCAATGATTTTCACGACACCACCTTGAGGACAATGTGGTTCTTCGGGACCGGAGTAATGATAGTACATCATATCTAGAATTTTCAGTTGTATGGGTGTTTTAGTACTTTTTCAATTTTTAGTGTTCTTTTTGTAATTTTCAGCTTTAAGGTTATTTATGTAATTTCGTTATTTTCAGTTTATTATTTATATGGGCAAAAGGGGATCAGATAAAGGTGTTGAATATTGAATGAAATCTTGTGTGAGATTGATAAAAATTCATCTTCTATTGAATAGTGTGGTCTCCTCTCGAATCGGCGGCTTAGAAGAGCGAGTTCCTCTCGATCAAACTATTTTGTATTTCCTTTTATTTTCAGTTTATTATCAATAAAAACAGCAACCTTATTCTCAAAACTCCTCTTTCTAGCCCTAAAATCCCATCTTTCCACTAAAAATCCCTAATGTCCCAAAAAACTCTATTTTCACCCATCAAAACCCTAGCGGGTCCCAACAAATTGCTCTTCTCCTCCTCCACCTCATCATTTGAATTCCCTCCAACCTTAATAATGCCCTAATACAGACTCTTGACCTAAGCCAAGCCAAACTTTTACGAATAATTTATACATATAACAATCAAAATAAGTTTAATCAAGAGGTGAAATAAAGTTAGGACTTATTTTTAATATAAAAATTACTCTTGTTAGTTTTCAGTAGGGTATTTATAGAAAATGACATTTCATGGATATAAATTCTAGGACCCCCAATAATCAACAATGAGGTGTTTTGTCTAATTTAGCCAAAAAAACTCACCATACATTGTCATGGTGTTGTAACGTCAGGAGTTGATGTTGTATACAGTCGCAACGCAATTGTTAATCCACCGAGAAGCAACCAAAAACTCTGGCATTGGATGTATGGCTTCACCCCATTGTTGATCCACAGTGAAGCAACCAAAAACTCTAGCATGGAATATATGACTTCTAATTCAAGTGATGAGGAAGTTTTACAACTGATTTCAACTGTAATCCCAAATTAGTTTTCTAATTCAAGTGACAAGCTCTGAGGTTTTTGAAACTAGCAGTATAAAATTATGTATCCAGCAAAATAAAGTCTACCAATAATCCTATCAGACACCACATAGAACTTGGTAGAATTCATAGAATGCATCAAGAGTATCTCAGCAAAGAGCCATCGAATAGAAAGGCCTTACCTAAGAGCCATCTAATTGAAAGACATTGCAAATCAGGGCAAAAGAAAAAATAACAGTACATGATTTCACAAGTAGTTGGCTCAAGTTCACTCTCGGAACTCTTAATGTGAAAAGAGATTCAGAGATCGCACTGTGTCCAGTTAGTACAGCTACTAAGTACAAATATCAAATCCATAAGCATTGCATGCAAAGCTATTTGCAACACAGAATATCTATTGCCAAGAAACATGAAAAGCAAGAAAATAACCTGTTCGTTGCGCACAAAACTTCTTAGAAACACCAAAAAATGAGATCTTATGATCGAGCACAGATAAAAATTAGTAGATAAATCCAAGAAATCAACATCGTACTACTCCACTAAGCAACTGTTGGTTAATCTATGTTTGTTTGCACATGCAAATCTTTGTGCAGGAAAACAAGACCTTTGTTGTCCTAATCATATGCTTGTTTGCTTGTATGCCTGGGTATATGCACCAGTCACCTGTCACAGAACATATGAATGATAAAGTCAGAGATATAAAACAAGACTATTAAAATATTTTAACCTACAAACAAGGCTAAGCATTCAAGAATTATTGAGATTAATCACAGTCTATTTTCCAGTGAAGCACACATCTTTTGGTTTGAAATTGGCAAGTGTCCTGATAAAAGATTAAGAGAGTTGCATAGTTTCTCACTGGGACAACTCTTGAATAACTTGGAGCAATAAGCATGCAACAGTTCTAACTTGTAAGCACAAAGGAAAGCAGCTCCTGGTTCAGGAAAAGGCTAATCGGGAAACCATCAACCGGATGAGAAAGGCAGCAAACAACATCTATATTCAAGCTAAATGTTTGCAAGAGAACTTTATTATAGATTATGTACAATCTAGAGTTACCATCAATCTTGAGTAAATATTCCAAATTCTGGTCCACATTTGCATGCTGCCTTCAAATTCTTCTGGGATTTATTGCGAAAGAAGTGACCTACAATACTGCCAAATATTCGGAAGAACTCTAAGAACTCTAATCGTTGTGGTGAAAAGCCTGCCAGCACATGTTTATGCATCGCTGTGACTGCTCTGGAGCACTTTAGGCCCATGTTTCAAATTTACAAAGTATTCACAGTCTCGCATATTGATGTTTATTGTTGTATTCAAGTTTTATTGCTAATTTCATAATGCTGTATTAGTAACAGAGTTTTTTGAATTTCAAATTGTATAAGCCTTATATATATATTTTCGATAACCTATTTCAATGTTTAGGCTGAGGCGAGACGCTAGGCCTTGCGTCTAGGCATGCTTAGGCACCATTTAAGCATTTTCCCCGGAAACCTACACCTATATAACTATTCAAACATTAACTAAAAATATTATGATTCTAAAAATTATATCAGTAACAATAAAAGTATAAAACAAATATTGTATTTAACATTTTACCATTCAAGTTTTCGTTTATAAACATGTTAAAAGATGGCGGACGCTAGCCCACCCAAGTCCAGTTGGGCAGCTAAGCCGCCCATGCTTAAGCAGCTGCCTAGGCCCTCCTAGGTGGGGCTTTTATAAACACTGCCAATTTGTTCAACAATTTCTCATTTCCATTTTCCCAAAAAGCCCTGGCACATTTTGCCCCTAAAGCTCCTCAGGCTGAGCCTTGCCTTCCCATCTAGCTTTCCATTGCAATGTCAGATGATCCTCGGCTAAGTTCTTTCACTTAATTTTAACTCATTGGTTATTGATGGCTCGATTTCTGGAAGGCCATGGCCGTATCAGACCTATTAAAAACTATTGGAATAAACACAGATTGGTCCTCCAAATGGAACTCTAGTTTTGCTAGCCTCATTAACAGTCAATGACGTTAGAAGTATCTCATTTTTTTTCTGGTAATTAAGAACTTGAGTGAGAGAAACAAATCCGTCAGTTTAATATGGTGAATGAAAGGAAACGCGTAATAGGACAAGTCACTCAGTCTTACAGAAAACATCAAGGATAAGTGTATCCCTAAACAAATAGTAACAGACATAAGAAACCCAATTCAAACTAAAACAAAGCCAAAACAAATATGGATAGGTAGCTCAGCAGGAAGCCTTTTATAGGATGGACACTTGAATAGGGCTTGATTAGGATAGAGTTTGATATGGCCCTGGTTTGTGAAATTTTCTAATTTTCACGCCATAACCTATTATATGTATGACACTTCTCCAAGACAATTTGGCGTGTGCGACACTTGAGGACATAACACGCATTTCTACCATGTCAACCACTTCTAAAAATACATGACATGTATTCATGTTATACAATATGTTTATGAAATTATTGTGCCCCCTATTTGACAAAAGCAAAAGGTTTATAGATTATGTTACTATAGATGCTTTTAGATATAACTAAAATCGTATGCTTATATGAGTCAAATACATGAATGTACAGTTAATACATGCATACATAACCGTTGATGCATGGATTCTCGCAGGGTCCAAATCAGGTCTCGAGGACGAACAAGCCAGCAATAGGGAGCACAGACAGGACAGTTTCACCGGGCTAAGGTGGAAGAGACATTTGCCATTGCCTGAAACGAAGAGAAACCCCGGTCAGCCTCCCCGGAGCCGGAGGGGTGGCCCTCCAATCAGACACCGACAATTAAGTTAGATTCAAGCGAGGGCAGGAGGGACGCCGGCCAAAAGAAGCCACCGCTATAGTGGTGAAATAGGAACTACATGGGTTTGGGTTGCAGAATTAAGTGTCTGATACATATAGAGGAGCCTCCAAAGGAGGCGCCCCCATCCGCCATGGAAGTGTGTCCAGTTGAGGGTGTTGAGGGTGTTGGGCTTACCCGTTTCTTTTTTTCCCTCCTCAACGGGTGGTCTCTTGCTTATGTAGAGCTTCCGGAGGATCACCTCACATCCCACAGCTAGGAAGATTTGCGGATCTTTAAGCGCGGATGCCCCGTACGAGTAGGACATTTAAGCAGGCGAAATAACACATGGCCGTACTTCATGTACTTTGGCCAGGTCAACTGCTATTGATGCGTCGTACAAGAAATGAGTGTTTGCTGATGCGGATGGTATGTAAGCGAGGGGCTGATCTCGCGAGGACTGTGCAATGCGGAGTGGGCCGAGCCGACTGGGTACTCTGGACGACTGGGAAACCGACCACGGAGAGATGGGTCATCTCAAATGTCAATAATTTCTTGGTGGCGGGCCTCATTTGACGGGCTTATACTAGGCTTCACTGTTGCTGTGTGCCCTAACTAGAATTGGTATTCACACTAGCCCCTCGTCTTCTAGCTCGACACGACTGACCCGAATCGCGTCCATGAGGTTGTAAGTGGAGAGACAAGGAGATGAAATATTAAAGGAGAGAGGTCAGCCTCATTGGGCAGTACACACAAGGATGATGGGCTGCCAAGGGAAGCTAAACACTGCGACAGATTCACATGCGTGCTCTTCATAATGCCAAGAGGTAGACCTGCAGAGATCCACATTTAATGTAGGATGCGAAGGGACATACCCACTCTCCGAGGGGGTGCTGGCGTGGCGAATGCCGATTTGTTGAATGGACATCGTGCAGAAGCCTACGATTGCACAAGTCCAACGGCTGGGATTGGCCTCGCATAGTGTGTCTTGATCGAATGTCTGGGATCGATCCCTGCCAACCCTTGTCTGGAGAGGGTTAAAATGCCAAGGGGGCAGGAGCCTCGCACTCATCTCTTCAATTCTTCTTTGCTTTCGTATGTTACAAGCCAAAATTATGTCTGGCATTGCGTGTTCCTCTTGGTCATCATCACCATCACCATCAGGAAACATGCGACCCCTAACGGGGGAGGCGGACTCCGGTCCCAGGAGGCCAGATAGATTTGCATCCGTGATCAGGAGGCGATAGCCATGCCATGGCGGTGCTTGGGCTGTACGATCCCCTCGCCATCAGCCCGTGGTGGAGACAGAACGGAGGCTCCCAGTTGTCCATTCTGAAGACGAAGAGATTGAGTCTTATCACAGTGCTCTAGACGAGCACATGTGAAAAGGGAAGGAGAAGGTCGGGGAGGGGGCAGGGGCGGGGGCGGGGGCGGGGGCGGGGGAGTGGGCGACTGCTGATCGATCACCGAAGAGGGTTCATGTAGAGGGTGCTGTTGAGCGCATCGGTCTCAGAGCGCTGGAATATATGCTGGTGTGACTGTGGAAGTGATCGCCGGCCAACCCGAACTGAAAACCTAAGGGTTTATGCGACCGCTCCTGCGCATCGGCCAAGCCCAGGCGGAGCTACGTGGTTATTTCCATAGTTTCATTGTCTACAGTGACCGAGTGGAGTCTCTGGAAGAGGTCGCCCGCCTCTGGTATCTAGTTTGCTTACAAGAGGCGGTATTAGACGATGAGAGGGCCCGGTTGCGGTGGGCCGAAGCTCGTAGAATAGCTTTATATGATGATTACAGGGAAGCCCGTTGTAGGCTCTGGAGCTGCGCATTGCGGAGTTGAGCCCGACCCGAGGTCGGCTATGTAGATTTTCCATCTTCTCTTTTTGGATGTAAGCTGTGGGGCAGCAATTTTGTAACCTTTTGCCATCGAATAAAAAAGCCGATTTTTGCTCGTTGCTCGGCTACTTTGGTTGTCGAAACCGGTTTGCATTGTACTGAGCTTGTGTCGCACTTCGGATAGAACTTTAGAAGGCCAAGAGATGAACTGCCCACCCTGGGTCTGAGGTGTTTGGCCCGAACTGGGGTAAGCTCAGCTCCAGTGTTCTAAATATCGGTCTGCAATCTGATATATCGGCCGAGATATCGAAATTTACACCGGGCCGATACGATATCATCAATGTAATTGCAGTTTTCGATTTTTTGGAGAATATCAGCGCAATATCAGTCGCAGGCCGAAATATTGGCTGATATCGGGCTTCGGCGCTGATTGATTATGTGGGTTAACGAGCGGGTCGGTCCAGTGAATAGTGGATCCGACCCGACCCAAATTCATAAAGGCATCGGGCAGCAGGGTTTTAGGATGAAATTCACAAAAAAACTAATCCACGTGTTCGATTTATCAGTTCGACTTCGCTTGGCTCTCACGTTCGCCGACCATTCGCTGCACGTTCGTCGCCCGTTCGCCGTAGATTGGAGTCCAAATCACCGGTGCAAAAGGTAATTTTTTCCATTTTCAGTTGTTTTCAATTTTCGATTTTTTTTTTCAGTTTTTAGTGCTCACAAGTAACAATGGTCGCCGATCTCAGCCATTGTCTTCTCTGCTCAGGTCATCTCCTTGCTCGGAGACGCTACGCCTCTTACGCTAATTTTTTTCCATTTTTTCAGTTTTCCCATTGTTTTCCGTTATTAATGTATTTTTTCAATTTTTGGCACTCAAGGTGATAGCCGATCTCTACCATCTATCTTCGCCGCTCAAGTGATCATGCCGGTCATCTCGCCGCTCAGTTTCACTTCGACATTCACGGTAAAAAAATTTAATTTTTTTCAGTTTTGATATTTTCACTTTTCAGTTTCAATATTTTCAATTTTCCATTGAGCATCATACATCATCAGTCCTTTTACAGTATCTTTAGCAACCTCCCAGTATCTTTAGCAACCTCTCTTTATGCCGTTCATTACACTGTAACAATATTATACAACCATAAAACAATACCCCTGCATATATGTGCATTCTACATAATTAATTGTAATTAATTATGCATATTACATACATCTGTAAGTTACAGTCAAGCCCCTAGTCAATTGCATTATTTTTTTGCTCGTGGTGATAACTACTTTAGTGCCTAGTAACAGTAAGCTACTCTGGAATTTTTTTGCTGCCATCGATTTGCTATAAGCAAGTTCTTTTGCATGATCATGGATTCATGGGTAATTCTCACTGCTGCATGCCTGCAAAAAAAATTCAAAGAGAACAGTACACATAAGTATTTAATAAAGTATTAAAGTGAAATATACATCGATGACTATGAGTTACATGAGTCTCAAATATTTGACAAATACATAATAGAATCTTAAGAATGCAAACCTCTATGATCAATGTAGAATTGCATTATTTTTGACAATATTCATTTACTATTTATTTGTTGCATTATTAACTTGTTTTATTTCATTTATTAATATTTTTCGATGTCATTTTTTGTCATATGATTCTTGCGGTATAGGATTTATAGTGTGTGAAGATGTTGTCCTCCGAAGTTTCTAGCAAAAATGTTCCAAAAGACAACCCTTGCTAGGCATATGGAAGGCAAGTGGATAACCATAGTACGGCTAAGATTCAATGTAATTATTATAGTCAAATTATGTAATTATTGTAATCAAATTGTTAGTAGAGGAATTACCCGGTTCAAGGCACATCTTGCAGGAAGAATGGGAAATGTGAGGCCATGTGGTAATGTTCCGGATGATGTGAAGAGCAAGGTGCTAGAACTTCTTGCGAAGTTAAAAAAGGAAACGGAGCGCAAGGCGATGGAAGTTTAAGTGTTAATGGATGACGTTACTATTGGTAGAGAGAAACATGACCAAGAGGAACATGAAAGTGGCACCCACCAGGAAACTTTATCACGACCAAGTGCTTTTTCTACATTTAAGAAGATCTGGTCGAGGATGGGTATGCCACTCAAGCTACAACAGATTTGGATGTTGCTATAGGAAAGACGAAACAAACTACACTTGATTCGAAGGAGAGAAAGAAGAGAAGGGAGAACATGATTCGATATATTGTAAGGTCGTTCTTCGAAGCAGGAATTTCTTTCATTGCTGCAACACTTGGATCATTTCAACAAATGTTGGAGGCCGTCGGTCAATTTGAGCCAGTCTTAGAGGCTCCCACTCCTTATTAGCTAAGAGAGCTGTGTCTTGAGAAGGTGGAAGAGACAAATAAAAGACTGAAATCTTTCAAAAAAGCTGTAGCATTCATAGATGCTCCGACCGATGATTGGTCTAATCGAAAGCAATGGAGCATCATGAACATAGTGGTGCACTGCCCAGCAGAGATTACTTTCTTGGACTCTGAGGATGTTTCGACTGAGCGTCATAGTGTAGCGTTTATTTATGCTTTTGTTGACAGGGCAATAGTGAAGCTGGGCGATAATAATGGTGTTCAGATAAATACTGATAATGCATCATCTACTACTATGGCAGCAGCAAAAATACTGGCAGTGAAGAGGCGAAGAATCTTTTGAACGAGTTCTGCCGCACACACCGTTAATTTGATGCTCGTGGACATTGCCAAAATCAAGCTGATTAGGAGTGACATTACAATAGGCAAATATGTCTCCATTTTCATCTACAGTCACACCATCACTATGAGCTTGAAGAGAGTTTACAAAGGGAGACATAGGCCCGGCGCGACTAGATTTGTCATTGCCTTCTTACCATTGAATTCATTAAGAGATAAGAAAAAAGAATTGAATCAGATGTTTAGTTCAGAATAATGGGAAGAGTGTGACCTTTCCAGCAAGCTTGCAAGGTAATCATAATTAAAATTTATTTACATTGATATAAAATTGTTACATCACTTTCTTAATCATAACTAAATTATTAATCCTTACTTTGTAGGCTCAAGAAATTGTTCTATGTAACAAGTTTTGGGACAATGTTAATCTGGCTTTGAAAGTTCTATCCTTTTATGAAAGTTTTGAGTAGAGTGGATGGTAATAAAGTCCCATCGATGGGTTTTGTATATGGTGATTTGGTTGAAATCAATGCTGAAATTGCATCGGTCCTTGCCCAAAAGGAGAAGATGTATCTTCCAATATGGAAGATAATCGATAAAAGATGGGATGAGAAGCTCAAGTCGCCCTTGCGTAAGACTGTGTATTACTTGAATCTTTTTTACTATTACCCTAATAAGGAAACTATTGAAAATGGTAATATTTTTGATGGTTTTGTGGAGTGCATGCATCTCATGTATAGGAATGACCATGAAATTATTGAGAAAAGTGGAGAGCAGCTCTACCAGTATCAAAACCAAAAGTGTTAAATTGGGCGAGATTTTGCAAAAAATGATGCAAAAAATCCAAAAATTAACACATGTATAATTTTTATTATTTATCAATTTTTTAAATAAACACATGTTAAACGATAGGGTTATTTAGTACCGACCCCATGTGTTTTCTCCGAAATTAGCAACACCCCCCGATGGTTTCAATAATTAGTAAGACCCCCCTATGGCACCCAATTTTGGACCCCCCTCCCCCTATTTAGGGGGGTCTTCCTATAGGCGGGGGAGTCCAAATTGGATACAATAGGGGGGTCTTACTAATTATTGAAACCATAGGGGGGTGTTGCTAATTTCGGAGAAAACACAGGGGGTCGGTACTAAATAACCGTAAACGATAATTTTTATATTTGTTAATTTGACAGTTACATGTTGGAGTTTCTATGGGACCGATGCTCCAGAATTGAAGCAAATGGCATTGAGCGTCCTGAATTTGGCAACTAACTCTTCTGGGTGCGAAAAAAACTGGAGCACATTTGAGATGGTAAATATTATAAATTTTCATTATAAATTTATATTTTAAAACTTTTAATTTATTGAAAAATAATCAGTTTATGATAATTTGTTTATCTTTTGTAGACGCATATAAAGAATAGAAATAGACTAAGTCACAACAAATTACTTGACTTAGTCTTTGTCAAGTTCAATGCCGAGTTGAAAAATAAGCATAAGAATAAAGATGGTGATCCTTTGGCTACTTATAATGACAATGAAAAGGTCTCAGATTGGTTGATATCCAAAATTGATGGTGCTTCAGTTTTTGATAGCGATGATGAGGTGTTTCCAGGTGAGCAGTTGACTTGGAGACAAGTTGCCAAAGTTATGGAGTCTAACCTTAAAAGAAAGAAGAGCTCAAGAATGTGAGATATAGAAGAACAAAGAAATGAGTATCTTCATCATCTAAAGAAAACGAACTAGCCATGGAAGAAGATGAGTTTGAATCATCATCAGAATCATCATCGGAGGACGAGCTAGATGAGGGCAATGATAATCCTGATCATAGAGATGATTATTGATGACATTGATGTTTGAGAGACTGGGACATGTTTTAAATCTATGGACTGCTATTATCTTCTCTGCTTTTAATATGTTTTTTTACTTTTTATTAAATAACCATTTGAATTGGTTTGTCATTGTAGCAAGTTTGCATAATATGTTAATTTCTGGTTTGGCCTAATCATATCGTAAATTTTAAATTATTATCGCATGGTCATGTTTATTGTTTATTAATTTTTAACACATGCATGTTTATTTTATTATCATATTTTGTAGGTACTCGCTTGGTTCGTAACCACTTAAAGAAACATTCCACCAAGTGGATGGCCGATATTCACGTTTAATGAGATAAGTATATCCAAAATACACTTTTATTTGAGTTTTTATAGTTTATATTTTTTAGAGACATCTATACTTTTAGTTGACATCATTTTTAGCATCTGATATGACACTCCGATATTTAGTCAATATCCCCAATACTCATGTTTAACGAGAGAAGTATAACCAAAACATACTTTTATTTGAGTTAGTATAGTTTATATCATACAGCTATGCTTGCATATATCATCATTTTTAAGCCTCCAACATGACACTCTGAAATTTAGTCAATATCCCTGAAATTCGCAATCAGATAACGAATTTCCTAGGCCGATACGCGAGACTGATATCCTATATTTAGAACACTGCTCGGCTCGAACTTGACGGCCAGATCAGGCATTTGGAAGGGCCTGAAGGTAATGGTGCAAGTACTAGAACTTCTGATGAGAGTTCCTGCGGGGCTCCAGCCGAGCTGGGGCCTAGCAAATGCACACCACGACCAAATTAAAGTGTTGTGTAGCGACTCGGGCATGGCAGGACTGCAAGATCAGATGCTAGAGGCTAACACTATGGACATAAGGGCTTGCCAGTGGAAGGAAGACGCAGCTCGACTCCATGAGATTTTTTCCTTTGGCTAGACAGATCTGTTTACATCGTGGCACACCGGGATGCCGCCTTGGGACGGAGCAAAGAGTGCATGCCGCGATGCCATGGCATGGCATGCGGAGGCTGCTATGCCTTGGGAAGGAAAAAGAGACCACCAGCATGTCATGCCTAGCGAGGGGCGAAGTTGATGTGACATGCATCGATGGCAGGACTTGAAAGGTCATGCCCATGTCTCGAGAGGCGAAGACCGAAAGGCTCACACAGACGGCACTTTGTTGTGGGTTTGAATGGCCGTGATCATTCCTCACATGCCTATAAAGGGAGAGGCAGTCACAGCATTCGTCAAGCACTCGTCTCTTTTTGTAGTGGTGCCCGTAACAGTTTTGTGGAGGGATAGATCATTGTGATTTAGTCTTGACCGACAATTCAAGGTAATCTTTGAAAATTTTACCGCCATGGCTACGTTGTTTGCCTCCCGAGGGCAGGCATGGCATCTGGCTACGTTAAAGCATGGAATATCAAAGAACGCTCCTGATACCCAATATTACTCCGTCAGCCAACCAGGATGACCGAAGATTCTCGGAGAGTGCCTCAGGAGGAGAGCGTCCGATAGAGATGATTTTCGTCGTACCAAACGTGTTAATGTGCAGGCCGGTGAGCCCCTGGGTCTTATTATGGAAGCCAGGCACAGCATGGAACTTCATGGGATGGCAGATAGCCTTGTCCATAACAATTCCTGGTAGTAGACCCATTAGGACCCTCATATTCAAGCAAAGTTGTAATTTTGCTTCCTTCGTTTACTCATACGTCGAAAGTCAACAGCTTGTGCTTTTTTTAACGAATAAATGAAATGAACTTTGCTTTGATCCTTTGATTGTCAAGTCGGTTGATAGTTTGTCTTGTGAATGATGTATCTGTGTAAGGTTCTGAATTGTTAGGTAGCAAGCTCCGCCTAGAATCATGAGGCCGGGTCAGGTTTGCTGGGCTGCCGAACCCTCAGAATAGTCCAAGTATGGGCTTCTTGAGTAGAACAACAGCAAGGCCCCTAATATGGGCCGAATTAGGGGCCGGGGGCCTGATAAAACCGGAAGAGACAAGCCAAAATATCAGTAGACCAAAGGAAATAATAGCGCTAGGACGCGTAGGTCAGACCAGCAGGGGCCCCATCCTGGGCTGGGGGCAAGGCTCCATATGACCGGGGTCAGGTATCGTTATGACAACGCTGAGACTAAGTCTCGACTGTGCATTTAAGGTATGACGTGATCAAGGTCGTACGACCGAAGTCACCGGCCCCCATCCAGACTAGGGAGCAAGGGTTCAGACATGGCACAACCTGAGTCAAGTGCCAAGTGTCAGTGCTGGGACTATGAGGTCTCGAAAGCAGATGCCCCGACCAAGGTGGTCGTTTGATGCAAACGTGGCATCACCATGCGAGATCAGATGCCAAAGGTCTGTGCCTCAGGCTGCCTGTGGGCTTTGCTCCTGACGTGGCATGACCGTGCGAGGTCAGATGCCAAAGGTCTGTGCCTCAGGCTGGCTAAGGTTTTTGACAGTGAGTAGGTGCCGGAAGTGGCAAGATCTTGAGGTCTCGCCAGCGGAATAAGAAAATACCACAATTGGGGCACGAAGGCCGGAGCCAATGGAATAAGAAATACATGATTGGGGCCCAAAGGCCTGAGCCAGTGGAATAAGATAACACCACAATGGGGCCCACTGCCCAAAAGTCCAAGCCGGTGCACTGGTTGGAGGAAACGATGCTTAGAAAATAAAGACTGCGGAGCTCCCTGACGTGGCTGCTCACTCCACGAGCTGTCACAATTCACATTAAAGGTTGGATTTGAAAAGACGGGACCGTTTCTCAAGGAGAGGCTTGATTAGCAGAGGTGTATTTCTGAGGATGGCGTTCCACGGTAGATGTCAAACAGTCGTAATCCTTCACTCTACCCAAAATGGGTATAAAAAGAAGGGGTAGACGGGCTGCTAGAAGTCCATCCTTGCCCTTGTTAAGGTGTTTCTCCTCCCTTGTTGATGTGTCAGTCTGTGGAGAGAACGGACAGCTCTTTTTTGGAAAGAAAAAGAGAGACGACAGTGGCGCCTAAACGCCATGCATAGAAAGGTGCTTCTAGACTGAGGTCAACTCCGTCCGAGCTGTCAGGAGGCCATCATGTCCTTCTATAGCATTGCTCTCTGCTTGGCATCGGAGACGACAGACCTCCGTGGTTGGCCATATCCAAGTTGACGATGATCACGAGAGCTGACGGTGATCACAGGGCCGATGTGCCCAGCAACGTCTGCAATCGTCAGAGCCGGGAGTGGAAAATAAGAAGCAGTTAATTTTGGTGTCTGCCCAAACCTAGGCTTCTGCCCCTTTGTTTTTGACATGCCCGTTGCAGGTGTCTAGGCTATGGTGCGGAGAGCTTCTTTATGCCATGCTTCGTCCAAGCTAACCCCTTGCCGTTTCGGCTATCCGAAGCGGGTTAGGTATATGGCCGTTGCAGGTGTCCCTCTTCCCAGCAGTAGTGCTCCGTGGCCACTAGTCCGAGACCGTCGACCCGAGCTGCAGCGCCATAAGCTCGAATTTCACATGGGATGACAAATTCGTCCTGAAGAGCATATGCTGATGAGTCGGGTATCATGGCACTCCATGTTTGCACGGGACAACTTTTTGGTGTCGGACCTCGTAAGGTGGCAGGCTGTCTTCGTGTCAGCATTTTAGAAAACGGGTCTTGATGAAGAGCCGGCTTCAGTGTTGCTCTGTGTCCCTGACGCGGTCGTGCTACTCCATCGAAAGGCTCAACTTTTGTAAAAGAAGTCGAAGAGCTTAATCTTTGTAACAAAATGAAACCATTTGTAACGGCCGAATTTCTTTAATAGAAACTTATCAGATAAAAAGGCAATTTGGAAAAAATTTACACCAAATACCTTCATTCTTCACATCATTACTTTTCTTACTTCACCCTTATTATTCTGCTTCTACAATGCATGTGCCTCGAGTCCTTACTTAAAGGACTACCTATTGAAGTTGCAGTGTACCGTATGACATCGTTTACCAAGCACGAGCGGCCGGGTACATGCTGGCCCCTTAGACTCTTGAGTGAGGAGTCTGGTGTGACGGCCTGTGCATCCTCGGGCTTTCGCTGAGAGCCCTGAGGCTGGTCCGGCCTGGCACGAGCTAGGGATCTGAATTCACATCGACAGAGTCCTTCTCTGGGCTAAAGTCCTGAAAATGGTATCTTTTAGAGGGGTGTTGAGCGAATGTCGTTGGGATGCCTTCTATGCTGTACCGCTGAAGATGACCCCGGTGGCGGGCCCAAATTTGAGATTCGGGCTCTGTAAGAGGCAACATCGGTGGGGAGCTGGCCCCAGCCTACACTGCTTTGTGACTGGTTGTCTCCATCTGGAGTTCGGCCGAGCGAGTCGGTTGACTCTAACAGAAGGTTGTCCGTGAGTGATGGGCAGTGGCTGAAGCTCATGTGTGCTGATTCCCGAGGCTGCTCTCGGGTGTTTACCGCTGAGGTTGTCTTTGAGGGATCAGTTGCCGATGAGCTGACCCTTTGGACGTAACCGCTAGGACCGTTCTTGTTGGGTGTAACTAGTGACGACGTATGCCAGGGGGAAAGGCTGACATCATCTCGCGGAGCATGGCCCGTGGAAGTGTCTGAAAGCATGGTAGTCCCAAAGACTCGGGAACAGCGAGATCCAGGGCTTTCTCTACCACAAGGCAGGATGAAGGGAGCGTTGGGCAGCGTGGATCGATGATGTTGAAGAGTATGAGATCTGAAGAAGATGGACAGCCCAGTCGGAGCTGGGGATCTCGTAGTCATGAGGTGAGATCTGAAGAAGACTTACACAGAGATGCTGATATGAGAGGCTATGCGACAAATGTTGTCACAATGTCATTTCTCTAGCGCCAACTGTTGATGCATGAATTCTCGCTGGACCCATATCAGGACTTTATAACGAGCGAGCCCGCAACAGGAAACCCGGACAGGACGATTTCACCGGGCTAAGGTGGAAGAGCCATTCGATACTGCCTGAAACGAAGAGAAAACTCCATCAGCCTCACCGAAGGTGTGACTCTCTAATCAAACTCTGACGCTCAAGTTAGATTCAAGCGAGTGAATAAGGGGCATCGGCTAAAGGTAGCTGTCACTAAAGAGGTGAAATAGGAAGTGTGATTTGGATTGAAGAATTGAGTGTCCAAGGCGTATATATGAGCCTCCAGAGGAGACGTCCCCATCCGCCATGGAAGTGTGTCCAGTTGAGGATGTTAGGCATACTTGTTTCTTTTTTCCCTCATCAATTGGTGTGGTCCCTTGCGTCTGTCGAGCTTTAGAGGGATCACATCACGTCCCACGGCTAGGAAGATTTGCGGACCTTTAGGCATGGCTGCCTCATACGAGTAGGGTGGGCCAACAGAATAGCACATGTATGTACTCTATGTCCTCTGGACAGGTCGACTGCTACTGATGTGTCGTACAAGAAATGAGTGCTTGCTGACGTGTATGGCATGCAGAGCAAGGGGCTTATCTCGTAGGGATTGCACCATGTGGAGTGGGCTGATGCGACCGGGTACTCGGGCCGTGAGACTGGGAAGTCGACCTCGAAGAGCAGAGTCGTCTCGAAGGTCAGGGATTTCTTGGTGGCAAGCCTCATTTGACATGATTCTGAGCTTCACTGTTGCTAGTGGACCCAAACTCAAAGTGGTATCAACAATAACCATTTCCGTGAATCTTGGATTTGGACGATTGTCGTTTCTGACACCTCGTGTTCATGGCGGAGTACAATGTCCGTGTCTATTAATCAAGGACCATAAGTATGATGGCGATATATTTATTATTGACGATTCTATGATACTTTAGACATTCATAATCCAAACTGGTAAACAAGTGATATGCAATGGACAACATAAATAATTGCAGTCTGTCTTCAAGTTTAAGGCCTCTATGCATAGCCAATACCCTATGCCTGAAAGAATCATTGACAGGATAAGGCTGTTGTACGACCAGCAAACACTTCAGGAATGCACATGGGATATACTGGCGCTGAAATGAGTTATGGCTTGCTTATACAGCATCAATAGCTCTGAAAATAAGTTCCAGAATAACCCTTGAACACAAACCCTTGCCAATTGGATCATGTTCTCATGGAGACATGCCTTTATCAAACTTTCAAAAAATAACATTTATTTTGCATATTTAGTAAGGCAGTCAAAAGCTCAGGCTAAGACTTCCCCATTACTACACAACTACGCATCTATTATTTTTTAAAAGAAATGTGAGCATCATTGTTGCAAACCTTCATCTAGGGGCAGCTAAGAAATAACTTAAACAGCGTATCTATGCACCATGCGCCTCCTTGGGTAACCTCCAAAGTCCAATGTAACTTGCCTCCCACTCCCATGGATAAATCAGAACAAAGTCGTGCACTCAATTATCTTGACTGAATTCAATTATCCATAAATTCGAATGTGATTCACGGTATTCCTTTTCTTTTTAAGGGGATGCATAATTGAATGCCGGCATGCTGCATGCACAATTGACACAGTTTTGTTCGTTCCTCTACCAACTCTTTATTTTCATCAAGGGTCACATTTTTGTTTCATTTTAGCGGAGACTTCACTATTAGTTGCATAGATTTTTATTTTTTTTAAGAGACCTTTTAGAAGTGATGTTGTATTACATAAAGGGATATCATTTCAAATAAAACATCAAAATAACGATGGTTACAGTTAGATTTGGGTGCGGCTATCACTTCTTATTTATATCAACTCTCTCTTTTCTTTACACACACACAATAACACACAATACTCCCCCTCAAGATGAGCAAAAGATATTTATCATGCACATCTTGTTACAAGCATCCTCTACTCCTTTAGAGTTCAACCCCTTTGTAAGGCAATCAGCTAGTTGCTGTCCAGAAGTAATGTAGGAGATCTCCAACTGTTTCTTGTCCAATCTTTCTTTAATGAAGGACCTGTCAATCTCTATGTGCTTCGTTCTATCATGTTGCACTGGGTTGTTGGCAATGTTAATTGCTGACTTGTTATCACACAACAACCGCAATAGTCCTTCTCTCAGCAGACGTAGCTCTTGTAGAAGTGATCTCAACCAGATCATCTCACAGGTACTAAGCACCATAGCACGATACTCTGCCTCTGCAGTGGAACGAGCCACCAAATCATGCTTCTTGCTGCGCCAAGAGACTAAGTTGCCCCCAACAAACACACAGTAGCCCGAGGTCGATCTCCTATCATCCAAGCAACTGGCCCAATCCGCATCACAGTAGCCTGTCACATTCATGTGACCATGACTACCAAATAATATGCTTTTTCCTGGACTATTCTTCAGATACCTCAGTATCCTGAAGACTGCCTCCATATGTCCAGTCCTAGGATCATGCATGTATCTACTTACCACACTGATAGCATAGGCAATGTCAGGTCTGGTATGGCATAAGTAGATAAGGCGTCCAACAAGTCTCTGGTACCTTTCTTTGTCTACTGGCTCCCCTGATTGTGAATGCAATCTATGATTCTGATCAATAGGAGTAACTGCTGGACGACACCCCAACATACCAGTCTCAGCCAGTAAATCCAGGTCATACTTCCTCTGTGAGAGAACTATACCCTTCCTGGACCTAGCAATCTCCAGTCCAAGGAAATACCCCAACTGTCCAAGGTCCTTGACCTCAAATTCTCTCGCCAATCTAGCCTTCAAGTGAGAGATTCCCTCTTCATCATCTCCAGTGATAATAATATCATCAACATACACAGCCAGAAGGGTAATCCGCTGTCCTGAATGCCTATAGAATACAGTATGATCACCATTACTCTGCTTGTAGCCCATAGTGATGACTGCACGCCTGAATCTGTCAAACCATGCCCTTGGAGATTGCTTCAGCCCATATAAAGACTTGTCCAGCCTACACACCTTTCCCATCGTCTGTTGTGTGCTAAAGCCAGGTGGAACCTCCATGTATACATCCTCCTGTAAGTCTCCATGCAAGAAGGCATTTTTTACATCCAACTGATGCAATTTCCATCCAAAATTCGCTGCACAGGATACCAGTACTCTCACAGTACTCATCTTTGCCACTGGGGCAAATGTCTCATCATAATCAATCCCATAAGTCTGACTGTAGCCCTTGGCAACCAGCCTCGCTTTGTACCTGTCCACCTTCCCTTCTGGAGTTTGCTTTATTGTGAATACCCACTTGCAGCCCACAGCTTTCTTCCCTGCTGGAAGTGAGACAAGTCTCCATGTCTTGTTCTTCTCCAGTGCTTCGAGTTCTTCGAGCATTGCTTTCTTCCACTGGGGATGTTGCTTTGCCACTCGCTAATCACTCGGTATAGAGATAGACTGTAAGGATGCAATGATAGCCCTTAAAAAGGCTCAGTCTCCCTGAACGCCACATCCATACTCACAAACAACCTTCTTTCTGAGGGACTCCAACACCTATAGCCTTTCTGACATCCATTGGCTTTGAGTCAAATAGATCTCAAAGGCGTCATCGCAGATATCCAACTTCAATGCAATCCATAATTTGATTACAATATGTATCATCAACGCATATCACAATTTGATAAAAAAAACCAACAAAATTGCACACTCGATAAATCTAGAAATAATACCCATTACAGCAGAAAATAACAAAAACAAACAAGAGATTTCCTCCTAATTTTAACTTTGATGGGAATCATAAAAACACAAATCGAGTACATTATCAGTCCAATTCAAATATTGGTACAAAAAAAAGAAGACGAAGATGTGACCTGGGTTTTTAGTAAATAGTGACAGGAGTCGTCATTCTTCGTCTCCCTTCTTGTTGCGTTTGCGGTAGTTCTCCTCGTAGTGCTTGGCGACGGCGATCCCAAAGTTGGCCATCTTCTTCACGTTGGGGACGTTGTAGTTCTGCGCGATGTAGACGCCAACGCCCGTGCCCAGCGCGAAGGAGAAGAAGCTTTTGATGAAACTCATCTCTTTTTTTTTTGAACCTTTGATTTGATTTCTCGAGAAGAGAGGGGTTTAAATTGGGGAAAGTTTGGTCTTTGTGTGACCCCTCGACCAAGAAACACTTCAAAAATTATATTCAAAGTACTGCATCTTCCCCAACAAGGACATGTACTTTTGGTGGAACAGAGAAATAGAAAGTTTGTATTTCAAAAGAGAGAGAAAATGGAGTTTTTTGTTCTTTTGGTTAGAATAGAGTATTGACAGTGGGGTTTGAAATAGAAAGTAGGGTCCACATTCTATTCTTGTGTTCTTTTAGGATTGAAGAGTTGAAATGAAAAAATAGAAAGGGTATGAGTTGGAGGGGAGAGAGAGAGAAAGTGGAAAGCGGGACCCACCATTCCAAGCATTCACATGTATTCCAAGCAAAAAGCTTGGAATACAAAAGAGGCTTGGATTCCCACGTTGAGAATCCACGTCGGATTCAAATCCAATGTCCAAAAGAACAAACCCGTGGAATGGGGCTGGGGAATAGGGTGTACAGTATCTCAACAGTGTCAAAATCCACATTCTCATGGCTATTCCATGCAAAAGAACAGCCCCTAAAAGCAGTGGAGTTAGTTTTTCCGTCGGTCCCGTGTCATGCACGCTAACGGTTGAATTTTTTCATTGTGTTTTTGTTTTCAAAATTTTATTGAGTTGAAACCCTAAAATAGTAGGTACTTTTGTAATAAAGCAAATTAAATTTGAGGTTTTATTATGACATGTCAAATTGGAATTCTTCCATGAATTCGGATTCCATATGCATATGTTTTTTTTATGAAATTCTAATTTGACATGACTTTTGCTGTTATCTTTAACGATTGTGTTATTGGAGTCGTGACACTTTGATTGATTGATTTCAAATCATATTAATTATGAATTGATGTGGAAATTATGGATATTGTCCATTATTACATAGGCACTATCATGACTATAGAGTTAACACCATGGTGTTGACCTTGAGCTACACGTCAAGATGTTGACGCCTGACATATGATGTGTATCATGTATATCTCATAATGCAATCAAACTTAACACGTGAATACAAATGACATTGTTAATTTGAGTACATACTGTTGGAACTTATCCAACTAAGTTGGATCTTAATCCAACATTGAGCTTATATGCGATAAATAATTATATGGTGATACACTGTCATATTAAAGCCCAATGTATAAGTAATCTCATTTATTAAGTTAAGTGGGCTTAAATGAGTCATATAGGTTGTGGGCCTTTATGTGTGGCGACTATTGGGCTTCAATTCGTTGATGGACCGAATTGGAAATCCCATGGCTAAGGAGGCTAGCCCCTATATATATGCGGTCATGATCCCCGGAGCACACGAACAAGTTAGCCGTCTTTTCTACGTCCCGTCGCTAGAAGAGAAACTGGGAGAAATCCAAAGGATTTCTCCAACGATTGATTCGTGCTGTTCTGGAAGATCATCCGCCACGTTATCGTCAGGATCTCTTTCAGACTATTAGCGATGGATTTAGGTACGCTTCCGCTAAACAGAGAAGGTAATGTTTTAAGATTCAGCATGCGTAATCTAGATCTATGTTATTTGGTTTATACACTCATCTAAATCTTTAGTTCTCACAAGTGGTATCAGAGCCGCCATGCTTGGATCTTAAGATTTTGCTTGCTCATGAATTCAGATCTGATAAAAATTCGATTTTTAATCAGTTTTAAGTTTCAGATCTATGAAAATTGGGTTTTTTGATTTATTTTCCTGATTAAAAAATGAAACCCTATATCGGGGGTAGCCCGCCTGCCACCGCCCGACTCAGATCAAGAGAGGTTCGGCGCCGGCGGTTCGCTGGTGCCCGACGCCTTGAAGAAAGGGGGCGGCCTGCCCGCCCCCGCCATCAGGGAGCAGGCGCTTTTTGGCGCCTGCGGCGGATCGGGGAAGAGGGGGGCGGCGCCCTGTCGCTCCCAGTCAGAAGGGGGCGGCTCCACCACCCCCTCTTTTAGGAAAGCAGTCACCCAAGGCGCCTGCTGCGGATTGGAGGGGGCGACGCCCTGCCGCCCCTCGTCAGGGGTGCAGGCGCCCCTTGGGCGCCTGCGGCGGTTAAGACGGGGGCGGCCTTGCCGCCCCCGGTCGGAGCATCCGGCGTCAGCCACTGGCCGGCGCCCGACACAGGAGATTGGGGGGCAGTGGCGGTGGCCGCCGCCCTCATCAGAAACCCTACCCCCTCCCCCGTTTGCATGTTCAGCCCCGGGGCCGGCCCCCCTGGGCCGGCCCACAAGTAGTTAAAAAATTAAAAATTAAAAAAACGGTATTGGGCTAGCTTGTTTTTGGGCCTGTTTGGGTTATTTGGATGTTATGGACTCTTTTTGGGCTATATGAACACTATTTTGGGCGTGTTTCTTAAGAATATTAACACAAATATTGACAATGAAATAATAAGTTTTTTTATATACATATATATTTCCATTGAGGTGTAATTTTGTGTTAAAATAGTTTAATTTATTTAAATTCAATTCTTTTAGGCATAATTAATTATATATAACTCGTAATAAATCTATTTAAAACGGTAACCCACCAAAGTGGGCTTTATCGTGGCGATTATTTTTATTTGGATATATAAAAGGCTACGGACATACTTTGTACGTAATTTAGTGCCTAAAATTGATTTTGAATTTAAATTCGTTAATTAAGGAAATAAATGGTTATATGTATATATATTTCCTTTAGGCCCATTTTTGTGTGTTAAATTATATTCGTTCCATTTTAATTCTTTTAGGCATTCTTTATTTTATTTATACGTTTCGAAATAATTTTAATTATTACGAGACCCCACCAAAGTGGGCTCTACTGTTAAATTATTATTATTTACGAATGTAAATAGTAAAATACATACGTTGTATGCTTGGTTGCCTGAATGAATTTTTAATGTATGAAAGGAGTAAATAAAAGGTTTTCATATACATTTACATTTAAGTTCAGTTTCATTTAAATTCAATTTTGAGCACATTTGGTTATATGTTGTGGACACATGTTGTATGATTAGTTGCCTAATATTGAATATAATTGGATTGAAGGAGGAAATAAGAAGCTTTTATGTATATTTCTACGCAAAGATAAATTTTGTGGTAAAAAAATTAAATTCTAAATTCATGGCATAAGTACATATATATATTTCGGTATATGACAAGTTGACTTCATACATTGGTATGAAAATTCAGTTTGCCTAAGTTTAGATTTAAATTAAAACACAAAATTTAAGTGTTTTCTTCGACAGAATGTAAAAGGTTTTAACTGTTATGAATAGGCCCATGAGGCCCATTGGGTATCCGGCTCATCATTGAAAGCTATATATATGAGGGTAGGGGGCTCGTAACCCCTTACACCTATTACTCTACTTTTTCCTTCACAACACGTTATCAGCACGATCACGCTCGTTGGAAAAGGCGACGACGCTCGAGAAAGGAGATCCGTCAATCGCTCATTTTTAAGAAGATCGTAATCTTCTCAACGGGGAGCGAAAAGGGCATCCTTCACCAACCGTCGTCTAGATTTCCTCGTCGAATCTAGAGGTAAATTCTCAAAACTTTTAGATCTAAACTTGCTTTTCCCGTAGATCTGCATGATTTAAGATCAAAAAGTTTGAAAATACGGTAAAAATCACATTTTTATTAGGATCTACATGTTTATAAACAATAAAAAATCGTTTTTAAATATCTGAATGTTTGAAAAATCCGTTTTACCCCCCCCCCCCCCCACCTCGATCCATATCTCGCACGCTCGAAGGGCGTAACGGCGACGCTCCACAAGCGCCGCCGGCGGCATGCACCGCATCCAGCCGCCGCGACGGCCGCGGCCTGTAGCCACGGCGGCGCGCCGCGGGCCCCCTAGGGTTTTTCCGAAACCCTAGCGCTTAACGGGCCAATTTTTTAGGGGATGCCCAAATTAACCCCAATGGGTTGTTTTCAAAGCCCAAAGCCTGAAAATTGGCCCATTTACACATAATTTTTTTTAATTTTTGGCCCCAAAAACCCAAAATAATTAAAGAAATTTTAATAAGGGTTAAAGCGGAAAAATAAAATATACATAATATGGATCAAGGTAAAAAGTTTTTCAAAATAATTTTTAGCACGTCACACACTATTTAAATTATTTATTAATCTTTACATGCCTTGATATGATTATTAGCATGGTTGTATATTCTTCATATATTATCTGTGTGGATGTGCTATTAGGCTATGTTTTTAGGGATCAGCCAGGTTTCCGACATCTTTATTTTTTTGCAATTTTTCTTTTTGAGATAAATTTGTAAGTGAGGTTAAACATGTAAAAAGAAGCTGAATGACCACCAAAAGGAGCTGAAGGCATTTGCACAAAGAGAAAGGGGCTTCTCCTTGAGTTGTATTTACTTTTTCATGCACTTTTTGATGTAATTTCGGACTCTCTTTTTCTGTTGGTGTCGGCTGGCTGATCCCCATAGTCCTAATTTATTTTCATTGCACATACATTAAATGCGTGAATGTCTACTACCTCATGCTAATTGAATGTTAAAATGAAAATGTTTAATGCATGCGTGGATGTTTATTTCGTAAATAATTCACGTTATGAAAATGTTAAATGCATGCGTGGATGTTTATTTTTTAAATAATTCATGTTATGAAATTGTTAAATCGCATGCGTGGATGTCTATTTTAAATAGTTAAATAATCCATGCTACTTTTCTGTTTATGTTGCTAGATTATTAAATGGCCCGACTTGCGAATGTCGATTTTTCGGTCATGAAGGCCGATGGGTCGAACTGCGTGAGTTGGCAGTTGGACCTGAAGTTCCACCTGCGATCTCATCGGTTCAGTCTGATACCCACCGAGAAGGCAACAACAAGTACTGCCGCAACTGAAAGGAGCACCTCATACAGAATAAGTTTCCGATATACTAAAGGCGAAAGCCATTATTTATATCAGGAAATATTTATACTCGACCCTGAAGGACGAGTATCTTACTGTAGAGGATCCTTACGAACTGTGGGACGCAATTGAGGAGAGGTACAGACATCAGAGGGATGTCATACTCCCCTGTGCGCAGTACGAGTGGACTCACCTCCGCATACAGGATTAGCAATCCGTAGCGGAGTACAACTCAGCACTTTTCTGTATCACCTCACGCCTGAAGTTGTGTGGTGAGAATGTGACTGAGAAAATGTTGCTGGAAAAGATGTTCACGTCTTTTCATGAGAAGGACATGATCCTCATGCAACAGTACCGTGAGAGGAAGTTCACGAAGTACTCTGATCTTCTTTCATGCCTTTTAATGGCTGAATAGAACAGAGATTTGTTAGTTGCCACTCATAACCTGCGCCCTCCTGGCTCTGCTCCACTGCAACCTCCTGCAGAGGCTCACTTCCATTCTTCCCAGAAGAAGAAGATGGACAAGAAGGCTAAATTCTAGAAATGGAATGAACAAAAAAGCGGAAGAAGGCCACTCCTCAAGCTCCTCCTCAGAACCAGAAGTTCGTGGAAAAGAAGCAAAAGTGGACGTCCAACAAAGGTGGTACTCCCAAGAAAGACTGGGAGGATAAGTGCTCCAAATGCGGAATGACGGGCCACTGGTACAGAATCTGCCGCACCCACAAACACCTACAGGACCTCTACCAGGCAAGTCTCAAGCCTCAAGCTGAGACAAACCTGATAGAAAGCGCAGCGTTGCCAGAGACCACATGGAATCCAGAAGATTTCATGGGAGACAACACTCTCTAGTTATGGACCATAAACAATTTTTATTTTGCTAGCAATGTATCTTCCCTTTTTATGCAACGTATCTTGTTTTTATTCCATGTCGAACTTATTGAGCATCTCAAATATGAATAGAAGTAGCTTCTTTTTTGTATTTTTCATTGCTTGTATGTCTTTCTTATATAGATATGGAATCCATATGCCTAGTGGACAGTGCATCGACGCACTCAATCCTTCAAAACATAGACTACTTTACGAGCATAAGTAGCTATTCTGGTCCATTGAGAACAATCTCAGGACCAGCTAATATAATCGAAAGATCAGGTGAAGCAATCATATTGCTCCCCGGTCACACACTAATCACACGTAGAAATGTGATATACTCCCCTAAATCAATCCGAAACCTCCTAAGTTTTAAAGATATCCGTTTAAACGGATATCACTTAGAGACGGTCGAGGAAAATGAAATGGAATACTTGCATGTAACGTCTTTTAAAATGGTACAAAAACCATTGTGAAACGTTTCAAGGGACTCCCCTCGGGACTCTACCAAACAAGTATTCAAATCCAGAAACATTAATGTCAGAGCACCTGCAGTGCTCCCAAACACCAGAATTCCAACTCTGGCATAGTAGATGGGACACCCTGAATCTGTTATGATGTACCGCATCATAAAAGGCTCAAGGGGTATAGATTTGAAGAACCTGAAGATTCTTCAAAAAGGTAAATTCCCATGTCCACCCTGTTACAAGGGTAAACTAATTATGAGACCCTCTCCACTGAAAGTGGACCTGGAGTCTCCAAGTTTTCTGGAAAGAATCCACGGAGACATTTGTGGGCCTATACACCCATCAAGTGGTCCGTTCAGGTACTTTATGGTCCTGATAGACGCATCTACTAAGTAGTTACATGTGTGTCTACTGTCCACCCGTAACCTAGCACTGTCTAAGCTTTTAGCTCAGATAATCAGGTTGCGGGCTCACTTCCCCGACTACTGATAGGACCGGAAAGGTGCTCTCTCTCAAGCGCAAGAGTCCGTACAAGTAGTAAAATCTGGGAGTCCAGATGTCGAATACACGGGAAGAAATCTGTTGCAACCACAATTCAAATCAAATGGAAATCCTACGAAAAGAAACTAACCACTTCAACAATGATGGCGATGGTGTGAAAGTGCGTGATGGTGATGTGCGAACAAAGAAATTCGTGTATGAAAGTGTCGACAAAAAGTATGCACATGATATGGGTTCGTTAGGATCAATGATTCGTATTAATTTGGTTGACAAGTATAACGCAATGAATTCTCCTTTTGGGAGCAATTCATCGGAAAATACTCAATATAACTCAATGAATTCTCCTTTTGGGAGCAATTCATCGGAAGATGCCCTTTTGGGGGTTCAAGCAAAATATTCAATAAGATCGTCGCTAAAGTTATAATACGATATGAAACTCTCTTTTGGAGAGATCAAAACTACGGTATGAAACTCCCTTTTGGGGAGATCAAAACTCACCCTTTTGGGGCGATCATCAACTAAATCAATTCTTTTGGAATATGAAAAAGTCGATTTACGAACAAAGATTACAATTTTAATGACGTTTAATGATTTAGCACATGGAATACAACCAAACTAACACAAATCACATCCCCTAACTACTCCATACCATGCACAAATAAGTTTTAGCTACTCATCATGCAATAATAAACAACTTCCATAGCAAAATACATCAAGTTCATAGCAGAATACAATGAAAAACACTAAAATACGAGGTAGAAGTTTATGAATTCATCACCAAATCTCCTTGAAAAGACATCAAAACTCTCTGGAAATAAGAAAATAACCTCTGGAATTTTACAGAATTTTACAGAGGGGAAATACGGCTCCTAGAGCCTCCAATACGCTCAAAGTACGCCCCAATCTGCTTGTATACGCACAAAAACCCTAAAATACCTTTATATAATAGGATTGCGGGTTTAAGAAGCTTCGCGGGTCTAAACCCGACTCAAATTCGCACCCGCTAGCCGCTGGATGATCTCCACCGCACATCTGAAGTCGGATCAATTTCTGACCGTTGATCAAAGCGGGATTGAACCATAGGCCGCCGCGTGGCACTTTAAAAATCGCGCTCCGCCCGTTTTGAGTTCGGCGCCCGCAGCCCGCTTCGAATTCAAATTAGCGTTGATATCGGCCGTTGGATCGACATCCAACGGCACTTTCGATGCCGCGTCGCTCATTAGCGGATCCGCTTCGGGAATAAATCACGACCCTTCGATCTCGATCGAGCGGTCTTCGATGTGCCGCGTGGCCGTTAGAATTTGATAGCCGCTGCTTCTTTCGAACGCGGATGAGGGCCGATCGCGGCCGTTCATTCTTTGATCTATGGCTGCTGCGCTGCTTCGATAAATTTTCGATGCGGGGGAATTTTGGGCCGTTCGATTGAAATCGAACGGCGGGGAAAATGCTGCGTGGCTCTCATTTCGGGCGCCGTAGGATGCAGCGGCCAGCCGCTCGATGGTCGCCACGTGTGCTTCAATATTCGTGCAAATTCTAATTTCCTCCTTTAATTGGTATTCTGCATTCAAAAATTCACAGAAATTAGTACAGATCTCAGAAAAATACAAATAAATAGTCGTTGGAATCGTGAGATCGAGACGATGCTAGGAAAAATATAAAAAGTGCAGAAATACTTCATTAATTGCTGTTTTGTGCTCAAATAGCGTGTTTTCTCTAATAAATGAAGATATATAAAATACGCACATATTAGAGAACAATATAGCATCACATGAGCACAAAATAGGGCTAAATGTGGGGTTAAATATGTAATATTGAACCCGAATCACACCCCCAACTAGCGATTTGCTAGTCTCTAGCAAAAAGAGCGATTAATACGGACGATTTAATAAAATAATAAGTTCTTTCAAATTGCTCATGGCATGGCTCAATAATACGCATTCCAACATGATCTTGACCATCAATATACACATCCATGAACAAAATCAATCACATGAAATTTTCTCTAATTTAGTATGAATAAATAACGTGCAAGCATCGTTTTGTGCAAGCGAAAGTATAACACGTCGTTTTTTTCTCTAGTTTTCTTATTTCCAAGGAATTGGCCTATCAAAACAATCATTCAAGACATGGGTATTGAAATTGCTTAGTATATTCACCATTTCTTTTCTTTTATTCGTTCCGCGTAACGCGCATCAAGCAACATTCGCAGAAAAATGTATAACTTGGATCGCTCCATCAAATGAGTGAGTTTCCTGTCAATGGCTTCCAAATCAGACGATAATAGGGCATTAGGCCAAAAAGGACCCCTCGGACTGTACTACTCGAGCCATCCAAGTTATTTATTAGTGACATACTTATTCATTCATTTTTCTCTTCATTTCTTTCTTTCTTTGTTCTTTCGTAAGCAACTCAACACCCATTTTTTTGAATATAAACATGAATAACAAAGGCCAAATTCCTCTTCAACTTGAAGACCATTCTTAAAAATCGTGCATACTTAGGCTTTTTCATTACATTAGCATGCATGAAATAAATTCAAACTATTTCGAGATATTAATCATGGAATTTGACAATTTTCATGAATAGCATATTAACGGTAATTCCATGAAGAGAAAAATAATTAATCAAGCCATAAACAATTTTTAGAACACAATTAATGTATAATCATCCGCATTTGAGGCATATGAAGGAGTTTTAAAAGATGGGATTTGGTGATTTATTCTTCTCAAAAAAAAATACTAAGGTCTCATACAGACCCCCCAACTAAAGATGGACATTGTCCTCAATGTCGAAAGGGGTACGAGTTTATTCAAGCAAGCAACCTAGAAAGCATATAAAATCTACACTACTGGAAAGAACACACCGTGATCAAATGGCGGATCCCGAATCTTTAATTGTGGAGGAAGTTGTTCAATTTGCTCCTTGCGCTTCTCGACGATTATTCTTCCTCCAAAAACTAATTTGGACCCCAGCAACACAACTCCAAGCATCTCTATAAGCTGTTTACCAATGTCCTGCGAGAGATGAGTTATGTCAGTCCAAATTATTTTAAAATTATTCTCAATGAAAGTATTCCAAATGTAGTCGTCAAAATAAGTGAAATAAATTAAAGCGAGTTGACGACTACTCCCTGAAAGATATGCACTACTCTCCGTACGATGCTCGATCAATGGAGAGATGGATAAATGATTTTGGGATAAAACTGGAGGAGGGCATGGTTCTGACTCCATGGCGATAATCTAAAAACCCTTGTCCCTAGCTGTCTCCTCCTCTCGTTCATCCAAAATTGCTAGCTCGTCCTCTCTTTTGCACACACTTTTTTCCATGTATATATTTATATTCATGTCTTCAACGTGACATGGCTCGCTCGATATACCTGCAATAGAAGATAAATTCGTATTAGATTCTTGAAGTTGAATTTTAAAATAATTATTTTCTTCTAAGCAAGCGGCAATCAAATTAAGATTTTCAATGGAATTTTGAATCTGCCGACTCCGAGCAAGGAAATTCTCCTGGAATTGATGGGATGTGGCCTCCTGTGTATGAATAGTCTGGTAAGATTCCTCTTTCAAGGATTGCAAAGGTACGTTTACGCTTTACTCTTCTTGATCGAGGCACGAAGGCTCCGTTGAATCGCTCTCTGAAGTCTCTTTCCCGTTTTCTTCATTTTCTTGCAGAGACTCCATGTATTCCCACGCCTCTGTCGGTGTCATGCCTCCCAATAATTCCTGCAGCTGTGGTCGTAGTCCATCTAGGAAGGACACCATAAGCTCTTCATTTGTGTACCCATGCTGCGGATAGCTCGATACTATGTTTGTGAACCTCCTCCAGGCCTGAAAGAAAGTTTCACAATCAGTTTGATTAAAATTTACAATCTTGAGCTTTTCCATCCTATGTTTGTGTGCATTAGCATACCGTGCATCATACATATTGTTCGTGCAATAGAAATTCATATAATCCATTTTTTAAAAAATTAAAATAAAAAAAATTTATGTACAGTAAAGTGGAAAGATCTCACCGAAGGTCCTCTAAATGAAATAAACCGTAGTCACAAACCATTCCTCCCCGGTAACTGTGCCAAAAACTTGATGGGACCGGAAAGGTGCTCTCTCTCAAGCGCAAGAGTCCGTACAAGTAGTAAAATCTGGGAGTCCAGATGTCGAATCCACGGGAAGAAATCTGTTGCAACTACAATTCAAATCAAATAGAAATCCTACGAAAAGAAACTAACCACTTCAACAATGATGGCGATGGTGTGAAAGTGCGTGATGGTGATGTGTGAACAAAGAAATTCGTGTATGAAAGTGTCGACAAAAAGTATGCACATGATATGGGTTCGTTAGGATCAATGATTCGTATTAATTTGGTTGACAAGTATAACGCAATGAATTCTCCTTTTGGGAGCAATTCATCGAAAAATACTCAATATAACACAATGAATTCTCCTTTTGGGAGCAATTCATCGGAAGATGCCCTTTTGGGGGTTCAAGCAAAATATTCAATAAGATCGTCGCTAAAGTTATAATACGATATGAAACTCTCTTTTGGAGAGATCAAAACTACGGTATGAAACTCCCTTTTGGGGAGATCAAAACTCACCCTTTTGGGGCGATCATCAACTAAATCAATTCTTTTGGAATATGAAAAAGTCGATTTATGAACAAAGATTACAATTTTAATGACGTTTAACGATTTAGCACATGGAATACAACCAAACTAACACAAATCACATCCCCTAACTACTCCATACCATGCACAAATAAGTTTTAGCTACTCATCATGCAATAATAAACAACTTCCATAGCAAAATACATCAAGTTCATAGCAGAATACAATGAAAAACACTAAAATACGAGGTAGAAGTTTATGAATTCATCACCAAATCTCCTTGAAAAGACATCAAAACTCTCTGGAAATAAGAAAATAGCCTCTGGAATTTTACAGAATTTTACAGGGAAATACGGCTCCTAGAGCCTCCAATACGCTCAAAATACGCCCCAATCTGCTTGTACACGCACAAAAAACCCTAAAATACCTTTATATAATAGGATTGCGGGTTTAAGAAGCTTCGCGGGTCTAAACCCGACTCAAATTCGCACTCGCTAGCCGCTGGATGATCTCCACCGCACATCTGAAGTCGGATCAATTTCCGACCGTTGATCAAAGCGGGATTGAACCATAGGCCGCCACGTGGCACTTTAAAAATTGCGCTCCGCCTGTTTTGAGTTCGGCGCCCGCAGCCCGCTTTGAATTCAAATCGGCGTTGATATCGGCCGTTGGATCGACATCCAACGGCACTTTCGATGCCGCGTCGCTCATTAGCGGATCCGCTTCGGGAATCAATCGCAACCCTTCGATCTCGATCGAGCGGTCTTCGATGTGCCGCGTGGCCGTTAGAATTTGATAGCCGCCGCTTCTTTCGAACGCGGATGAGGGCCGATCGCGGCCGTTCATTCTTTGATCTACGGCTGCTGCGCTGCTTCGATAAATTTTTGATGCGGGGGAATTTTGGGCCGTTCGATTGAAATCGAACGGCGGGGAAAATGCTGCGTGGCTCTCATTTCGGGCGCCGTAGGATGCAGCGGCCAGCCGCTCGATGGTCGCCACGTGTGCTTCAATATTCGTGCAAATTCTAATTTCCTCCTTTAATTGGTATTCTGCATTCAAAAATTCACAGAAATTAGTACAGATCTCAGAAAAATACAAATAAATAGTCGTTGGAATCGTGAGATCGAGACGATGCTAGGAAAAATATAAAAATTGCAGAAATACTTCATTAATGGCTGTTTTGTGCTAAAATAGCGTGTTTTCTCTAATAAATGAAGATATATAAAATACGCACATATTAGAGAACAATATAGCATCACCTGAGCACAAAATAGGGCTAAATGGGGGGTTAAATATGTAATATTGAACCCGAATCAACTACCAGATAAAGAAACTTCATCTGGACAATGCGGGGGAGTTTACATCACAAGTCTTTCTAGACTATTGCCAAGCACATGGCATTGAAGTCGAACATCCTATAGCGCATGTTCACACCCAAAACGGGTTAGCAGAATCTCTAATTAAGAGACTGCAATGGACTGCTCGTCCATTATTACTTCAATCCCAGCTGCCAGTGAATGCATGGGGTCATGCAATTTTGCATCCTGCATCTTTAATAAAATTAAGACCTTCTGGAGGTCAGTCATCTTCTCCTATGCAACTAGCACTTGGAGGCCAACCAATTGTCCCACACTTGAGAATATTTGGTTGTGCAGTATACGTCCCCATAGCACCACCACAAAGGACAAAGATGGGTCCACAACGTCGCCTAGGCATTTATGTTGGGTTTGACACACCCTCCATAATAAGTTTCCTAGAACCCTTTACGTGAGACGTTTTCAAGGCACGTCTAGAAGACTGTGAATTTGATGAAACATCATTTCCAAGACTAGGCTCACAAACAAAGAAGCCCGAAGCTTCAGACTGTATCACTTGGGATATAAAGACATTATGTCACTTTGATCCGCCCACAAGCCAATGTGAGGAGGAGGTCCTGAAGATTCTTCGTATCCAAAACAATGTCCATATCTTGTCGGAAAAATTTACTGACAACCAGAAGATTGTCAGATCTCACGTCCCTGCTGCTAACTCCAGCTAGGATTGACATACCGCAAAATGGATGCAATCCGCCTGCAGCAGAAATGGTTGGACCTCTTAAAAAGAGAGAGTGACCACCGGGATCCAAGGACCAAGTCCCTCGAAAGAGTAGGACCATTGGCAATGGTAAAACAATACCACAACAGGATGCTACTTTAAGCCCTGCTACCCCATCTCTTCCAAACTCTCAAACAGAGGAAAAACCGGGAGAAAATGAAGTTTCGATACACTATGTACGAACTGGGGAGTATTGGGACAGAAAGAGCATAACCATAGATGACACATTTGCATGTAATAATGCCATCAGCGTCGTGTATTGCGACGATTATATTGAACCACGCTCTCTGACAGAATGTCAAAGCAGAGATGATTGGCCAAAGTGGAAAGCGGCAATAGGAGTGGAGTTGGATTCACTCACAAAACGCTAGGTCTTCGGACCTATAATCCAGACACCAAAAGGTGAAAAACCTGTGGGTTATAAATGGGTATTTGTTAGAAAACGAAATGAACAAAATGAGATCGTTCGCTACAAAGCAAGGCTTGTAGCGCAGGGTTTTACCCAACGTCCAGGGGTGGATTTTGAAGCCACATACTCCCCGGTCATGGACGCGATCACCTTCCGATTCCTCATTGGCTTAACAGCCCAAGAGGGTTTAGATATGCAGCTTATGGACGTCGTGACTGCATACCTATATGGCAACCTAGACCGAGACATCTATATGAAATTGCCTGACGGTTATTCTTTGCCTGCAGCACTAAAAGAGAGAAAACGTGACATCTACTCAGTGAAACTGCAAAGATCATTGTATGGTCTAAAACAATCTGGAAGGATGTGGTATAACAGACTGAGCGACTTTCTTGCAAAACAAGGATTTACGAATGACCCAGTCTGTCCTTGCATCTTTATAAGAGCAAAAGCAACAGAATTTGTCATTATAGCCGTCTATGTGGACGACTTGAACCTTATCGGATCTCCTGAAGAGATCGTCGAGATTTCTAGAAGCTTGACAGAAACCTTCAAGATGAAAGACATCGGAAAGTCAAAATTCTGTTTAGATCTTCAAATAGAGCATCTTAACGATGTGATCCTGTTACATCAGTCAACTTACACATCGAACTTGTTGAAAAAGTTCCAAATGGATAAGTGCCACCCCCTCAGCACCCAACGATCGTCAAATCATTGGATGTGCATAAAGACCCCTTCCGGTCGCTGGAAGAGGGGGAGGAAGTACTAGGCCCTGAAGTGCCTTATCTAAGTGCTATCGGTGCACTCCTTTACCTGGCTAACTGCACTCGCCCTGACGTAGCATTTGCAGTCAACTTACTAGCCAGATATAGTGCTGCACCTATACAGCGGCACTGGGCCGAAGTTAATCATCTTCTGCACTACCTCCAAGGGTCCATAGACTTAGGTCTATTCTATAGGAAAGGGGCAACAACTGGTTTAGTTGGTTATGCTGATGCAGGTTACAGGTCCGATCCTCATACAGAGAAATCTCGATCGCCCGTAAGGCTAAGGCAAGTCCCCCAGCGGGACGATCACTCCGATCAACCGTAAGGCTAAGGGCAACTCCCGCAGCAGGCTGATCACAACGATCACCCGTAAGGCTGTGGGCAACTCCCCTAGCAGGCCGAACACTACGGTCGCCCGTTAGGCTGGAGGTAACACCCCAGCGGGCCAACCGCCGAAACGGACCGTAAGGCTGGGGGGGTAACCCCCCAGCGAGCCGACCCCCCAACTCAGTCGTCAGGCTCATGTTCGACCTTAAGACCGAGGGCAACCCCTCGGCAGGCCGAACATCCGTTCAGCTGAAAGCCCGAAAAATTTCTTAGGAACCGACTGGACAGACCGACCATCAAGCAAGTCGAGGCGGTTCTCCCAGGACCGTCTGCTCGACCTAGCGGAGGACGAGATGTCTGACAGGAAACATCTTGGGAAGACCGGAGAACATCCGCCAGGAAAACGTCGATCGCCCCCAACGAGCCGATGGCCCCGATTTACCACATAGCAGGGTGCCACTCCCCCAGCAGGCTAATCACCCCGATAAGACGACGACTCAGCTGGTGAAAAGAAAGCCTCCCGCAACTCAGACCAGCGGGCTGATTCGGGTTCAATATTACATATTTAACCCCCCATTTAGCCCTATTTTGTGCTCATGTGATGCTACATTGTTCTCTAATTCATACGTATTTTGTACACATTCATTTATTAGAGAAAACACCTTATTTGAGCACAAAACAGCAATTAACGAAGTATTTCTGCACTTCTTATATTTTTCCTAACTTCGTCTCGATCCCACGATTCCAACGACTATTTATTTGTATTTTTCTGAGATCTGTGCTAATTACTGTGAATTTTTGAATGCAGAATATCAATTTAATGAAGAAATACGTTGGAAATACGAATATACGGTCTCCAGCCTATCACATGCCGACACGTGGCTCAATCTTGGCCGTTGGATCTCAATCCAACGGCCCACACACGAGGAGAACGGAGCGGCGAACGCAGCATCTCGGGGCCACGTGGCACAATCCTAGGGGTTTACCGCCCGATCGAACGGCCCGTGTTTCTCCTGCTCGAATTCGAACGCAGGATTTCAAGCGAGCGACGTGGCCAAGCGACGGCCACTCGATATTCATCCGACGGCTACGATCAGCGGGCGACGCGGCACGTTCTGGGTCGTTCAAGATCATACGGTCACCATTCACCCCGACGCGAATTCGGATGCGAACGAAGAAGCGCACGAATTTCAGCGCACACGTGGCTCATCCACGTTTAATCCCGCTAGATCCGACGACCCACAAATGCGGCGGCTGGCGATGAGCGGCTGAGATCGTCCGGCGGTTATTGGATCGGGTTTTGGGCGTGAATTGGTGCGGGTTTCGACCCGCGAAGCACAGTAAACCTGCAATCTTATTATTTAAGCGTATTCTAGGGTTTTTGAGCGTATTGAAGCAGATTTTGGCGTATTTTGAGCGTATTGGAGGCTCTAGGAGCCGTATTTCGCCACCACAAAATTCTGTAAAATTCCAGAGGCTATTTTCTTATTTCCAGATAGTTTTGGTGTCTTTTCAAGGATATTTGGTGATATATTTCTTAACTTAAACCTCGTATTTGGTGCTTTTCTATTATATTTTGCTATTGGATTGATGTATTTTGCTATGAAACTTGTTTATTCTTGCACCATGAGTAGCTAAATTGTTATTGTGCATGGTATGGCGTAGTTAGGTGATATGATGCGTGTTTATTTGGTTGTATTCCTTGTGCTAAACCGTTAAACGTAGTTAAAGTTGTAATCTTTGTTATTAAATCGTCTTTTTCATCTTCCAAAAGAAGTGATTGAGTTGATGATCGCCCCAAAAGGGTGAGTTTTGATCTCCCCAAAAGGGAGTTTCATATCGTAGTTTTGATCTCTCCAAAAGAGAGTTTCATATAGTATTATAAATTTAGCGACGATCTTATTGAATATTGTGCTTGAACCCCCAAAGGGTATCTTCCGATGAATTGCTCCCAAAAGGAGAATTCATTGAGTTATATTGGGTATTTTCCGGTGAATTGCTCCCAAAAGGAGAATTCATTGCGTTATACTTGTCAACCAAATTAATACGAATTATTGATCCTAACGAACCCATACCATGTGCATACTTTTCATAGATATTTTCACCCACGAATTTTCTTTGTTCGTATTGCTCACGTATTCAAATTCACATCACCATCACCATCATTTAAAGTGGTTAGTTTCTTTTCGTAGGATTTCTATTTGATTTGAGCTGTGTTGCAACAGATTTCCTCCCGAGGATTCGACATCTGGACTCCCAGATTATATTACTTGTACGGACTCTTGCGCTTGAGAGAAGCACCTTTTTGGTCCCACCACGGGCCGCCCTGGCCTGAACATCGGGAAGGGGGCAACTAAACGTCAGAAGCACAGTCCAGAGAACACTTGACAAAAATACGACATCACACAAAATGGTAAAAATCTCAAAGATTTATATTTCGAATTCAAAATATTGTTCTTTACAAGGGAGGGGACAAAAACGGGGGGCATCGCCTACGACGCTGGGGCCCGAGAAGAAGCATCCCCGGGGGCCTCTCCCTACCTCGATCAGAGGGGCTCCTTGGGGCCGGCCGGAGGACAAGGAAGCGACTGCCGGACCCGCTCCTCGAACCTCTGAAACCCGTCCCGAAAGGCCCCCACAATCCTCGGGGCCAGGATGTCTTCATAGGTCTGGAACGCCTCTCGGAGAGACGCATCGATCCTGGGTGCCAGGAACTCCTTGTAACCCCTCACCACCTCCTCGACGAGTCGGGCGGGGTGCGCCTGTCGCAGGGCCCCCAGCTCGGCCCAGAGCTCTCCCCTCTCACGGCGGAATGTCTCCTCCGCCTCCTGAGCGGACTCCCCGGCAGTTACCAGGGCCTCCCTCAGGTCCCTTACCTCGGAGGTATGCTCGTCCACCCGATGCAACGAGCGACGATCCTCCGAACGAGCCACTTCAGCCGCCACCTCGGTCGCCCCAGCCCTCAGGCGCTCCTGCACCAAGGCCACCTCAAGGCGTCCACCCGCTCCGCGCGATGATGCGTCTCGACGGCCATCGTGGAAGCCTGCAAGACAAAAGGAATAAGCAAATGCCACCGAGGATCCTGGGTGGAGGCAAGAGAAACACCAATCTACTGGAGCAGCCGGACCAGGGAGTTCGCCAAGCGATCGGAGCGGACCCTCTCCAAGAAGGAGCGGTCCCTCAGGAGGACGGAACCATGCGCCAACTGGAGGGCCACTGTCACGACCCGCTTCCCTAAAATGGAGGCGAGACGTGAAAAGGTCCGCACGAGAGTGGAGCTGTGAAGCCCCAAACCCGATAAGCGTCAATAAAACATAAGCAGGTCCCTGTAACCACAACGGAACAACAATAATAACACAAGGAGAGACTGAAATAAAAGCCTCACATCTCATAATTGTCCAACATGAAAATAAGTCCAACGTCCAGAAAAGCCACCAGGCTAAAAGAAAAGAGTCTCAAGGCCCAGAACAAGGCCAACAAAAGTAACGACATAACAAAGTATGGGTGCTACGCACCGAAAACGAAACAACTGTCTAAACAAAAGTAAAACGCTACGAAGACACTAGGACTGGTCCCCAGTGTCCACGTACTCCCCGCCGAACACGGGCTCGGGCTCGGCGACAGCAAACACCTCGTTCTCAACAAGGTACTCGGGCTCGGGATCTAACATGTGTCACCCAAAAGAGTAAAGGGGCACATGTCAGCAAGTCTAAAACACTTGGGCAAGGAAACTGAAAGTAAGGCAACTAGCAACCTAGCAGTTTAGTATGCATGACATGGAAGTTATAACATGAGTGCACAATTTAAGACATGGCAAGACAATTATGTACAAGGGAACAATTATCGGGACAAGACAAGAGTAGCCAAGCTACTAACAATCTCAATCAATTCACATTGTTATAGGTGTTTACGCCCTTCAGCTGAATGGTACATCATTCACACCGATCGGCACTAAACCCAATTCACGTTTCACTGTTGTTTGTAGATGTTTACGCCCTTCAGCTGAATGGTTCATCATTCACACTGATCGGCCCTAAACACTACCCCACCCCAGAGTTTACGCCTTACAACTGCAGTTGTTGATCAAACAGACTCCCAGTTGAATGGCCGCTTAACTCTTACCCCCAATACCCACACGAAATGGAGCCAGGGTCCCCGCACAATGAGCCCAGCTAGTGAGCCTGGGGTTGCCCCGCACATGAGCTCGCATTCTTAGTTCATAATTCAATATATCGAGCGTTGGGGTTAGCAACTCATTATGCTCGCTTCTGGTCACGAGCCATGAAACACAAGTATTGTAGCGATGCTATGCAATCACGGGATCACTTAAAGAATGCAATGACATGACATTTAATTTGCGTACCGTTAATGGAAAGTAAACATGACATGGTAATTGTGCAACATGCTAAATGTCGGAACTAGCTTCGTTGTCAAGCTAGTTCCCCAATTTACGCCTAGGCGAGTATCATTTCGTCGCCTAGCCTCTTTTACGCCTACAACAAGCAAATGGCCTAAAACATGGCCTAAACCCTAAGTGGCAAGTTTCACTTGCCTAGCACCGGGGATGACGACCACTTCGTCACACGGGTGCCAATCTACGGGGAAATCGCTGTTTTGGGGGAACAATCAACAAACAACATGAATTTATTAGGGTTTCATAAAAAATATAAATAGGTTATGAAACGACGGTAGATCGATTTCTTACCGAGAGGAGGCGGAAGAAACACTCCGGGGAACCCTAGGATCAGATCTGGAAAAGATTGGAGAAGTTTGGGAAAACTAGGGTTTTGGGGGATTTGGGGATTTTGATGGGTTTGGTGAGATTTTGGGGAAGATGAGAGGTAGATAGAGTGGATGGAGAGTTTGGATGATGATTCTAGGGCTTGGAATGAAGGATTGAAGCTTGGAGGAAGATGGGGGCTCAAGGGGGAAGATTTTAGGGTTTTGGGTCGTGTTGAGGAAGATGAAATCGTTTGGGTTGGATATAAATAGGTTGGGCTGGCGGCTGCCCAGAAATTAGGGTTTCAACACTGGTTAGTCGGTCAAAGAACAACCACTGACCGACTAGTTTGGCAACTAGTCGGTCGGTCGACCAACGCAGACCGACTAAGTGCAAACAGTAACTCCTGAACGAAAATAGGATTTAGAGTTAGTCGGTCCATGAACAAATACTGACCGACTAGTTTAGCATCTAGTCGGTCGATGAACGTTCTTAGACCGACTAAGAGTAAACAGTAACTCCTGAGAAATTTAGAAAGCTAACTAGTCGGTCCAAGAAGGATTGCCGACCGACTGGATCGTCATCTAGTCGGTCGGTGCCCCTTCTTATACCGGCTAATGAGCACCAAAAGTTCCGATACGGAGCGCGGGGCCCCGGGATCGATTCCTAAGACTCCTAGGCTTGATCTAATAGTAAGATACGACCGTTATGAAGCCCGTCACGAATGACATACTTCGAAATCGACGATCCTAAGGAAGAAACGAGAAAATACGACGAATCGATCGAAAATGAAAGCTACGGAGACGAAAACCACGCATGAGGAGAAAATTCACCAAAACATATATTTTAATATAGATAATCCAATCGCACGAAAACCAGTCGTTACAGCCACATCTCGATCGACGAAGACAGACTCTCCAGGGAGGACATCCGGGCCAGCCTCAAGTATGGGCAGGGCGCCCCCGTACCGAACGACGACTGCTCTGCCAGGCTGGCAGAAGCGGCCACCTCCACCAGTGAGAGGGTTGCCCCTGAGACGATCTGCGTCTCGGGCACCGCCGAGGGCATGCCCTCCCCCGCCTTCTTCTTCCTCCTCTCTTCGGGCCGCCTATGCTCCGAAGGGGGGCTCTTCCGTTCTCCTCCACGGCTCTCGACCGGTGTTCGGGAGCCCTGACCGACACCCCCGGCGACCCCCTCGGCACGGGCAAGATCAGGGTTGTCACCAGTCAGGTTCCCTGCTGCAGGGGAATCAACGACGACTTAGGGCAAAGGCAGTGGAACCGCCGGCTCCACCGTCCCTGCCACGGTGTTGGCCACGTGGATCTCCTCCTCCATTGTGCGATGAGGTTCATGACCAGAGGGGTTTCCGCGCCCGCTTTTGGCCCCCCTGTAAATGAGCTCGCGGACGTCACGGCTGAACTCTCGACCCGCCATCCTTGCAGAAGGAGAGAAGATCAGGGTAAGCGACAGAGAAGGGCAAAAAGAGGAAAGTGCCTACCGGGGGACCACATGATGTTTTTAAGGAGAAGGTCGTCCAGCAGAGGCCAGACCGACCTCTCCACCGGCGACAACGATGACAAACGTCTGACCGCAGTCTGATCGGCATCGGAAAGGAACAGTGTCAAGTCATATTGACACATGCTCCCCCAACCGGTCATGATCACGATGTCTTCCGGAAAAGTGACGAAGATATAATCCCTGCTCCAGTCGCCAACCCAGCGAGGCAGACCCAACAGACACTCCCTCCCCACCCTGTCGCGGATGTGTTGCCATGACCCCTGATAGACCATCTGAACCCGGAAGTAATAAAAGAAGAGGGGCAGGGTCGGCTCCAGCCCGTTCCCGTGGCAGATCATAATGAATCCCACTAAGGCCGCGATCGAGTAAGGGGTCAACTGACACATGGCCACCACCAAGAAATCCAGGATCTGGAGGATGAACGGGTGGAGAGGAAAGCAGAGCCACATGCTGTCACGCCCCGCTTCCCTAAAATGGAGGCGAGACGTGAAAAGGTCCGCACGAGAGTGGAGCTGTGAAGCCCCAAACCCGATAAGCGTCAATAAAACATAAGCAGGTCCATGTAACCACAAACGGAACAACAATAATAACACAAGGAGAGACAGAAATAAAATCTCAAATCTCAGCTTTTGTCCAACATTAAAATTAAGTTCAACATCCAGAAAAGCCACCAGGCTAAAAGAAAGAGTCTAAAGGCCCAGAACAAGGCCAACAAGAGGGACAACATAACAAAGTATAGGTGCTGCGCACCGACAACTACAACAGTCTAAAACAAAAGGAAAAAGCTCGACGAAGACACTAGGACTGGTCCCCAGTGTCCACGTACTCCTCGCCAAACACAGGCTCGGGCTCGGCGTCCGCAAACACCTCGTCCTCAACAATGAACTCAGGCTCAGGATCTAACACGTGTCGCCCAAAAGAGTAAAGGGGCACATGTCAGCAAGTCTAAAAAGACTTGGGCAAGGAAACTGAAAGTAAGGTAAACTAACAACCTAGCAGTTATAGTATGATGCATGACATGGCAAGTATAGTATGGAAGTGACAAGTAAAGGAAAGTACAAGTAGCAAGTATGTCATGGATAACAAGTTTTACAAGTGAAACACGGACAAGTACAAGTCAAGTGGTTCACGTAAAGTGATCACGTCAAGTAAACACGTCAAGTAAACAAGTTGTGCACAGAGATTCCGCCTGTTGCCTAGAGTGGCTGATCGGGCCAACTCCTAAGCTCAAGTGACCGTTTATCTCTACCCCTCCACGTGTATCGAGCCAGGGCATTACCCCGCACACGGAATGCTCGCTTCTGGAACACGAGACAGGAAGTGTATTTAACACGTATGGCATAGGGTTATGCCTGCAACGCAGGTGCCTAGCCGGAAACAAGTAGATCGGGCATTGGCTATCAACCAACTCACGTAGCACGCTTCTGGAACACGAGCCAGGAAACACAAGTATTGTAGCGTGTGCTACGAATGCAACATTCAACATGGATAGCATGGATGAAAATTAATTCGCGTACCGTTAATTAAAATTAAACATGACATGGCAGTTATGCAACATGATAAATGACTGATCTAGCTTCGTTGTCAAGCTAGTTCCTGAAATTGCGCCTATGCGAGTATCATTTCGTCGCCTAGCCTCTTTTACGCCTACAACAAGCAATCGGCCTAAGACATGGCCCAAAACCCTAAGTGACAAGTTTCACTTGCCTAGCTCCGAGGATGACGATCACGAAGGTTCGTCTTACGGACGCTAATCTATGCGGAAGAGGTCGCTGCCATGGCAAAACAACATTAGAACAACATCCAACCTAGTTTTATTAGGGTTTCACAAAAACACAAATGGGTTAAGAGAATATTATAGAATCGAGTTATTACCGTATCGGAGCGGAAGAATGATGCCGAGCAAGCACGACAACGGAAGAAACGATCCGGGGAACCTAGGGTTCAGATCTGGAAATGGACGGGGAAATCTGGAGAAAATGAGATTTTGGGGGTTTTGGGGGTTTTCCGGCGACCTAGAGGAGATGGCCGGTCAAAATGGGGAGGGGGAGAGGCTCTTGATGAAGGAGGAAAGCTAGGGTTAGATGTATGATGATTTGGGGAAGAAGGAGGCTCAGGAGAAATGAAAGAAGAAAAGAAAAACGTTTGAGGGGTTTAAATAGGAAGTGCTGGCGGCTGTCCAGAAATTAGGGTTTTAACACTGATTAGTCGGTCAAAGAGCAACCACTGACCGACTAGTTTGTGAACTAGTCGGTCGGTTGACCAACGCAGACCGACTAAGTGTAAACAGTAACTCCTGTACAAAATAAGATTTAGATTTAGTTGGTCAGAGAACAACTACTGACCGACTAGTTTATCATCTAGTCGGTCGATGAACGTTCTTAGACCGACTAAGAATGAATAGTACTTGGTATCAAAAATGATCATAGAGCTAGTCGGTTAAAGAACGATTGCTGACCGACTAGTTTGCAACCTAGTCGGTCGACAAATGTTCTTAGACCGACTAACGATAAACAGTAACTCCTGAGAAATTAACAAAGCCCACTAGTCGGTCCATGAAGGTTTGCCGACCGACTAAATCGTCATCTAGTCGGTCGGTTCCCCTTCTTGCACCGGCTAACGTGTACATAAAGTTCCGAAATGGAGCGCGAAGCTCCGGGATCGATTCCTAAGACTCCTAGGCTTGATCTAACAATAAGATATGACCGATATGAAGCCCGTCACGAATGACTTACTCCAAAATCGACGATTCCAAGGAAGAAGCTAGAAAATTACGATGAAACGATCGAAAATGAAAGCTACGGAGACGAAAACCACACATAAGGAGAAAATCCACCAAAACATATATATATATAATATAATAATCCAGATACATGAAAACCAGTCGTTACATCCTCCCCAACTTAAGAAAAAATTCCGTCCTCGGAATTTCCCAACACTCACGTGTCCGGAAACAAAAGTGGGAAACGGTCTCGCATCTCATCCTCATTCTCCCAAGTAGACTCTCCAGGCGAGCCGTGTCGCCACATCACTATCACAAGATTGACAACCTTGTTCCGAAGTGACTTCTGACGCCTGTCCAGAATCCGCACTGGCTGCTGGTCATACGTCATATCAGGGCGAACGGTAATCTCCGAGAAATCCACAGCATGAGATGGATCGCTAATGTATCGACGAAGCTGCAACACATGGAAAACATTGTGAACTCCTTCCAAAGACGGCGGCAAGGCTAAGCGGTAGGCTACCTCGCCAACTTTCTCCAGAATGTCAAACGGTCCAATGTATCGCGGGCTCAATTTCCCTCGCTTCCCAAAGCGAATCACACCACGATTCGGGGAAATCTTCAAGAACACATGGTCGCCCGGCTGAAACTCCAAAGGACGACGTTTAGCATCCGCCCAATGCTTAAAACGGTCCTGAGCAATCCTCAACCTCTCCCGAATGTTCCTGACAACATCCACGGCCTCCACAATCATCTCAGGTCCCAACAGCTCCCGATCACCAACGTCATCCCAACTCAATGGCGATCGACATTTCCTCCCATAAAGAGCGGCGAAAGGCGCCATGCCAATACTCGCCTGGAAGCTGTTGTTGTAGGAAAACTCTACCAGATGTAGATGGTCCTCCCACGAACCCTTGAAATCCAACATGCACGCCCTCAGCATGTCCTCCAAGATCTAAATCGTCCTCTCGGACTGGCCATCTGTCTGCGGATGGTACGCCGTGCTGAAACTCAGACGCGTACCCAAACTCTTCTGCAAACTCTGCCAGAATTGAGATGTGAACCTCGTGTCTCTGTCCGACACGATACTCACGGGAACTCCGTGAAGTCGTACGACCTCCTGTACGATTCACGTTACATCACTATCAAAACTAGGAAAAGGAAATAGAAACGGAGAGTAAAAGAATTTACCTCCATATATCTCCTCGCTAGCGCCTCAGGACTGTCCCACTCGGAATAGAATAAAGTGCGCGGATTTGGTCAATCGATCTACGATCACCCAAATCGCGTCATTCTGCTTCGGACTCCGAGGTAGTCCAGTCACGAAATCCATAGTGATGTGTTGCCACTTCCACTCCGGAATCGGAAGCAGTTGTAGCAACCCTGCCGTACGCTGATGCTCCGCCTTTACCTGCTGGCAAACCAAGCACTTGGCTACACTCCGAGCCACACTCCTCTTCATACCATGCCACTAATAGTTCAGACGAAGATCCTTGTACATCTTGGTCCCACCAGGATGCACAGAATACGGTGAACTATGTGCCTCCACCATCAACTCCTCTCTAATATCCCCAGCTGGCACACACAACCTAGCTCCAAACCTCAGCGAGCCATCCTCATGAATCAAAAAGTCAGTCCGTAGACCGGCTTCCACCTGCTCCCGAATCTTCACCAACTACGGATCTCCGGCCTGGCCAGCCTTGATCCGATCCACGATCGTCGACTGAATCTGCATACTCATCAACGAAGAAGCCTCCCCAGGAAGAACAATCTCCACACCAGACTCGCAAAAATCCTACTGTAATCTCCACTGCGAAGTCAAAATCATCACCGCTGGAAGCCTACTAAGCGCATCAGGAACCACATTCACCTTGCCAGGGTGATACTGCAAATCAATCTCATAATCCGCCATGAGCTCCAACCATCGACGCTGTCGCATGTTGAGCTCCTTCTGTGTAAAAATATACTTCAAGCTTTTGTGATCGGTGAAGATCTTCACTTTCTCACTCAGCAAGAAGTGCATCCAAACCTTAAGAGCAAACACAACAGCAGCCAACTCCAAATCATGCGTCGGGTAATTCTTCTCATGAACCTTGAGCTGACGCGAAGCATACGCCACAACATGCCCGTGCTGATGCAACACACAACCGAGACCCTTGCCAGAAGCATCGCAAAAGATCTCAAATCCACCGCTGCGATCAGGCACAACAAGAATAGGGGCCGTCGTCAATCTCTCCCTCAGAACACCAAAGGCATTCTCATAATCACCCGACCAAACAAAAGGTACATCCTTCCGCGTAAATCTGGTCATCGGCTCAGCAATACTGGAAAAGTCCTTAATGAAACGCCGATAGTAACCAGCAAGCCCAAGGAAACTCCGGATCTCAGACGCTGACCGCGGAACAGGCCACTCTCTGATGGCCCTGATCTTCTCGGGATCCACTGAAATACCATCTCCAGTCACCACATGCCCGAGAAAAGCAACTCTGTCCAGCCAAAACTCGCACTTCGAAAACTTAGCATACAACCGATGCTTCCTCAAAATCTCCAACACCGTCCTCAAGTGCGAGGCATGCTCCTCCTCCGTCTTCGAATAGATCAGAATGTCGTCAATGAAAATAACGACAAACTTATCTAAAAAGTCATAGGAGATCAGATTCATCAGATTCATGAAAACTGCGGGTGCATTGGTTACACCGAAAGGCATAACCACAAACTCGTAGTGTCCATACTTCATCCTGAAAGCTGTCTTCGGAACATCATCCTTCTTCACATTCAACTGATGATAACCACTCCTCAGATCCAACTTCGAAAACACCCTCAAACCTCCAAGCTGATCAAAAATATCATCGATGCGAGGCAACGTGTATTTATTCTTGATGGTCACCGCATTCAACTCCCGATAGTCCACGCACATGCGACGCGAATCATCCTTCTTCCTCACCAGCAGCACCGGTGCTCCCCACGGAGACACACTAGGGTTGATATAACCCTTCTGCAAAAGCTCATCCAGCTGCTTCCGCAACTCCTCCAACTCAGCGGGTGCCATACGATATGGCGCCTTCGAAATCGGCTGCGCTCCCGGAATGAGATCAATAGAAAATTCCAGAGCTCGATCAGGTGGCAAACCAGACATCTCCTCGGGGAAGACGTCATCAAAGTCCCGCACAACCGTCGGCCTCTCCAGCTCCATCTACATAGCCACAATCTCCGCCGGCCTGGCCCGAAATCTGACAGGACCAAGCGAACTGCTACCTCGGCTGAACTCAAATACTGGATGTTCGGGAATCTCGAACACCACCTTCTTCCTCCGACAGTCGATCGTAACATAGAAGCTCGCAAGCCAATCCATCCCAAGGACTGCATCGTAGTTGATTATGTCTTGGACAATGAAATCAGCGTAAAGCTCATGTCCACAAACCACCAACGAGCAAGAATTGCAACCACGATGCACCGAGACCACGCCATTCCCTGTAACGATATTCCAACTCTTGGAAAGAGGGGACGTCGACAAGGAATGCTTCTCCAAGAAGCTCCGAGAAATAATGCACATCGACGCACCAGAGTCAAAGAGGACTCGTGCAGGAAATGTGCACACCAAAATCACACCTACAAACAGTCTAACAATCAAGCCCTAGTCTAGAAAACAACATAATCTAACAAACAAAGCCAAATAAGAAAGGAACAGCTAGAATGAGGATTACCTGCGATAACCTCATCCACAGCCTCGCTCTCCACAACGGTCATCAGAAAAGCCTGTCTCCTCGGCGGAAAAGCCTGCTGAAAAGCCTGCCTCTGTGGAACAAGGGCTGCTCCACGTCCAGCAGGAACAGACGCTCTCTGTTGCAACGGCTGTGCTGCAACAGGTGCTCTCCAAGGCTGCTTCGACTTCGGACAATCCTTCATGGTATGGGTAGGATCCCCACAGACAACACACTGGCCCAGGAATCTCCTACACTGATCCTTGACATGCCCGATCTTGCCGCAGAAATGGCAAGTCTTCTGAATAGGCCATTCCTGGCCTCTTGAACTGAGCTGGCTGATTAGGCTTGAAACCAGGCCTAACCACCGCCCTGGCATGCTCCATAGGCCTCTTCCAAGCACCAGAAACATGTCCCCTCCTCTGGCTCAGGTTCAGCTCATGCCTCCTCGCAGCGACCAGAACCTTCTGATAAGAGTCCAGATCAGAGGAAGACACAAAACTCTGAAGCTCCAAAGCAAGTCCCTGCAGGAACCTCTGAGCCCTCTCATCAGCATCCTGCACCATCTTCGGTGCAAACCGACTCAGTCTAGTGAACTCTTGGTGGTACAGGTCCACCATCAAGCTCCCTTGCTTCAGATCAATAAAGCGCTGCAGCATCTCCTTCCTAGCAGCCTTCGGAAAGAACTCCTCATTAAACCTGGACTTAAAGGTAGCCCAAGCTATCGGCTCCACCAGCATCTTCTCTTCCGCATCCCACCAGTTTCGAGCATTATCCTTGAGTTGCCTCTTCACCAAATCAACCTATCCAGCCGGGGTGATCTTGGCCATCTTCAAGTTATCCTCAATGTTCCGAATCCACTCATCGGCAGCCAGAGGACCCTTAGACCCATCAAAATATGCGGGACCCAGCTCCCGAAATTGCTTCGCTCCCGGCTCGGAGCGAGGGGCATCCTGGATTGCCCGACCAGCTCGAACAACTGGAGCATTTTGGACTTGCAGGAGCACGCCCTGCTGCACCTGCATCATCTGGAGCATTATCCGCATCATCTCTCCATTGGTGGGTTCCCGCTCAGGCTCCTCGTCATGAGGGGGCGCACCACTACCTCCACCACGGGTGAATCGCCTTCCTGCCATCTAATGACACAGAAAACGTAGCAGATTAGACTCATAGCTTATGACTCGGACGTCGAACTTAGTTTATTGGACATTCTAATATTATTATCGTCATTCCGATAATCGCAGTTACAGAAGGACATGCATGGGCCACCAACAAAACCTGTCACGCACCCGCTTCCCTAAAATGGAGGCGAGACGTGAAAAGGTCCGCACGAGAGTGGAGCTGTGAAGCCCCAAACCCGATAAGCGTCAATAAAACATAAGCAGGTCCATGTAACCACAAACGAAACAACAATAATAACACAAGAAGAGACAGAAATAAAATCTCAAATCTCAGCATTTGTCCAACATTAAAATTAAGTTCAACATCCAGAAAAGCCACCAGGCTAAAAGAAAGAGTCTAAAGGCCCAGAACAAGGCCAACAAGAGGGACACCATAACAAAGTATAGGTGCTGCGCACCGACAACTACAACAGTCTAAAACAAAAGGAAAAAGCTCGACGAAGACATTAGGACTGGTCCCCAGTGTCCACGTACTCCTCGCCAAACACAGGCTCGGGCTCGGCGTCCGCGAACACCTCGTCCTCAACAATGAACTCAAACTCAGGATCTAACATGTGTCGCCCCAAAGAGTAAAGGGGCACATGTCAGCAAGTCTAAAAAGACTTGGGCAAGGAAACTGAAAGTAAGGTAAACTAACAACCTAGCAGTTATAATATGATGCATGACATGGCAAGTATAGTATGGAAGTGACAAGTAAAGGAAAGTACAAGTAGCAAGTATGTCATGGATAATAAGTTTTACAAGTGAAACACGGACAAGTACAAGTCAAGTGATCACGTCAAGTAAACACGTCAAGTAAACAAGTTGTGCACAGAGATTCCGCCTGTTGGCTAGAGTGGCTGATCGGGCCAACTCCTAAGCTCAAGTGACCGTTTATCTCTACCCCTCCACGTGTATCGAGCCAGGGCATTACCCCGCACACTGAATGCTCGCTTCTGGAACACGAGCCAGGAAGTGTATTTAACACGTATGGCGTAGGGTTATGCCTGCAACACAGGTGCCTAGCCGGAAAAAAGTAGATCGGGCATTGGCTATCAACCAGCTCACGTAGCCCGTTTCTGGAACACGAGCCAGGAAACACAAGTATTGTAGCATGTGCTATGAATGCGACATTCAACATGGATAGCATGGATGACAATTAATTTGCGTACCGTTAATTAAAATTAAACATGACATGGTAGTTATGCAACATGATAAATGACGGATCTAGCTTCGTTGTCAAGCTAGTTCCTGAAATTGCGCCTAGGCGAGTATCATTTCGTCGCCTAGCCTCTTTTACACCTACAATAAGCAATCGGCCTAAGACATGGCCCAAAACCCTAAGTGGCAAGTTTCACTTGCCTAGCTCCGAGGATGACGATCACGAAGGTTCGTCTTACGGACGCTAATCTACGGAGAAGAGGTCGCTGCCATGACAAAACAACATTAGAACAACATCCAACCTAGTTTTATTAGGGTTTCACAAAAACACAAATGGGTTAAGAGAATATTATAGATCGAGTTATTACCGTATCGGAGCGGAAGAATGATGCCGAGCAAGCACGACAATGGAAGAAATGATCCGGGGAACCTAGGGTTTAGATCTGGAAATGGATGGGGAAATCTGGAGAAAATGAGATTTTGGGGGTTTTGGGGGTTTTCTGGTGACCTAGAGGAGATGGCCGGTCAAAATGGGGAGGGGGAGAGGCTCTTGATGAAGGAGGAAAGCTATGGTTAGATGGATGATGATTTGGGGAAGAAGGAGGCTCAGGAGAAATGAAAGAAGAAAAGAAAAACGTTTGAGGGGTTTAAATAGGAAGTGCTGGCGGCTGCCCAGAAATTAGGGTTTTAACACTGATTAGTCGGTCAAAGAGCAACCACTGACCGACTAGTTTGTGAACTAGTCGGTCGGTTGACCAACGCAGACCAACTAAGTGTAAACAGTAACTCCTGTACAAAATAGGATTTAGATTTAGTCTGTCAGAGAACAACTACTGACCGACTAGTTTCTCATCTAGTCGGTCGATGAACGTTCTTAGACCGACTAAGAATGAATAGTACTTGGTATCAAAAATGATCATAGAGCTAGTCGGTTAAAGAACGATTGCTGACCGACTAGTTTACAACCTAGTCGGTCGACAAATGTTCTTAGACCGACTAACGATAAACAGTAACTCCTGAGAAATTAACAAAGCCCACTAGTCGGTCCATGAAGGTTTGCCGACCGACTAAATCGTCATCTAGTCGGTCGGTTCCCCTTCTTGCACCGGCTAACGTGCACAGAAAGTTTCGAAATGGAGCGCGAAGCTCCGGGATCGATTCCTAAGACTCCTAGGCTTGATCTAACAATAAGATATGACCGATATGAAGCCCGTCACGAATGACTTACTCCAAAATCGACGATTCCAAGGAAGAAGCTAGAAAATTACGACGAAACGATCGAAAATGAAAGCTACGGAGACGAAAACCACACATAAGGAGAAAATCCACCAAAACATATATATATAATATAATTAATCCAGATACATGAAAACCAGTCGTTACACATGCAGAACATCTTAACATACACGCCGATCTCGTGGCTCGCCGGATAGCAAATCCTTTCGTCGGCAAAGGAAATCCGAACGTCGTAGGGTGACATAGGTACTTCGCCCGGATCTCCTCAGCCGTGGCATAGGGAACGGTTGACGATGACCTGAGAATCACCGGAGGAACATCAAACTCCTCTGCCGTATGGGCATCGTCTCGATGGGCCGGATCCTCAAACAGCAGACCCTTCCCTTTGTCAGGAGCCGAACGGGGAGCCGGAGGGTTACCAGACCCTGGAACCGGGGGATCTTCGGACCCTGGAACCGGAGGGTTACCATACCCTGGAATCGGAGGATCTCCAGACCCAGGAGCAGAACTTCATATCCTTAATGCAGCCATGGGACGGATTGAGTAAGGCAGAAGAGGAAGAAAGAGATTACCTTGAAAGGAGATCGGAAGAAGAAAGACGTAGGGAATCCATTATCACTCAGAGGAACAAGATCAAATCAGAAAGCGCGAATGAAAAATCTGAAAGGGCGACGATTTTATATGGGAGATAATCCCAGAATCTGAGCCGTTCGAAGGAGGACGCATGGCGACATCTAGCAACCAGCGGCACTTGATACAGCCCTTCCAGAAGGCGGGAGAAGTCCAACCGGGCAGCGTCATGATGACTTCCATTCAATGTCGCTGCCTCGATTGACGCACCTGTCAAATCCACACAAATCACATCGCCCGAACCAAACAGTCAGAATCCGAACGGCACGAGCGATGGTGGCAATTGATACTGTTGGGGTTTTGGCGGACCCCCAGAGCTCGGATCAGTATCTGTCCTAAGTCGGACGGACCACGGAGGCACAAAAGCGCAGCGGAAAACCAGAAATCAAAATTTCTACACTAGCTAAACTATTTAGCTAGGCTCTGGGGAGCCAGAACCTAGCCCGATCTACGCCGACTTGGAGTGGGTCTGACCACCCCAAGAAGGATCTACACTAAAGCGACTAATTAAAACTACACTAGAAAACGCTTAACCACATACCCGGAATCTTGGCCCTGGAGCAGGCAAGATGTACCGCACCGTCTTGAGAAGCTCCTCGTAGCCGAGCCGCGTTGACCCGATCTCCCTGAGCCGCCTCGCACCCTCGCACCGATCCGCCCGAGCTGCTTTCGCCTCCGAGCCGATCACACGCGGTAGAAAGTTTCACTTGAGAAGAAACCCGCGTCTTAGACGTCCAGATCAGATCCAAACCCCCTTCGTAGTCGTGCTAGGACTACTCCGGAGGATAGGAAAATAGAGAGAGAGATTTAGTTGCCGATCGAGCTTGCTCTAAAAATCTGGAGCTACTCGATCGTTGACTGGTGTGTGTTTCAACGAGGAGAGTGCACCCCTATTTATATAGGGAGTGAGCACTCATCCTCTCGTTGCGGGCAATGTGGGACAATCCCTATGAAGAGAAAATTCAATTAAGCCATTTGGCTTAATTTCAACTTTAAAGTTAGCCTTTCACAAAGCCAAACTTTAACTAATTAATTCTCCTCGTATACTAAACTTCAGACACCAAACAAGCTATCAATCATAAGAGCTTGGAATGGTGAACGCGTAGGAACTGACGGCGACGAATTTCGACTTCGTTTGACCCCTCAAACAATTGCTCAAAATTCGTAGCCGTCATTAGGGGTTTCAAAAACCCTAATTTGACTTAAGTTGCGGGCGCGCCCGCTAGGCTTAGCGGGCGCGCCCGCCCAAGGGAGCAAGGGCGGGCCGCCCGCCCGCTGCCGCAGCGGGCCGTGCCCGCTGCGTGCAGCGGGCGCTGGCCCGCTGCGTGCAGCGGGCCGTGCCCGCTGCAACAGCGGGCGTCGCCCGTTTTGCCTTTGCACATGGGCCTTTTGGCCCAGTGGGTCTAACCCACTTCTCCTTGAACTGTTTCTGCGTTTCTGGACTCGTTTGAGCTCCGATTTGGACGCGGTTTGAACCTGTGTTTAGACCGGGACGATCCCGTCATCCAGGTAACCCTTTCCAACAAGTTTGTTCCTACTAAATTCGTCGTAACTAATTTACAACACGTTTAGTCAAAGTTAGCATCTAATGCAACGTTGTGTCCCTATTGCTAAAGAGACTAATATTCACAACCGCTTTGTGAATGTTTAATATCATCAAATGATATTTCTCTCTTTTCCATATTCCTATTACTAAGACACGAACACTACTCGGTGTGAGACCCTACAGCCTGACCTTACTACAGGTTGGAGCTCGAAACCCCTAGACGACGGTCACTACGAGCAGAAGCTGTCGTCCCTGTTTCAGAGTCATCATAACGTGATCGACCCTTGACAAAAGTATCAAAGGGTTTGCATTGGATGTGTCAGTGATGAATTCCGTTAGCTAAAATCCCTTCGTCAAGACTGTGTTTATTGTTGACCTAGGGTATGGTTTTCTGTCAACCCTATTAGACAACATTGGTCAGTATACGACGGTCTTTATTGTATACACGTTGTACTACTTGCAACGTACCCCGGCCGAGGATTAACATAAAGACCGTACTGAGCCTATAACACTAACTTCCCTTTAATGGAAGTGACGAATCCCATCTTAGTCACTTACTCACCTTGGGAGCTTCAGGTGCAGCCCAACCTAAGATCTTTCATCAGGACTGGTCCTCGAAGCTAGATCATGGGTCTAAGCTATACCGTCCGCTCACAGGTTTGTACAGATGACTTCAGGTCTTAAGGATCAACTAACCTATCATCACCCTAGAGTTATTAAAGACAGATCATTAAAGTTAACCATTTAATAACTCTAACTTGGTCGTTCAGTGAACTCATTCCCCAATGAGCACCTGTGTCTCGTCTCCGACTTCACCAAGTCGAATGACTATGAGATCACCATTACCCTAAGGTAAGACGAAGACACAATGATCTATCCGATGTATCGATATCCAGTTCTCGACACATCTATGATCACGAACCGTTTAAGACTTACGTTTCTATTCGGTCGCTTACTTACTCATAATCGAGATCTCATCTAGATATGTAATGACCTAACTATAAGTCTATGGATATTATCTAAGTATATTAATACAAATGATTTTATACTTAGAATAATACGTACCATATACGGTATGAACAAGACGTATAATCAAGATAAATTGCCTTATGGGCATATATCTTCCTACATCTCCCACTTGCACTTAGGCTATTTATCTCGGTATCTCATACCGTTATAGCATATCAGTCACTTTGACATTTGATATGGCAAACCTAAGAATGGTTCTACTAATAAGTATCTACAACGAATTTTAATGGATTGAAATTACATCTCTTGATCACACAGGGTTGATCCTTTGGAAAAATGATCTGGATCAATTTTCCTAACTTCGTATAGCTAACAGTTAGCTTATACGATTTAGATGTGGGGTCTAACATTTCTGTAAGTCAGTTCTAGCTCACTCCACTTTATTGTGTCAATATGTCAAGTACATATTTGACACCCTAAGTCTCTATATATATACGATTAAATCAAAACAATTTTGACTTAATGATTTATATAGAAGATTCATTAAAGTGAAAAATCCTTTTTACTTAGTCCCAAAAACGGAACTAAATATATGAGCTCGCTCCCACTGACTTTAAGAATTACCTGGTCAAATTTCTTCAACATAATATCTAAATCATATTTAGATTTATGTGCAAAAATAACCATTTGGTAAGTGCCTCAGATGGAATGTACAAGTGTCAGATTCGGTTTGACGAATGAGTCAAGTCAAGATCGTTTTAAGGAATCTTGACATTGACTCGTTCAATCAAAACGTCCTGTACTGTACTTATTCCTTTAACCACATTTAGTATTAACTCTTTTAATAACTAAATGCAGATAATCAAGAATTAATCTTGATATGCGTATTATTGTGATCGCACACAATTTATACGCCCCCCTGGAACCTACACTTAACTACTGATTGACTTCTAACATTTAGTCAGCTCCAAAATCAATATTATCGAAGCTATACACCATTATTCAAAAATATACGCAACCATCACAGAAAAGCCACATCCACAGAATTTAAGCCGATTCAATCTCAATTGCAACAAACGAGACATCCATTCCAAAACAACGGGTTCATGAAAAGAACCTTAACTTGTTTATCAAAAATAAACCTTGAGTGCAAGGCACTCATTCATTGTTTTCGATCCTTAAAGATGATACATTTTATTCAAATAAGAAAAATATCATCTCCATCACGATCATCGTCTCCAGAAGTCTTTGAGCGGTCCCAGCAGCAACTGTTGCTTTGATTGCCGACCGATCTCCGTACTTCTCCAATCTCCGGTTCTTATCAGCCACCTGTATACAGTACACAGATGTCTATAAGTATCTCATACTATATGAATGGAAATAATTGCATTTAATTGAATTTTAATTTGTACATGAGGTAGAGGCATCAGTATGCCCCTTCTTCTTCTCTGCAAGATAGATCTTGCAGTTCCTCTTCCAGTGGCCAATCTTGTGGCAATGGAAGCACTCAGATTTCGATGGGGGCCCCTTTGTTCTTCTTCTTCCCATTCTTAGCCTTCGCAGGTTGTGGGACCGGCCTCTTCTTCCCTTTGCCTTTCGGCTGGTCAGAAGTAGCAGAGCCAACAACCAGTGCAGTCGGCTTCTTCTCAATCTCCTCAAATTGCCGGAGCATATTGAGGAGACCGGGAAGATCCGTCTCAAGGCTGTTCATTATAAAGCCAGTTATAAAGGGCTTGAACTCGGGAGTTAAAGACTTTAGGATAATGTCCGTGAACATCTCATTGTCCAGGACAAATCCTAACTGGGCGGCGTCCTCTACGTACCCGATCATCTTGATAACATGATCCTGTACGGGCCCTGTCGTCATCTTCGTGCCCCAGAGGTTGCTAGTAGCTTCGAACTTGGCAGCTCTGGATCGCTTGCCATACAACTCTTGTGCATTAAGGAGTATGCTCTGAACATCCATATGTTCATGCTTCCTTTGCAGTTCGTTGGTCATCGAAGCTAGAGTAAGGCATCTTGCCTTCTCTGCATCCCTCTGGTACAACTTGAAGGCTTCTTTCTCTTCGTGGGTCGAATCCTCATCGGGCTTATCCGGAGCGTCCTCGAACAATATGTATCCAATCCCAGCTAGGGAAAGGACCAACTTAATGTTCCTAAGCCAGTCTTTGTAGTTGGTTCCATCCAGCACGTTCTTTTCTACCATGTATTTTAGACCTGAGTCCATTCTGCATTTTATAGATATTTTAGTTAGTATATGTTCGTAGTATAGTTTTAATGGTTTTAATAAAACTATATTCTCCCACTAAATTTATTTAAAGCCATAATAATAAACAATTTATTATAAAATAACATTTGTGAGAGAGGGATCCGACTACCCTGAGTCTGACAACCTTGAGTGTATCTCAACAAGTTGTCCGACTCTGCAGTCGGTAGACGAACTCGTCGTCAATCATATTTACTATGATTCCCTATCGATTTTACCCCTAGTCATTTGTGATCATGAGTGTGCTCAACCGGATCACAATGGCTAGCCTAGTCGGACCCTTGTTTTCGTGTCTAGCCTGACTTGCCCCTTTGCTCGGTGTATGCACGACGCGCCGGTTTGAGTCAGGTCTTAGACTACATTCTTGGTTAGACTTACGCCGAAGCTCGAGGGATGAGACAACGGTTTCAGTCAGGTTAAGATGTCAATCAAGAAATCGGTTTCTATAAGATTGACATGTCACGGCTTGAGTGTAGCTCAACAACCGGAACATGTTTCTTACAGTTGCCAACTCCTAAAACAAGGAGGGCTACGATTTATCTTGAACAAGATTATTATCGTATTGACTTAGGTATAGTCGATGGACTTACATAGTCATGAATCGACTCCTTGCGGTCCAGCGGACGCGGCCAGGGAATTGACTAAGCCAGGACCACTTGTTACCCAGTCTAGCTAGGTTGGTCCAAAAACTTTAGCCAAGCACATTGACCGACATCATGATCCATTGAAGGAGTTGTCATCAATCTTATGTTTTCCAAACAACTAAATGGCTTTTAATTAAGAGAACTAGTTAATCCTTATCAACTAGTTGGTCCTAAAAATTCAAAAAATTTCAGATTGGTTGAACATCTTTTATTAAGTCCTTATCAACTATAAGGTTCTTCGTTCAACTTACTACCCCAATCTAATTAGGATTTTAATAAAACAATTCAACTTTGTCTTTTTATGAAAATCATTTAATTGAACGTTTTAATGAAATGATTTACAAAACAAAAGGGACTACCCTAATCTGGTATTAGGTTCGATGTTGTTTTGTTTTATCAAACATAGCATGTCACTATCTTGTTTTAATGGCTAACCTAACAAGGTTTGTGAATACATTATTCAACATGAAATGAAACAGCTAATTTATCCGCTTATAATAAAGTTTCATTTTAGTGACATATGAAGTGTATTTGCAAGTTTAACATTATCTACATAATTAAAACATGCAATTCTTAATTTTAACACTTAAAATTAAAGATTAAAAATTTAAAGCCTCCATAATAATTTTATCGCATAAAACTAGGTCGAACAAAATTATCTAATAATTTTTAAACTTAGGCCTTTAAAATTTTTAACCTTATTTCTAAAATTAAAATATCACATAATAATTTTAGAAACAACTATGTAATAAAAAGAAATTAATTTATGTTTCATCTCATGAAATAAAATCATTTCTATTACTTACATATTTTAAAATAATTTTAAAACTCTTTTAAAACTTTTAGAAACCTTTTAGAAGCTTTCAAATAAAGTTTTAAAGATCTCTAACTTTTATGTAACTAAAGAAAAATTCTTAAATTTCGAAAATAAAATTTTTCTATAAAGTTTACATAAACTTTAAACACTCTTTTGAAAATTTTTAATGTCTCATAAAAATTTATAGAGTATTTAAAACAAAGGAGACTTCTTTTAGATTTATCGCATAAAAATAATTTGTCCCAAAATTAAAATAAATTTCCGTGTTGCAAAATTAATTTTTGAAACACAAAAATATTTTCAAAACTAATTTAACATAAAGCTAAAAAGTTTTGCGCATGAAAGCTAAGCATTTTTTTTAACAATTAAAAAGTCGCTATAGTAGATCTATAGCATAACCGTGGCTCTGATACCACTGTTGGGGTTTTGGCGGACCCCCAGAGCTCGGATCCGTATCCGTCCTAAGTCGGACGGACCACGGAGGCACAAAAGCGCAGCGGAAAACCAGAAATCAAAATTTCTACACTAGCTAAACTATTTAGCTAGGCTCTGGGGAGCCAGAACCTAGACCGATCTACGCCGACTTGGAGTGGGTCTGACCACCCCAAGAAAGATCTACACTAAAGCGACTAATTAAAACTACACTAGAAAACGCTTAACCACATACCCGGAATCTTGGCCCTGGAGCAGGCAAGATGTACCGCACCGTCTTGAGAAGCTCCTCGTAGCCGAGCCGCGTTGACCCGATCTCCCTGAGCCGCCTCGCACCCTCGCACCGATCCGCCCGAGCTGCTTTCGCCTCCGAGCCGATCACACGTGGTAGAAAGTTTCACTTGAGAAGAAACCCGCGTCTTAGACGTCCGGATCAGATCCAAACCCCCTTCGTAGTCGTGCTAGGACTACTCCGGAGAATAGGAAAATAGAGAGAGAGATTTAGTTGCCGATCGAGCTTGCTCTAAAAATCTGGAGCTACTCGATCGTTGACTGGTGTGTGTTTCAACGAGGAGAGTGCACCCCTATTTATATAGGGAGTGAGCACACATCCTCTCGTTGCGGGCAATGTGGGACAATCCCTATGAAGAGAAAATTCAATTAAGCCATTTGGCTTAATTTCAACTTTAAAGTTAGCCTTTCACAAAGCCAAACTTTAACTAATTAATTCTCCTCGTATACTAAACTTCAGACACCAAACAAGCTATCAATCAGAAGAGCTTGGAATGGTGAACGCGTAGGAACTGACGGCGACGAATTTCGACTTCGTTTGACCCCTCAAACAATTGCTCAAAGTTTAGCAATTTCTCAAAATTCGTAGCCTTCATTAGGGGTTTCAAAAACCCTAATTTGACTTAAGTTACGGGCGCGCCCGCTAGGCTTAGCGGGCGCGCCCGCCCAAGGGAGCAAGGGCAGGCCGCCCGCGCCCGCTGCCAACAGCGGGCGCTGGCCCGCTGTGCAGCGGGCCGCGCCCGCTGATGCAGCGGGCGCCCGCCCGCTGCACACAGCGGGCGCCCGCCCGCTGCACACAGCGGGCCGCGCCCGCTGCTGCAGCGGGCGTGCGCCCGTTGCAGCCAGCGGGCGGCGCCCGTTTTGCCTTTGCACATGGGCCTTTTGGCCCAGTGGGTCTAACCCACTTCTCCTTGAACTGTTTCTGCGTTTCTGGACTCGTTTGAGCTCCGATTTGGACGCGGTTTGAACCTGTGTTTAGACCGGGACGGTCCCGTCATCCAGGTAACCCTTTCCAACAAGTTTTTTCCTACTAAATTCGTCGTAACTAATTTACAACACGTTTAGTCAAAGTTAGCATCTAATGCAACGTTGTGTCCCTATTGCTAATGCGACTAATATTCACAACCGCTTTGTGAATGTTTAATATCATCAAATGATATTTCTCTCTTTTCCATATTCCTATTACTAAGACACGAACACTACTCGGTGTGAGACCCTACAGCCTGACCTTACTACAGGTTGGAGCTCGAAACCCCTAGACGACGGTCACTACGAGCAGTAGCTGTCGTCCATGTTTCAGAGTCACCATAACGTGATCGACCCTTGACAAAAGTATCAAAGGGTTTGCATTGGCTGTGTCAGTGATGAATTCCGTTATCTAAAATCACTTCGTCAAGACTGTGTTTATTGTTGACCTAGGGTATGGTTTTCTGTCAACCCTATTAGACAACATTGGTCAGTATACGGCGGTCTTTATTGTATACACGTTGTACTACTTGCAACGTACCCCGGCCGAGGATTAACATAAAGACCGTACTGAGCCTATAACACTAACTTCCCTTTAATGGAAGTGACGAATCCCATCTTAGTCACTTACTCACCTTGGGAGCTTCAGGTGCAGCCCAACCTAAGATCTTTCATCAGGACTGGTCCTCGAAGCTAGATCATGGGTCTAAGCTATACCGTCCGCTCACAGGTTTGTACAGATGACTTCAGGTCTTAAGGATCAACTAACCTATCATCACCCTAGAGTTATTAAAGACAGATCATTAAAGTTAACCATTTAATAACTCTAACTTGGTCGTTCAGTGAACTCATTCCCCAATGAGCACCTGTGTCTCGTCTCCGACTTCACCAAGTCGAATGACTATGAGATCACCATTACCCCAAGGTAAGACGAAGACACAATGATCTATCCGATGTGTCGATATCCAGTTCTCGACACATCTATGATCACGAACCGTTTAAGACTTACGTTTCTATTCGGTCGCTTACTTACTCATAATCGAGATCTCATCTAGATATGTAAGGACCTAACTATAAGTCTATGGATATTATCTAAGTATATTAATACAAATGATTTTATACTTAGAATAATACGTACCATATACAGTATGAACATGACGTATAATCAAGATAAATTGCCTTATGGGCATATATCTTCCTACAGATACATCCCTTCCAGAATAGGCCAAGACCGAACGGCCCAAGCCCACGTCGCAGGCAAGCGGCCCCGAAGAGGAGCAGACCCAGCGGCAAGGTTCCCACAAAGACTTGGAGTCGGGCCGGCCTCGGACCGAAGCGGGTGCCACCATTGGCCTACGTCAGCATGAGCTAACTGCTCTCCTTAAAGCACGCCCCCTTAATCACCATTAAGGGGCCCTATTACGCCCACCTTCATGACCCATTAAGGCGCCATCAAAGTGGCGGATCGTCGGGATGGAAGTGGGGGGACGTCGATGAGACATGGCCATGAAAGACTCATATAAAGAGACTCGAGGTACAACGTATAAAGAGATCACTTCCTGGATACCCAAAGGATAGATGTATTCTTCTCACACGACCTTGTCTTCCACCTTATATTTCTCCTCCACAGCTCGGCCCGAGGACTCGCGTATCGGTCTCCTCGTGAGCCATACCGATCCCACTGAGTATCTATCAGACCTGTTCTGACTTAGGCATCGGAGGGGACTTGGTCAGAACCCAGGTCCAACCCTCCTGACGAGCTTCCTCGTCTATTCAGGTCAAGTAGATCCTGCGGCGCCGAGGCTATCCATCGGCGTCTTTCCAGCCGGAGCCGAGTGCCCTCACCCCTGAACCCGCCCGTCTCCACCACAAGGAGGTCATCGCTTTACCGAGGCTACCCTTCGGCAACCCGACGTGAGGATCTACGAGTCCCTCACCGAGCGAATATGCCTCCAACCGATCCCAGAGGTTCCACGTGTCCCTTTTGACCACGTCGACCTCCAGTCCTCCATCCAACAAATCAGTGGTGAGAAAACACCCAGAAACACATGCAATGATGAAACTGTTAATTATATGAACTAAATTGTGTAGTTAGGTTGGGGGCTATGCAAAATAATAATGTCACATCCGCTTTATGACTTGGCACTGGTAATTTGACACATGACTTACTATAATTGTTGACATCATGACTGGAACAATGATTTATTGCATAGAATCACTAACTTTGTAATTTAGGGTGATATAACTGGACACTTTCAGAGAATCTTGATGATACCTGGCATGGACAACTTATGACATGAAACTTGAAGAACTTTTTAATAATCAGAAAACAAGTTACAGTACTTTGACATGTCACTCACTACTATCCAAATGGTATTGCTATGATAACGGGTTTACTATATTCATTTTTTCGCTCTCCGTCATGGAAGTGGAGTATAATACACATATTCATTTTTCCTCTTCCTTTTATAGGAATGAGGGGTTATACTACTATATTCATTTTTTAACTTTCCTTCGCAGGAGTGGGTTATGCTAAATATATTCATTTTCCTCTTCCTTACGTAATGAGGGGTTACAGTACTAAGTCCATTTTCATCCTCATTGTATGAAATGAGGGATTATATTACTTGAGATCATTTTTTCGCTATACACACTGGCAGCGCAGTTATACAACAGAACATGGTTCCTGCACATCATACTATTGGACATGAGTCATAGCCTAGGATCGGTATAGCTTTATATTCACATGACATATAAACTTCTATAATACAATAATAATTGCAAACTCATATGCATGATTTTTTATGGTTTGTTACACTCATAACATGTTACATTTCAATTCAGTAGTTTACTTTACCTGTCTTTTAAATGCTTTCTACTTTCGTAACATGTTAAATTTTGTTTCGTAGTTTACTTTTACATGTCTAGTAGTATTATATTCTTTGCTTCATACATGTTACATTTCAATTCAGTAGTTTACTTTACTTCTCTTTTAAATGCTTTCTACTTTCGTAACATGTTAAATTTTGTTTCGTAGTTTACTTTTACATGTCTAGTAGTATTATATTCTTTGCTTCATACATAAATTGTGTGCTTGGATTAGATTTAATCTACTCTAAGTGGTGATACATTCTTTGTTGTCTCTGTCAGGTGCTGAATTGGTATACAAGGAGACTTTAGTGTTCATGTGTTAGCTTCAGTCTTTACTGTGCAGTACGCATAGTTTTGAAATCACTCTTACATGTATGTTTTACATTCGGTATATGTCTACTTTTTGCTTATATTGTTTTCACTGTTAAATAGTACGATATGCAATTATTGAAAATTGTAATGGCACCTTGGAAGCGGATCGTTACAAGGTGGTTGTCAGTGAATGAGCAACGGGAGGAAGAGAATGAAGATGATGTCGTCATCGGAAGGAGGAGGAGGCAGTGGTCAGCAGCGGGACACCATGTGGCTATCAACATAATAAATTCATTTACCGATAACACCTATATTTACATCTTTAGGTTGAGGATAAAACTGGATTAAACTAGTCAAGTGTCAATTAATTATCAAACTAAGCAAATTGTTGGGTTTTAAAAAAAATCAGGGGTTGTTTTGCAAAACAGCCCCATCCAATGAAAGGATGTCATGTAGTTATCAACAAAGAAAATTCTTGTATTGATAACACACACACACACACACACACACACAAAAATATTGTGTATGTTCCGACAGCGCATGAAAGTTTCTACGCTGTCATCTTAGAATTGTTTTTAAAAAAAATTTGATATTTTTTTGGGTTTTGTTGTACACATCATGAATAATTACCACATGAAAATTAAGTGAATCCAACAACATTTGGCCCACGATCTACCTGTTACAAATTCAACGGTTTTGAAAAATTAGAATTTTTTAAAACGGGTAGACCGAGGGTCAAATACCCATAAGGTTCACACATATTTAGAGCTTTGAGGTTTTAGAAGGCGTATAACAACCCCATAAAAAGTTTGAATTTTTTTAATTTTCGTGAGTTGTAAGCGTAGGAAATTTCATATGCTGACAGCACATATCCATATTACTCATACACACATTGGAAATTACTCATGCACAAAGTGCACCTAAACCAAATAATTAAAATAAATAATTAAAATGTTATTTAGCAATAAATTAATTATTTTAAGGATTTATTATTGATTAATTATGGTTTAAATAAGGTAATAATTAAATTGATTAAAGTTATTAATTGTGATTATTTTTATCATTTGTGATATGTAGAAGAAGATGAATGGCATTGATCTTCAAAAAATGGTAGAAAATGCGGTTTTTTGGAGGGCAGTTGTAGGAAATTTCATACAACTGCCGATCATATCCCTTTATGTGTCTGTGCACGAGCACACGCATATGCGTGTGTATGACCTCTAAAAGTCCGACATCCTTTATTTTTCTGGACGGTCTTTATTTTGATCTTCATATTCTAAAATATCAAAATATTAAATATTGGTTGAATACGAAGGGTTGTGTCGTTTATCAATTCGTCGCAAAAGTTCTTTTTATGCAAAACTGTTAAATTTTTGACGTGTGCATGGACGAGCAAAATTCTTTGAATTCATCCAATATTTGAAGTTTTTGGATTTTAGAATATGAAAGTCAAAAAGAGCAGTAGTGATCATCCAAAAAATAGAAAAGGGTGGATTTTTCGAGGCACTTATGTGGCTTAGCTACATATGGCATATACGTCTCATTATTCTCATATGTGCGGGCTCTCTCTCGTTGTCAATGCGAGAAAATTTCCCGTGTTGATGCATATATACAAGTTTTGTAGTTTTTTTATAAAAAAATTTGGATGTGTTTACAAAAATCAAATGAAGAGAAAATTGGCTTACTAGAATGGGTCAACCCTCTCTTTTAATTTTTACCACCCAATTTAAAATCTTTTCTAGATTACCACACCCCCCTGTGAAAAGACTAAAATACCCACCATTAATTATTTTCAATATATACTAGTGTATATTAACGTATATTAACGTATACTAGTGTATGTTAACGTAGACTAAAATACCCCCCATAAAATACCCAGGCCTGAATACACCAACATATACTAGTGTATATTAACGTATACCAGTGTATATTAGTTTATGTTAACGTATCTTAGCATTTTCTTTACCACATACTTATTAGTTCATTGTTCTTGCAGTTGGCTTTCATGAGAGTAACACCTGAAGCCGTAGAGTTAGAAACATACTACTACAAGAGTGTACGAGCATACCTTGATTACAGACTGGCTCATTAAGGATATCCAATGCTTACTGGAGGAGCAGATGATGATGAGAACGTCCCCGGGTTTCTTAACTTGACTTTGGCTTTGCAGAAGTAAGATAGGAAGATAGCCGTGAGCATCCAGAGGTTGGGAGATCGGCTGACCATGTTGGAGGAGAGGATGTCATGTTTAGAGAAGGACATGTCGGATGCCAAAAGGGTTGAGCTCAATGTTGCGAAGCGTGTGCGAGACATGTATTCCTATCAGTTCGGACTGGCTATGCACAAAATAGAGAAGCAATTAAGAGCTGAACTGAACCTCCCACCATCTGAAAATGAACCCCCTAAAGTGATTGAGCTCAATGATGCTGGGAAGTTTGTTGACGTTGAGGCGGATTTTGGGCCATTTTCATACGAACTAACAAGTATGTGGTAAAGAAAATGCTAAGATACGTTAACATACATTAGTATACGTTAATATACGTTAATATACACTAGTATATGTTGAAAATAATTAATGGGAGATATTTTAGTCTTTTCGCAAGGGTGTGTGGTATTCTAGCAAAGATTTTAAATTGGGTAGTAGAAGTTAAAAGAGAGGGCTGACCCATGCTAGTTAGCCAATTTTCTCTCAAATGAATTCAATACAATTTGACCCTCGATCTAACATTAACAAATTCAACGGTTTCAGAACAATGGAACTTTTTACAAGTGGATCATGGTCAATCCCCCATAGGGTTCACCCATATTTGGGGTTTTGGAATGTGTACAACTACGTATAATTAATGAAATTTAAATTTTTATGGTTTTCTTGTGCTAACAACACTGAAAATTTCTTCACTGTCAGCACTTACCCCTTATCCTTATATACATACATACATACATACATACATACATACATATGTGCGCTCGTATTTATGTATGCATGTGTGTGCGTGTTATATGTATGTATATGTATATGTATACGTACCAATATCGCAGAAAAATATTATGCACTACAACATATATATATGGGTTTTATATATGTATGTATATGTATATATACTAATAGCGCAGAAAAATATTATTCACTACAACACATAAACATATGTTTAGTATTTTTTTAATAAAAAAATTGATGGTTTGGAGATGGTGCCATACCAAAGCCTTAAAAACATAAATATTAGATGAATCTTAAGGGATTTGATACTCAATCAGATTATTTCAAAAAGTTCAATTGTTCTGAAAACGTTGAACTTGTAACAATTAGATCAATTGTCAAATAACGTAGGGTTCGTGTGTGGATTAAGAACAAAAAAATTGGGGTATAAAAAAGAAATCTAGTAGAAATGCTTTGCAAGATAGGAAATTTTTCCTACGCTGCCGCACATTTCCATTTTTTGATGTGTGTGTGCATGCGCATGCACGTGTACGAATAATGTGCATCATACGACGTATTAGAGATATTTTTACATAGTACAAGGGATCATATAGTGTGTACTTCTTGTCCATCATAACCTTTGTGGAGAACAATGCTTCGTATCATCATAAATGATGGATATCGTTCAAATGTTACATGATACCCTTTTTTTTGCATATACACGTGGAAAAAAAGGGTACCATATGATATGTGACATAAGAGAGATATCTAACATATACGATGATGTAGGATGGTCTTCTTCACGTAGTATAATTAGTCACATGGTTTGCCCCTTATAGATGGGTGCACACCATGTCGACGTATATGAAAGATGTATATGAAAGATATATCATATATATCATATGATACTCATTTCTCATAGTTTCATGTGTGTGTGTGCGTCAGCATATATTAAGCTAGGTAACGGGAAAAACATCACTTTGCCCTTGTATTTGCAACCGTATCAGCTTGCAAAAGAATGAAGACACAGATAAATGCAGGGGAAGCTAAATCAAACAGCAAGCAAGAACACAGTCAAGCTCATGGAACAGCAGCAAGCTGACCACACAGTTTAGAGCCATAGCAGCGAATCAAACAAAAATCTCAAAGCTCAGCATGAAACAAATTGTTTCTACCATCGCAATACAATTTTTGAGGAGAAAGAAAACATATAATCTATATCCTAGTCTGCATCTTAGATTACAAATCTTTTTGAAGTGTATATTATAACAAATTACAAGTTTTGCCAATCAATAAGTATTTACACCTAATCTCACCCACCTCAATTCCTCCCCAACACAAAAAACACGAGGAAAGCAATCGCATCACCAATTCCCCCTCCAATTGTTATTTTTCCTTCGTATATATATGACATACATCATCCTTACTACCCCCAAAATGACGTATTTATACTTGCCTTGCTACACTCGAAGAGGACGATGCGCCCTCTGATGAGGGTGCACGGATCTTCGCCGCCACCTCGGCCACCACGAGCCTCGTCAACAGCAGCCCGGCCACAAATGCCGCTGCCATCAGCATTGTGAACACCGCATCCCAACTTTCCACCGAAATGTATCCCGTAAGCAAAGGCCCGACCGCTGCACCGACCGATCCCGTGCCGTCTATGATTGCCGTCACGGTCGCCAAGGCACGAGAGTTTCCATTCAGCGAGCTGTGTGTGCCGAGGTCAGTAGAGACGGCGGTCGTGATGAGGGCGTAGGGGCCGTTCACAAACATTCCAGCAACGAACATAAGGACAATGTTCCAGGCGAGGGAGACATCACCATAGATACGGTATAAAAATAGTGCAGGAATAGCACAGTAGGTTAAGCTGGCTGCGGTTATTGCACGGGCATCAAGGCGGTCGGAGATATGACCCGCAAGGATGCCGCCCACGACGCCTCCGGCATCGAACAGGGTCGAGAGGGTTCCAGCCGTTGCGTCCGATAAGTACTGGTGATCGATTGCTGATGTCAAGAACATAACAATGTCAATGCTCAGTAGCGGTGTTAACATTCTTTGAAACTGTGACATATTTAATTTGTACATGAATAATTGTTGGGAGAATATGGTATCATATCATATAAATTGAAGGTACAAACAATTTGTTATTGTTAAGTATATGGGTCCAACTCAATAAACAAGTAGATAAATTCTACCGGCTAAACTAAAGGCGTCACACTGCCCATAGCGTTTGGGCTGAATGAGTCAACCCGCACTGCACCTCCCTCATAATCAGTCACTCCTGTGTTGAATAAGTCAAACCTCCAATTCCCCTCATTATGGGCATAAATGGAGGACGGTTACAAACCTCAAGATAGTCCACTTCAATAGTCTTAAAATAGGCAATAAGTGGCCAAAATAATGGGGACGGTTACACACCATGATGGCCACTTCAAGCGCCACCAATGAGCAATTAGATGCCAAAAAAGAGGAAGTTACAAGTGAAAAGAGAGATAAATGGTCCAGAGGACAAAGGGACAAATGGGAGCCAGATCTTCAATAGTAGATCCCCAACAGAAGCTAATTATCATATAACAATACATTTTCATCTCCTTCTCTAATGTCTTCCTTTTCATCTTGCTCAAGTTTCATCTATTGGAGACTAACTTGAGCGTCCGAGGGGAATCGGTCAGGCCCCAACCCCGACCCCCTAACGATCTTCTCATGTAGCAGGATTACGGAGATTCCGCGAAGCTAGGTCAACATCCATCCGTGGAGTCCGATCCTAGCCCACTCGACCCGAATACGCTCGTTCACGGGTCCCACTACAACTGCTGGCATGGCTCCACCCTGACGAAGGCGCCATTTTCACCACAAATACCGTTATCGTCAATTTTGCATTTAACAGTTGGTGCCGTCTATGGGAAACGTTTGGGATCAACATCCCCGTCACTCTCTAGCATTGACAACGTCGACTCGCACCATCAATTAAAGGCCTGAATGGCCAACTCCCGAGGAGGCATCGGAGGTCACGCCATCTCCATCAATCGGAGCCGGGGGCCACCCCCTGTCAAAGAGCTGCCTCCTGAAAGGAAACCTTTATCTTCCTTTCGAAATATTTTTATTATTTCGGCTATAATTTTAGAACTTTCTCCCAAAACAACCCTACCGTGGCTTATTGTGTTTGGGTTAGACAGTAAACACTAAACTTTTATTTATTTATGTGCAAATTATAGACACCATCTCGTCATGTCTGCTCCCAGCTCGATTTGTTGCTGGAATTGAGCTCGATTGAGGCTTCCATGGATCCTTTGTCTCCATGACGCTAATCTTCAGAGCCTCGGTCAACTCGAAATGCATATTGCCAGGCTTAACATCGGATAACCGCCAGAGTCGCCTCGACTTGACCGACCGGTCTACCAAAGTTCGGGACTCCTCCCAAATGGGCTGCCGAGTTTCAAAGCTGACGGATAGGACCTCGACATTGTAGCATGGAGACGCGGACGGAAGGATGGACATCGGATGATTCATTTTTTGACCAAAAAAAATTGATTCGTTACCGAATCCAAGGTTAAAGCTTGTGGATTAGGCTCCTTGCCATTAGCCTGACCATTAAAAATGGCGATGACCGAGCCTCAGACCAAGTGACGACCAAGCTGAGATCCGTGCATCCAAGCCCCGAACGATGTCCAAAAGCAAGATCTGCGAGCTTCATCGACCTACCAAGCTCAGTCTCGAGGCTTCGACTCAAGTTCCTGAGGCTTCAACCGTCGACTCATCAAACTCGATCCGAGCTTTAGGGCTCTGGTTCGAGCTTCTTCGAGCCTTGTTCAAGCTTCGCACAAACTCGATCTGGTCTACCTGAGCGTCGAGCCTCTCGTCCGAGATCCTTTACTCGAGCTTGACTCGTCGCCGTTAAGACAACATGCCAAACTCTATTCCTCTTCGACATCGGAGCTTGATCGATCTCCGATATCCACCATCCAAGCGTCCACAACTCCGACCGAAGCTCGAAGGCATCGCCCCAAGCTCCAATCCCATGGGTCGATCGACTTTGACCATGTCTCTTCGACTCCACGAGATTTCAGATCCGAGCTCCGATCCTTGGGTCGATCGACTTCGACACTGTTTCTTCGACTCAACGGGAATTAGATCCATGCTTCGATCTATCACCTTGGTCTTCAAGAGGAGTTTGTCGTTCGACCCAACCCGCCATATAGAGACAAAGGTCGGAGTTCGACCCTAGCCTCTGAGCCTCGTCGGAGCTCGACCATCGCCTCCACGACTTGCCAGAGCTCGACCAAAATTACACAGCCTCGTCGGAGCTCGATCGTTATCTCCGAGCCTCGATCTAAACCACCGAGGGTCAATTAAGCTTACCACGCCTCATCCAAGCCTCTCCATAGCTCGATCTCCTCATCAGAACTTCAATTGAGCATCAATATAAGTTTGCTGAATCATTCGGTTAATTTCTCATGCTCGATTAATGTTTGAACTCCAGGTAAATAATTTTGATATTCGTCGACGTGGGTGATCGAACTAAGCATTCCAGGATCAAAGCCATCGACAGAGCGAGTTTTCAACCAAAACCTGACGTAGAGGGGGCTCGACCTTCGCCCAAATGTACAACATCGGTGTCTAGTTACGCCCAAGGGCCCGCCCTGAAGGGTGGCTCGATCAGAGAGCAAGGCCCATTTTGCTGCCGCGAATTCAACGGCAGTTTGCAAAGTTTGCCATGGGTCGATTCGAGCTGCCCAACCACACTGAAGCTCGCCATGCATCGAACAAAGCTAACAGGGGCCGATCTGAGTTGCCCAGCCTCATTAAAACTCGCCATGGGTTGATCCAAGCTCACGGGCATCGATCCAAGTTGCCCAGAGGTAAAGGTCGGAGTTCAACCTTAGCCTTCGGGTTTCATCGAGACCCAATCTGAACCTCTGACCCAATTTCTTCATCTCGAAGTTGAGGTCTTTGTTATCCAGAGGACATATGCAAGCTTTATTTCATTTCTTTTGCTTTTGAATTCTTTAATTTTTACCTTCTCATTTGGTTAATTCCTATATGTGATATCTTCTTGGCAAGCCTGGCATGCTCAAACGAGTTTCCTCTGTCTGTGCCGTGGCATCTCAGCCGGAAGGATCGCCGGAGATCCCCGCTGTGCCGATAGCGAAACAATTGACGCATGTACATCATCATTCAGATGACTATGCCGAATTTGGAGTTTCCCAAGCTTCGATGCCGTCCATAACGATGCGATCGAAATGAACATCTAAGCTTCGACCGAGTCAGCCCCAAATCCTGAACTTGGCCTAGGCGTCATCAACTAATTTTGCCTTGGTCGCTTTCTTACAGCCCAATTGCCGAGCTCGAATATCTTGGTGAATCGCCAAACTTGCATGGCCTTCATCAACGCCACTATCTGGGTCCGGACGAAAGGCGTAACACATCGATCGGCTTGTTGAGCTGCTCTTCCTGCAAGGCTCACTGAATTGCGCATGGCGAGTTAAGTGCTCCTCTTCATTTCTTTGATTTGATTCCCAGAAATAAAGTCTCTCAATCCCATAAATCTGAGAGATCACAAATTTCTCCAAGTTTACAATTTTCACTAAATCTCTCCTTGTGATTTTTTCCATCGAAAAATTTGCACAAGGGACAACTCAAGATTACGTCTGGACTGAGATCTGAGGCAAACTTAGCAGTGCTCGACCCAAAATGCCTGCTTGAGCAACCGAGCAAAAACCAAGCTCATTGAGCCATGCCAGAACTAGATTGAGCTAAATCAACTCAATCCAACATGAGTTGAGTTGGTAGGCTTGCAAAACTAACCACCATGCTGAGCTTCTTCCCAAACGCTAAGCTCTGGGGGGCCAACAACCTCCGTCCAGGCATCAAAAATTTGTCCAAGACTTCGAGCTCCGAACCAGCTCATGATGGATCCAATTCCAACTTTAAATAACGAGAAATTTTTCTAGCAAAACATTGCTTTAAACATTTAATATCCCACCGGTGGGATGAATTTTTGAACTCAGGATCACTGTAAAGGATACTTCGCGGGTCAAATACGACTCGATGAATACAGCTTTCCATTGATTTTACCATGTCCTCCTCACCAAAGCCAGCCCCGTATCGATTTTTGGCATCAACAATCCACATCAATCCATCAGCTGAAAGCAATACTCGATGTGAAGATGACCTATCCTGGGTGAGAATGATCCGAACGAGAGGACCGAATGACGAGGGGCCAACCCCTCGCCACCGAACGACCCACCTAGGTCTTCGGTCGTAAACTGAATGGGTCACGTCCCTCGCAACCGAACGACCCTCGTCGTCAGCAGTAAGCCGAGGGGCTAACCTCATGTCACCGAACGACTCAACCCTGTCGTCGACTGTAAGCCAAAGGGGTCACGCCCCTCGCAGCCGAACGACCCTCGTCGTCAGCAATAAGCCGATGGGCCAACCACTCGCCACCGAACGACTCAACTCTGTCGTCGACCGTAAGCCGAAGGGGCCACGTCCCTCGTAAACGAACGACCCTCGTCGTCAGCAGTAAGCCGAGGGACCAACCACTCACCACCGAACGACTCAACTCTGTCGTCGACCGTAAGCCGAAGGGGCCACGACCCTCGCAACCGAATGACCCTCGTCGTCAGCAGTAAGCCGAGGGGCCAACCCCCTGCAACCGAACAACGTAACTCTGTCATCGGTCATAAGCCGAAGGGGCCACGCCACTCGCAACCGAACGACCTTCGTCGTCAGCCGTAAGTCGAGGCGCCAACCCATCGCCACTGGACGACGTTCGTCGTCAACCGTAAGCCGAGGGGCCAACCACTTGCCACTGAACGACATTCTTCGTCAGCCGTAAGCCGAGAGACCAACCCATTGATACTGAACGACCAACCTTGTCATCAGCCGTAAGCCAAGGGATCTACCCCTCGCAACCAAACGACAACTACGTTGTCAGCCGTAAGTCGAAAGGGTTACCCCCTCACAATTGAACGATATTCCTACGTCGTTAGTCATTAGTCGTTAGTCGAGGAGCCAACCCCTCACCACTGAATGACCTATATCATCAGTCGTAAGCCAAGGGACCAATCCCTCGCCACTGAACGACATTTACAACGTCGACTGTAAGTCGAAAGGGACATCCCCTCATAACCGAACAACATCTGTCGTTGACCGTAAGTCGGAGAGGCCACCTCTTCGCTACCCGACTGATCGACCAAAGTTATTTCTTACTCTTGATTAGCACATCACCCGACCTCAACCTTTACGGACGGTTGAACTCGGGTGATGGGGGTCCTTGTTAATTACATGGGCCCAGCCCAATAAACAAGTAGATAAATTCTACCGGCTAAGCTAAATGCGGCCCAAGACCCCATAGTGTTTGGGTTGAATGAGTCAACCCGCACATCCCTCATAACCCGTCACTCCTGGGTTGAATGAGTCAAAACCTCTAATTCCTTTCATTATGGGCATAAATGAAGGATGGTTACAAACCTCAAGATATGCCACTTCAATAGCCTTAAAATAGGCAATAAGTGGCCAAAATAATAGGGACGGTTATACCCCATGATGACCACTTCAAGGGCCACTAATGAGCAATTAGATGCCAAAAAGAGGGATGAAGTTACAAGTGAAAAGAGAGGAGATAAATAGTCCAGAGGACAAAGGGACAAAGGGGAGCCAGATCTTCAATAGTAGATCCCCCAACAAAGGCCAAGTATCATACAACAATACATTTTCATCTCCTTCTCTAATGTCTTACTTTTCATCTTGCTCTATAAGTTTCATCTATTGGAGACTAACTTGAGCGTCGGAGGGGAATCGGTCGGGCCCCAACCCGACCCCCCCTAACGATCTTCTCATATTGCAGGATTACGGAGATACCGCGAAACTAGGTCAACATCCATTCGTAGAGTCCGATCCTAGCCCTCCTCGACCTGGAGACGCTCGTTCACGGGTCCCACTTCAACCGCTGGCGTGGCTCCACCCCAACGAAGGCGCCATTTTCAGCCCAAATACCGTTATCGCCAATTTTGCTTATGTTTTCAGAAGCTTTCTAATGAATTTTGCCACATGTTTTCCATTAGAGGATTTGTTCCTATGATTGCCATTGATTAAGCCTTCCTACTTTCCTGTAGGTGAGACAGCTGCTTTCTCAAGCTCACTGATTGTCAGTTATGCGCAATTTCTTAGTTCTCATTTACTAAAAGAAGGATTTCCCATCCAAGAGAAGAATTTTTGTTAGTGCCTAATTTTTCGTCTTTCTTCGTGATTGATGAACCCCAACAATTGTATATGTCAGAATTATTCACCTCTTAAAAATCCATAATTAAAATTAAAACATCGACATTTCCTCTTTATCCTCCACTTTATCCTCGAACTCTTGTTGTTTGGCAAGCGATTAAGAGAAACTCTCCACATTAACTTCATAATCTTTGACACGAAACTGACATGAAGAGGGAGAGAAACTTAAAGGCATATAAGAGTTAGAACTGCAAAGAAGGAAATATTGGAGTAAAAAGGTGGCAGGTGGCCACAGATTTCGAAGAAAGATTAGAGGTAGAATCATGGACAACGAAAATTACTGTTATTTGTCTCTGTCAAAGAGATTTCCATGAATGCACGTCAAGTGCTAAGCTATAGTTTTGTTATTCTGTCATGAAACATGATACACCTCACAGACACTTTCCAACCCGCATTGTTCTGTCAACCTAGAATTTCAGTTCCCACTATGTAGTCCATCCTGTTACTTAAAGATTGATTTTTAAACTTCAGATATAATCACAAGTATAGTGATTTGTCAAATATTACCTAACGAGCCAGCTAAAGTCTCACCGTAAACCATCTCTACCGATGATCCAACCCATTAATCGTAATCTGCATGTCCTGCAGTAAACACGTCATAAACAACCATGCAATTTAGACTTTTCACCACCGATGAGATGGTGCTATTTATTCATCGAAAAACCCATTCAATTGTGTTACCATGTGATGCATGATTAGAAAGCATCGTAAGTGCATAAATTTTCTACGCATGTATTTCAAGACGCGTGGATCATGATGAAAGGAGTAAATCATCCATACCGATTGTTGATGGTGAGATTTGAGGCCGACTCCATAGATAGTTACCTAAGGAATCCCCTCAGGGACACCTCACCCTACCATTCTACCAAGTAACAATCTATGAGTAATAAAATCATTCGGTTTGTAAGCCTACGATTTACCTCATTGCAATAAGGGATCCCGAACAAAGGATGCCTCTCCCCAACCATTCCGACATCTTTGAAAACCTCAAAGTTGATCAAAAATTCTCAAGGGCTAGTGGTGCAAAAGCAATTGTTAACAAAGGTATGGGGAGGATCAAAGGTCCTACAAACCTAAGTCACGATAGAGACTGCCATATAAATATTTTCTTCCTATCGATCCATATGATGGCTACAAAGCAGTGAGAACTCCACTAACTAAAGGTAATAGCTCAAGACCGTTTGTTTTTTGAGCAACTGAAAAAAAACCCACACTTAGGAATCCCATGATCCTTTGAAAGGAACTTAGGAGCAACATGATCGCAATTGACAGGGAAAGAGTAGAAAAGGTGCAAATATGGATAGTGAAACATAACTACCATCATTTCTATCTCAATGAGGTTTTCCATGCAAACATTTTGAGTGCTAAGAGAATGATGGGTTAATTTTATATATATATATATATATATATATATATATATATATATATATATATATATATATATATATATATATATATATATATACTTTATTAAGCTATGCTTTTACGCCTATGAAACTTTCGCAAAAGAATAAAAAGATTATGCTTTACTGATATTGAGGATTTCTAGTAAGAGTTTGTTCGCATAGAACCGATGCTTTCACTTGAAGCAATGATTAGTAGAAGTCAAGATTTAACGAGAATCGTCTATATTGTTATCTCCCCATTAGTCGAAACTTAGATAAGGCATATCACATAGCAAATCTTCAAAAATCAGTGTGTGCGCGCGCAGTTGTGTTTGATCCAATACACGTAAAAGATCTAACAAGCAATTTAGTCTACAAGACATGAAACTACAACCATTACCAATAGACAAGTAATCGTCAATGGCCACTAAAATGTACTTCGTACGAAATCAGAGAACGCGAAAGAAGAAGCATTACCTGTGTGGCTAATGTAGAAAGGCAACCAATAGAGAAAGGTGTACGCCACCAGTTTGGAGAAGAAGAGGCAGAGAGCAAACGGCGCGACGCCTGGGATTCTCCATGCCTCCATGAATCCAACTGCTCTCTCCCTAACCTCCTCTCGCGCTTCCAAGAGAGGCTCCTTACAAACACTCTTCTCCTTCCCGTTTCTGACCTCCTCCTCTTTCCCAATCCCCACCGCCTCCGGGCTAACTGGCAACAACAAAAACACAACCACCCCAACCAATGAAATGAGAAGGCCGGGGGCAGCAAACGACCAACCCCATCCATACTTCAACATGGCAGATGCAATCAAGGACCCAGAGATATTGCCAACCGAAGTGTGCGCATTCCAAATCCCCATGATCAGCCCTCTCTTCCTCCTCCCGAACCAATGTCCCATAACCGCCACCACCGAAGGCCAACCAGAAGACTGAAACAACCCGGCCAGCATCTGAACCACCAAGTAGTAGTAGAAACTATGGATGTCGAGCCAATAACCGATTCCAAACATGGAAGTGAACACCCCAGTCCCAACCATTCCTATCGCAAGAACAACACGAAGGTCTAAACGATCGCCTAAATGCCCTGCAAGATACATGCCAAAGGCATAGACCGAGAGAAAGGCCACATCGATGTTGCCAAGCATTGCAGTGCCATCTGGGCCATTGAACGGAGCCCAGCCATCATCCTTTGCAGCGGCATGATAGTAAACTTTTGCCCGGGGAGAGGACCCCATTTCCGGCGTTTTGGGGTCGAAGACGGGCTTAATGATGCTTGTGGTCTTTCTAGTGACATGGTAACAAGAGTATGCTACGAAAGTTAGGATCAACACGATGGTTTGATGAGTTCTATAGGAAAGATTGGCATTCTTTATGTTCTCTAAGAAGCCGATACCGAGGGGCTTTCTACTTCGTGGTTCGGTTCTTGGTCCATTTGACGAACACCTGGCAGACTGAGCCATTCCCTGTTGTTACTGAAAGACCAGTGTCATCTACACAACACGAACAGAATCAAAATAATGAAGAAGACTGATAATATGATTAGAACTGGACCAATTCAGAAATAAATCTTGTTCCATGCCCGATTCATATGATAATGACCACATTAATCTATATGAACTAAGAATTAAAATTATTATGGATAAAATTAGCAGTCCACAATTGAGGATAAAATCCAACTATCTGAGTTCTCAACGATTATCGGTTATACGAATGAATCAAATATATGGAGAGAAATTCGGCTAAGATTTTGAAGAACCGGAAAAGCTGAGATTTTTTTACAACATATATAAAATAAAAATGGCAATTTTCCTATCTGCAGACTATCAAGCAATACCAATTAAACAATCGTAGCTCTGAAAGCACAAAAAATATGATAAATCCAACAACAACATTAAATTAAAAGGACGGTTTTTAAAACTAATTAACTTACTCTGTCAAGAACCCAATAAATCATGTAAAAGATCAAATTTTGATTACGTCGGCCTTCATAAGCTCGGATCGCAGCAAAACCTATCACTGGGACAATCTCACTCTGACGAACATAGCTATCAAACTTCTACAACACAATCGGCTAATAAAAGAGATTAATGCAAAGCTCTGCACGTCATATATGGTTTCTAGAAAGACCACTGGCCAAATAAACAAAATAAATAGGCAATAAAGATTTATTTAAATGATGAAAATGAAGAAAAGACGGTTGACAGGGAAAAAAGAGAGATAGCGAAATTAATAAAAGAAAAAAATGTATATCCAGCAGTTGCATTAACAGAGAGAGACACGTGGCAGTACCTAGGATGAGGAGATCCCGAATTAAATGGCCTTCTTCCGCTTTCTATCTCTAAATTTTGAAATTTTTGTGCTGATTTTTTAAGATCAGTGGCCTCGTTCTACGGAGAAGAGAGATCAGTGGACTGTAGGTTTATAGTAGCTTTTGGTTGATGTGAGTGCTGCCATTTTCACGATACCCAAAATGGTAAAGATTTTACATTTTATTTACAAGTTTGCCGTTATTTTAATATCTGTTCTCCCCAAAGATTTCATTATTTTAAAGAGTGTTTTGGTATTTGGTATATGAACTTTAGAAGGAACAGTTCCGATTATCCAAAACAAAAAAAAATGAATGAAATTTTCGAGATTCCAAAAAAAACATGAAATTCATCGGAAAACAGTAAAAAACACTCGACTTCACACGATGGGAGTGAGGGCACAATAAGATCATGGTATTGCTCTCACCCTCGAACGCTTAACTTCAGTATTCACATGAAGCCGGAAGAAGTCCGAAAATCCTACGAAGCTTCTTGAGGACATAGATTCCGTCCTTGCAAAGCAAGGATTAGTCACTTTCACACTAACATTTACTTTCCTCTAAGGGACTGTTCTTTTTGTTGAAAGTTGGGTAGAAAGTGTAGGGGATTGGGCGGTCCCTTAGGGCACAAAAATTCTAGTCCCGTCCTAAGTCGGACGGAACATAGACACAAAAATTATAGCAGCGGAAGAAAAACTATGTTAACTAATTAACATGCAAGTTAAAACAATTTTAACTTGGCCCTAAGGTCCAAGACCCTATGCCAAGATCTATGCCGACTTGGGATGGATCTGACCATCCCAAGAAGGATCTAGCCTACTGCGATTAAACTAAACTAATGCTAAAAATACTTTAACCACATACCCGGAATCTCAGCCCTGGAGCAGGCGAGATGTTCCGCGCCGTCTTCCGAGCTGCTCCCGTCCCACGCCGAGCCGCTCCTTGAACCGCTCCCCGAACCGCTCCTCGAACCGTTCCGCATCCCGAGGCGATCAATCCCCGTGCCGCCGAGCCAACCACGCGCCGAAGAAAGTTTCACGCGAGTGAAACCTCCGCCAAGATTTCAGATCCAGAATCCGAACTCCTTTGAGGCTTTGCTAGAGCCCGCAGGAGTAAGGCAGAATTTTAGGGAGATAGAGAAATATTTATTTAAGCCTAGATCCGAGCGTGCTCCAACATTTACGAGAGCCGCTCAGATCTAGAGCTTGGGACGAGATTTGAGAAAGGGGGGAGACCCCTATTTATATAGGCGGCGGACTCTCCCCTTTTCTCAAAATCCGATGTGGGACTAAAATATAGTTAATTTTAAAATCAAGTTAGTTTGCACTTCAAAAGTGCAAACTTCCGTGAATTTTAACTCACTTACCGTTGAGCTTCAAGATCGATACAACCTATCAATACGACAAGCGTTCAACGGTGAACGCATAGGAAAAAACGGTTCGTCAATCGGAGTTCGTTTGACCCTCCAATCGAGCGTCCAAAGATCAGCCCTAGGCTAGTTTTTCACAAAAACGAGCCGTCAAAAGATTCAGCACACTTAGGGTTCAAAACCCTAGAGGTGGGGCCCATGGGTGGACCCCACACATGCCAAAACTGCCCAAATCGCGCCTGGGCAGAGCCCAGGTCGCGCCTGGGCTCGTCCAGCCGCCTGGGCGAGCCCAGGTCCGCGCCTGGGCTCGCCCAGGCGGCCTGGGCGAGCCCAGGCCCGCGCCTGGGCTTGCCCAGGCCCGCGCCTGGGCAGAGCCCAGGCGCGCCTGGGTTTTGCCCAGGCGCCTGGGCTAGCCCAGGCCGAGCCTGGGCTTAGCCCAGGCTTGTGCCTGGCTAGCCCAGGCCGAGCCTGGGCTTAGCCCAGGCAGCGCCTGGGCTAGCCCAGGCAGCCTGTTCTGCCTGGGTCTGATACTTTGGGCTTTTTGGCTTTAACTTGATCATCCGGCGTCCGATTTGGACGCCGTTCGAATCTGGATCTAGACCAGGACATTCCCGTCTTACCCGTGAACTTTTCCTTGCGTTTATATTATTAAATATTGTATTAAACAATTTAATACACATTTAATCGCTTTTGCATCATATGCAAAATAGTCCCTATCTAAGCTTAAATTATCATATTGCATCAAATGCAATTATCTCTTCTTTTGCATCAAATGCAAATATTCTCCCTAACTAATTTCTACCTATTACTAGACGAAGCGTTGCACTCTGTGTGAGACCCTACAGCCTGACCCTTACAACAGGTTGGGCTCGAAGCCCTATACGGCAGTGACCACGAGCAGTGGTTGCCGTCCCTGCTTCAGGAATCATCATTATGTGGTTAACTCATTGACATGAGTATTGTCGGGACCACCTGACTGTTTCCGTGATGAATTCCGCAGTTATAGTCTTTTCGTCTAAACTGTGTCGTGTAGATCAAGTCTGGGGTACGGTCAAAACTGTCAACCCCAATAACTTGACTCCGGTTAGTTTCTATCGATCTTTAGTCAATAAATGTTGGACTTCTTCCAACATACTCTGCGCAGAGTTTTTACTAAAGACCGAACTAACTCTACGACACTAACTCCCATTGACCGGGAGAGACGAATCCTTTCTTGGTCATTACTCGCCTCGTACGTTTCAAGTGACACCCAATCAAAAGACCTTTCGACAGGCCTTGCCTCGAAGCTAGGTCAATTGATCTAAGTGGCACCGTTCACGCACAGGTCCGTCAAAATGACCTCAAGTCAAAAGACCAACTATCCTATCATCACTCAGAGTTATCACTGACAGATTGGTCAATATAACCATGTGATAACTCTAGTGGATCGTTCAGTGAACTCATTCTAATGAGCACCTGTGTCTCGTCTTCGACTTCGCCAAGTCAAGTGATCATGAGATCATCGCCACCGCTAAACGGTGAAGACTAAGACACAATGGTCTATCCGATGTTTCGATATCCTTGTCTCGGAACATCTACGACCACGAACCATTTTAGACTTATGCTACAGACGGTCAAACGTTTCTCCATGATCGAGATACTCATCTCGATACCCGTTTGACCTTGCATAAAGTCTCAGGACTTTACCTAAGTTTATATCTAATGTTGACTACATTACAATATAGCTTAGATAAATTATTACCAAACAGCTTACTGTTATTTCGAACAAGATGTTTGTGCTATTCACACAGGAATAAATGGCCTCGAGGGCACCATATTCCTACATCTCCCACTTGCACTCAGGCCCATTTATCTCGGTATCTTATATCGTTTTTACACATAAGTTTTCCCGACTTCATGTGATAGAGCCTTCGTGAGTGGATCTGCTAAAACCGTCTACTCTATAGACTTAAGGGGTTTCTATGTTCATGTCAGACCAACCTTTTGAATCTTATTCAAATAATTCACTTGGTCTATCGGAATCTATAATATTTTATTTCCCTGGATCTTATCCAGTTTATCGTACTTTACGATAATCATTTAAATTAGTTACTGGTCATTTCAAATGGTTCATATCCATTTCTGATAAAGTATCAAACTCTTTGATTACTTAATCAAAATATATGTTCCATCTCTTTGATGTCTCGTATGTAATTTACACGCTCCCACTGACCTTGAAAACTATCTGGCTAATTCATATAAGTTGGTTCGTCTAAATCATATTTAGAAAAACGAACTTATAAGTGAATGCTCCAATTTTCGTAGTCAACTTGAGCGTTTACATCGAGCTTTGGTCCGAGCAGATCTGTACATATCTGTTGGCGAAACCGGTTTCATCATAATCCGTTTTAAAGAAATCAGGATGAAAAACCGTTCTCGTCCAACAAGATTGTACTTCACTATTTTCTTTCTGCATCAATCTTTCAACTTAAAGATTTACTTGCAGAAGGTGAGGAAACATTTTCCTTGAGCACGTAAACTAAATTCTCAAATTCATTTACGCACACGGACCTGCATCAAGTTTTAAATCGGAGTTACTACTCCGAATGTCATCTTAGAAGTTGACTAAGTCATCATCAGTTATGATGTCTAACTCGACATTTCGTTTTACGAAATTCGAGTAAATATACAACTTCCTTACTATTGATTTATTGAATATATTATTGATAATGTCCTTATAGAACATTATCAAAACCTAGGCATTACTATCTGGGACTTAACCCAGAGGGAGGACTTAACTCAGAGTCACTTACAATGGATCACACCAGATCTAATTAAGTGTGATTCATACCTTTTAACACTCTGATGTGTTAACAGACTTGATCTGAGAGAAAATCACATTTTCTTTTAATTACACAAGATTTTATTTAGCTAAGTATTTGACCATTCGATCTAATCGAATCAGTTTAAATACTTTCGTCATTTTATCAGACTTGCGTTTCATCAAGAACACGTGTCTTAGTAAAATATACGAATAACTTATTTTGTTAAAAGTAGACTCGGATACATCAGTATGTACGAGACTGAGTTCGACAACTCATTCTCCCACTGTCTTACAGATGGGTTTCGGCCTTTGTATCTAAGGGGCTAAGACTCACAAGTGTCCGTAGACTTCATAATACGAGAGGTCAGTCCCCTCTTTATGTGACTTGTGAAGCTTAATCTCTTGATACGGCCTAGTCTAATTTTACCATATAAGTTTGCTACAATCTTGTGTATTTATATATTAACATTTAATATATATATGGTTATTTACAAATTACTTAACACAAAACATTACTTCAGAAGCAATGTGACGACATTCGTCAAAATGTGTTAAACGTCTTTTGTATAACAATTTATTCTGAAATCGTGACATCAAAATATGTCACATTTTCATTTCCTCCTACTTATGCCTGTACTAATGATAAATTAAACTAACTTTCTCAATTGACTTTCCGAAGTGCCTTCTTCCTTTTCTAAATCACATTTAGATATCAACATAAATAAATAGATATGCAAGCGACTTATGTATCCAAACGCTTGAGCTTTGCAATTTTGAGTGTAGCTCAAGAAGTTGCTTGTCTCAAGATCCGGTTGGGATACATAGTCTTGCATCGCTCATGCACTCGTATTCGACTCAAACGGTTTGATCGAATCTTTGAACTTTGCGGATCAAAATTGTTTATCCATACAACCTTGAGTGTAGCTCAACAAGTTGTAGGGAGAAACATACTTTGAATGTCCTGTATGTTCAAGCTGCCTCCTATAGAGACGAGTGACATGTAGCGTTAATTTATTTGTTGGACACAGAACTTAATGAAATCATATTTCTTAAGTCTGTTCTTTAGAAGGTCATTTAATTTGTCAACTAGAATATAGTTTAATTCTATCAATTAGAATTTAACTTGATATTCAATTAATCAACTTTTTGACCAATTAACTAATTCCAATATTATCAATTGATTCTTTCGGTAAACATAGTCTTGCCCTAGTTTTAGCATATGTTCAATATTAAATATAGGTAGATTGGCTTTTATCTATCTATATCCTCCCACTAAATTTACGAACGTTTTAAAGCTTAATAACGAACGATTTAATCGAATTAAAATTAATGGGTAAGAGTTCCAATCACCTTGAGTCTAAACAACCTTGAGTGTAGCTCAACAAGTTGATTGACTCTGCGATCGGAAGATGACTCTTCATCGATCATATCGGATATGACTCTCTTAATCGGTTTTTGCCCCTAGCCATTCGTGATCATGAGTGTGCTCATCCAAATCACCATGTCTAGTCTAGTCGGACCCTTGTTTTCATGTCTAGCCTGACTTGCCCTCAGCTCGGTGTATGCACGACACGTTGGTTTGGGTCAGGTCTTAGACTACATCTAGGCAGACTACATCGTTGACTTAACTTACGCCGGCGCTCGGGGTACGAGACGACGGTTAGGGTTAGTCAAGATTTCATCTTATGTATTTAAGGAGTTGGTTTCTACAAGATTGCCAGGTTACAGCTTGAGTGTATCTCAACAACTATAACGCGGGTCCTATAGTTACTAACCCCTAAAACAAGGAGGGCTACGGCTAATCTTGAAAAAGATCATTAACGTATTTGACTTAGATATAGTCCAGGGTGTCATACAATCATGATTCGCGACATTGCGGTCCAGCGGAACTCAGCCAGGGAATTGACTAAGCCAGGATCACTACCCCTTGGACTAGCAAGGGTTGACCCAGAACTCTTAGCCAAGCACATTGACTGGATCATGGTCCATTGAATGAAGCTTGTCATTTTTGTATGTATGCCATAGACTAAACAGCTTTTAATAACAACTAATTAATCCTATCAACTAGTTGAATCCTTAAATTCAAAATTTTTAGGATTTGTTTAATAACTTTTATTAAGTCCTTATCAACTATAAGGTTCACGTGCTACCCTAATCGTTATTAGGATTTTAATAAATTATTAACAACGCTAGAAGCGAAGTCCTTTAATGAAAATTAATTATAACAATTAGAATTTGAAAATTCATTTAAAGGACTACCCTAATCAGGAATTAGGTCTTTAATATTGTTGTTAATGATTTATCAAAGCATAGCATGTCATTAAAATTCAAGTAATAAATTTTAATCATTTTTAATGGCTAACCTAAGAGGTTGTCTTGTGTTATCAAAGAAGGGACAAGATTAACAAGCCATTAAAACTACACTAATTTATCGCATAAAGATAGTGCACAACTATTTAACAATTAAATAAACTAAGTTTATCGCATAAACTATTTTTGCATGCAAACATAAATTTAACAATTAAATTTAAAATATGATTTTGAAATTATTTATTTTTATCTCATAAAAAAAAACTTAATTTTAAAATCACTAACTTTGCATGCTATTCAAAAAAATTTATCGCATAAAAATTTTAATCTTTAAAATCAGTTTTAAAATTATCTCATAAAATTAAAACACCATTTTAAAGACTTTCATGCTTAAAAATTTATCAAATAAAAAATTTTAGGCATCCAAAATTAATTTAAACTTTTAATGATTTAAAATTAGTTTTAAAATTATCACATAAATTTTAAAACGTCATTTTAAAAAAAAAATTTCCATGTTCAAAAATTTCATTAAAAAAATTTTAGAACATCTAAAACATTTTTAAAATTTATCTCATAATTTTAAAAACATTTTAAAAGTATTTAAAAGCATTCTTAAGTTTAAAATTAATCGCAGTACCTAGATCGCTACGCAAACCTAAGCTCTGATACCACTGTAGGGGTATCACTCTGATATCATTGCGACACTGTTAAGGCCCATCATCCATGGCACCCTAGACCCGTCACAAGATACCTCAGAAACTTGTTTTACGGCATGCCTCTCGACAATGCCCAACCCATTATAAGATCCCCATCTTATCGGGACTTGGTACGGTAAGAGCGATTACTTCGGGTCAGTTCATAACCCGAGAACCCGTACTCAAGCTCAACAAGCTCTGATACCACTGTTGGGGTATCACTCTGATATCATTGCGACACTGTTAAGGCCCATCATCCATGGCACCCTAGACCCGTCACAAGATACCTCAGAAACTTGTTTTACGGCATGCCTCTCGACAATGCCCAACCCATTATAAGATCCCCATCTTATCGGGACTTGGTACGGTAAGAGCGATTACTTCGGGTCGGCTCATAACCCGAGAACCCGTACTCAAGCTCAACAAGCTCTGATGCCACTGTAGGGGATTGGGCGGTCCCTTAGGGCACAAAAATTCTAGTCCCGTCCTAAGTCGGACGGAACATAGACACAAAAATTATAGCAGCGGAAGAAAAACTATGTTAACTAATTAACATGCAAGTTAAAACAATTTTAACTTGGCCCTAAGGTCCAAGACCCTATGCCAAGATCTATGCCGACTTGGGATGGATCTGACCATCCCAAGAAGGATCTAGCCTACTGCGATTAAACTAAACTAATGCTAAAAATACTTTAACCACATACCCGGAATCTCAGCCCTGGAGCAGGCGAGATGTTCAGCGCCGTCTTCCGAGCTGCTCCCGTCCCACGCCGAGCCGCTCCTTGAACCGCTCCCCGAACCGCTCCTCGAACCGCTCCGCATCCCGAGGCGATCAATCCCCGTGCCGCCGAGCCAACCACGCGCCGAAGAAAGTTTCACGCGAGTGAAACCTCCGCCAAGATTTCAGATCCAGAATCCGAACTCCTTTGAGGCTTTGCTAGAGCCCGCAGGAGTAAGGCAGAATTTTAGGGAGATAGAGAAATATTTATTTAAGCCTAGATCCGAGCGTGCTCCAACATTTACGAGAGCCGCTCAGATCTAGAGCTTGGGACGAGATTTGAGAAAGGGGGGAGACCCCTATTTATATAGGCGGCGGACTCTCCCCTTTTCTCAAAATCCGATGTGGGACTAAAATATAGTTAATTTTAAAATCAAGTTAGTTTGCACTTCAAAAGTGCAAACTTCCGTGAATTTTAACTCACTTACCGTTGAGCTTCAAGATCGATACAACCTATCAATACGACAAGCGTTCAACGGTGAACGCATAGGAAAAAACGGTTCGTCAATCGGAGTTCGTTTGACCCTCCAATCGAGCGTCCAAAGATCAGCCCTAGGCTAGTTTTTCACAAAAACGAGCCGTCAAAAGATTCAGCACACTTAGGGTTCAAAACCCTAGAGGTGGGGCCCATGGGTGGACCCCACACATGCCAAAACTGCCCAAATCGCGCCTGGGCAGAGCCCAGGTCGCGCCTGGGCTCGTCCAGCCGCCTGGGCGAGCCCAGGTCCGCGCCTGGGCTCGCCCAGGCGGCCTGGGCAGAGCCCAGGCGCGCCTGGGCTTAGCCCAGGCGCGCCTGGGCTAGCCCAGGCCGAGCCTGGGCTTAGCCCAGGCTTGTGCCTGGCTAGCCCAGGCCGAGCCTGGGCTTAGCCCAGGCAGCGCCTGGGCTAGCCCAGGCAGCCTGTTCTGCCTGGGTCTGATACTTTGGGCTTTTTGGCTTTAACTTGATCATCCGGCGTCCGATTTGGACGCCGTTCGAATCTGGATCTAGACCAGGACATTCCCGTCTTACCCGTGAACTTTTCCTTGCGTTTATATTATTAAATATTGTATTAAACAATTTAATACACATTTAATCGCTTTTGCATCATATGCAAAATAGTCCCTATCTAAGCTTAAATTATCATATTGCATCAAATGCAATTATCTCTTCTTTTGCATCAAATGCAAATATTCTCCCTAACTAATTTCTACCTATTACTAGACGAAGCGTTGCACTCTGTGTGAGACCCTACAGCCTGACCCTTACAACAGGTTGGGCTCGAAGCCCTATACGGCAGTGACCACGAGCAGTGGTTGCCGTCCCTGCTTCAGGAATCATCATTATGTGGTTAACTCATTGACATGAGTATTGTCGGGACCACCTGACTGTTTCCGTGATGAATTCCGCAGTTATAGTCTTTTCGTCTAAACTGTGTCGTGTAGATCAAGTCTGGGGTACGGTCAAAACTGTCAACCCCAATAACTTGACTCCGGTTAGTTTCTATCGATCTTTAGTCAATAAATGTTGGACTTCTTCCAACATACTCTGCGCAGAGTTTTTACTAAAGACCGAACTAACTCTACGACACTAACTCCCATTGACCGGGAGAGACGAATCCTTTCTTGGTCATTACTCGCCTCGTACGTTTCAAGTGACACCCAATCAAAAGACCTTTCGACAGGCCTTGCCTCGAAGCTAGGTCAATTGATCTAAGTGGCACCGTTCACGCACAGGTCCGTCAAAATGACCTCAAGTCAAAAGACCAACTATCCTATCATCACTCAGAGTTATCACTGACAGATTGGTCAATATAACCATGTGATAACTCTAGTGGATCGTTCAGTGAACTCATTCTAATGAGCACCTGTGTCTCGTCTTCGACTTCGCCAAGTCAAGTGATCATGAGATCATCGCCACCGCTAAACGGTGAAGACTAAGACACAATGGTCTATCCGATGTTTCGATATCCTTGTCTCGGAACATCTACGACCACGAACCATTTTAGACTTATGCTACAGACGGTCAAACGTTTCTCCATGATCGAGATACTCATCTCGATACCCGTTTGACCTTGCATAAAGTCTCAGGACTTTACCTAAGTTTATATCTAATGTTGACTACATTACAATATAGCTTAGATAAATTATTACCAAACAGCTTACTGTTATTTCGAACAAGATGTTTGTGCTATTCACACAGGAATAAATGGCCTCGAGGGCACCATATTCCTACAGAAAGTACCCCAAACTCACTGTTCATAAAACTATTCATGCACTATTCATTATTCTTCAAGCAGCTTTCCAATGGTTGTGTTCTTTTCTTGTACAAATTTTCCATGGAAAATGGGTGAGCTGGATCCGACGTTTGCACTTGTTTTTTCGCGAACAAAATCCGCGGAAAATCCGCGGATTTCGCTTGAGATAGTGAAGACAGGCCCACCGGTTCGCTCTCGACCATTCACCGTGTTTTCATATATGGTTTCTAGAAAGACCACTGGCCAAATAAACAAAATAAATACGCTATACAGATTTATTTAAATGATGAAAATAAAGAAGAGAAGGTTGACAGGGAAAAAAGAGAGATAAAGAAATTAATAAAAGAAAATAAGGGGGAAAAATGTATATCCAGCTATTGCATTAACTGCTAGCGACACGTGGCAGTACCTAGGATGAGGAGATCCCGAATTAAATGGCCTTCTTCCGCTTTCTATCTCTACATTTTGAAATTTTTGTGTTGATTTTTTCAGTGGGTTTGATGGAGATTGGACTATAGACAGAAAGATCAGTGGCCTCGTTCTACGGAGAAGAGAGATCAATGGTTAGACTTAGGGCATGTTCTTTTGTAGGAAATTATAATGGGGAAAGTTGAGAAGTGTGGAATCTAATGAGAGAGAAATTGGTGTGTAGTGTGTTCTTTTGTTGGAAAGTGGAGTTGGATTGTGAAGTTGGAACGTTAAGGTGGGTCACACTCCGTGTAGTATGATCTTTTGGTTGAAGAAAGTTGGAGGTGGAAAGTGGTGTGGGGTCCATCCAAATTTAATTTGTTCTACTTATATCTAAACTAAAAACTAATAAATTAATAAATTAATTAAAATATTAAGTAATTAATAATTAAAATAATTAATTGGGTGCAAAAATGCTAATCCAAAGTGTGAATAGCGGGGGCCCATTTGATTTGACACGCGGCAGCAAATCAAAGCGAAATAAAATAAAATAAAAAGCCTTCGATGTTTGATTGGTGGGAGGAGAGTGAAGTGCCCACCTGGGCTTCGGATTCTTCTGTAATCCGAACAAAATTCTCGGATTGCAAAAGCCCCTCAAGAATTCCACTGACACAAGACACGTAGGCAAGAAAACCCAAAAAAATCAAAGCACAAAAGAAGAGGCCGCAAGAAAATCAAGTTAGCAATAGTGCGTAAACAGTAACAAAAACGAGATTCCATCCCAACAATCGGACAAAAGAACAGCCCTTGGACTGTAGGTTTATAGTAGCTTTTGGTTGAAGTGAGTGCTGCCATTTTCACGATATCCAAAATGGTAAAAGATTTTACCATTTTATTTACAAGTTTGCCATTATTTTAATATCTATTCTCCACCAAGATTTCATTATTTTAAAAGTGTTTGGTGTTTAGAATATGAACTTTAAAAAGAAGTCTGATCATCCAAAAAAATAAGGGATAATGGAATTATCGAGATTCCAAAAAATCATGAAATCTATCGGAAAGCAGTAAAGACCCATCGACGCTACACAGTGGGAGGGATGGTGTAACGACTGGTTTTTCATGTTTTTGGATTATCTATATTATATATATATGTTTTGGTGGATTTTCTCCTTATGTGTGATTTTCCGTCTCCGTAGCTTTCGTTTTCGTTCGTTTCGTCGTGATTTTATAGTCTCTTCCTTATATCGTTGATCTTGGAGTAAGTCACTCGTGACGAGCTTCATATCGCTCATATTTTAGAGTTAGAGTGATCTTAGAAGCTATAGGAATCTTTCCGAAGCTTCGCGCTTCATTTCGGCACTTTTCGTGCACCTTAGTTGGTTCAAGAAGGGGAACCAACCGACTAGATTGAGATCTAGTCGGTCAGGAACTCTACTGAAACCGACTAGTTCATTGAATCAATAATTCAGGAGTTACTGTTTACTCTTAGTCGATCTAAGAACAACCACCGACCGACTAGATGTGAAACTAGTCGGTCAGAACTTGCTCTCAGACCGACTAGTCCCTTCGATTAATTTTACCTAAGTTACTGTTTATCGTTAGTCGGTCTAAGAACAACCACCGACCGACTAGGTTGCAAACTAGTCGGTCAGCCATTGTTCTTTAACCGACTAATTCATTGACCATTTTGTCGACCTGAGTTACTGTTTGATTTTAGTCGGTCACAGTTGGTCGACCGACCGACTAGTTCTCGAACAAGTCGGTCAACAACCCTTCTTTGACCGACTAATCGTTGTCGTAAACCTAGGGTTTGTCCAGCCGCCACACGAATCCTATTTAAACCCCCCCCAATCGTTTTTCTTTCTTCTTTCATTTCTTCTGAGCCTCCTTCTTCTCCAAATCATCATCCATCTTTCCCTAGCATTTCCCCTTCATCCCCGGAGCCCCCTCTCACCACCATTGCGCCGACCACCCTCCCTAGGCCAACAGCCAACCCCCAAAACCCCTCGAAACCTCATTTCTCCAAGATTTCCTCGCCGTTTCAGATCTGAGCCATAGTTTCCCGGATCGTTCTTCCGTCTCCGTGCTTGCTCGGCATCGTTCTTCCGCTAACGATACGGTAATAAATCGATCCTATAATATTCTCATAACTCATTTGTGTTTTTGTAAAACCCTAATAAAAATGGATGTTGTTTTGATGGTTGTTTCTCCTTAACAGCGACTTTCCCCATAGATTAGCGATTGTGAGACGAACCTTCGTGATCGTCATCCTCGGTGTTAGGCAAGTGAAACTTGCCACTTAGGGTTTTAGGCCATATACTAGGCCATTTACTTGTTCTAGCGTAAAAGAGACTAGGCAGTGAAAGGATAGCTGCCTAGACGCCCTTGATCTAGCTTGACAACGAAGCTTGATCCGTCACCTTCATCATGCTTGCATGTCATGTTTAATTTCAATTAACGGTACGCGAATATCTGTTCATGTCATTGCATACTTGCTTGTTCATCGTGTTTATGTAGCACACGCTACTTTAAAATGTAAGCTGCGGCGAGTAGGATTTTGACTCCTACATCGTGACTTGAGGCTAGGCGCACCCCTATGCCAAATACACTTCCTGGCTCGTGATCCAGAAGCGAGCTAGTGTGTTGCTAATCCCAACGCTCGATACATGTGGAGGGGTAGGGTTAAACGGTCGCTTGAGCTTAGGAGTTGGCCCGATCAGCCACTCTAGCCAAAAGGCGGAAACTCTGAGCACAAAGTGAAAATCGTGAATAGTGATTCGTGATAAGTGAAAATCATGATAAGTGATTCGTGAATTAGTGATTTGGTAGCTTTTGCTACATCGTGCGTGCTTGTCCATTCTTGTCCTTTTTTAACTGTTGCATCATACTTAAATGTCATGTCATTGCATCCTATTTGAACTGTTAGGTTGTTAGTTTACTTTCAGTTTCCTTGCCCAAGTCTTTTAGACTTGCTGACATGTGCCCCTCTCTCTCTTGGGTGACACATGTTAGATCCTGAGCCAGAGTTCGTTGGAGAGGACGTGGTGTTTGCTGACGCTGAGTCAGGACCCGCGTTTGCTGAGGAGGAGTACGTGGACACCGGGGACCAGTCCTAATGTCTTCGTTGAGCTTTCCCTTTTATTTTAGACTGTTGTAGTTGTCGGTGCGCAGCACCAATACTTTGTTATGTTGTCTTTTGTTGGCCATGTTTTGGGCCTTTAGACTCTTTCCTTTAGCCTGGTGGTTTTTCTGTGATGTTGAATATTATTGTGGACAATTTCTGAGATTGGTTAACTTTTATCAGTCTCTCTTTCTTGTTACTATTATTGTTGTTCTGTTTGCACTTACAGGGACCTGCATATGTTTTATTGACGCTTATCAGGCGTGTGGCTTCACAGCTCCACGTCTGTGCGGACCTTCTCACATCTCGCCTCCATTGCTTTGGGAAGCGGGGCGTGACAGATGGCACATGCGATCATGTTATTGCTCTCACCGTCGAACGCTTAACTTCAGAGTTCACATGAAACCGGAAGAAGTCGGAAAATCCTACGGAGCTGCTCGAGGACATGGATTCCGTCCTTGCAAAGCAAGGATTGTCACTTTCACACTAACATTTATTTTCCTCTAAGGGACTTTTCTTTTTGTTGAAAGTTGAGTAGAAAGTGCCCCAAACTCACTGTTTATAGCACTATTCATTATTCTCCAAGCAGCTTTCCAATGGTTGTGTTCTTTTCTTGAACAATTTTCCAATGGAAAATGGGTGAGCTGGATCCTACTTGTGCACTTGATTTTTTGCGAACGAAATCCGTGGAAAATCCGCGGATTGCGCTTGAGAAAGTGAAGACGGTGCCCACCGGTTCGCTCTTGACCAATCTCCGTGTCTCATTCCCGCGTGGATCGAGGAATAAACAGTGGTTCAGTTAGATTTTTTTCCGCTGAAAAATGTACAGTATTTTGGGGTTTTTAATTATTTTTTTCCGATGCACAATATTTCCCGACCTCTGGTTCTCGTGCGCCCCACTCACAAATCACGTTCCGGACCACACCCCATCGAAAATGCACTTGAATTGAATGGAATTCAATTAATTTGTTAAATTCTAAGTTTGTGGATTCCCCCTTCCAACTTTCTTCATACAACTTTCTTAACAAAAAACACAATCAAGTTGTGTGACACGCACAAAACTTTCTTAAAACAACTTTTCAAGCCACTTTCCATCAAAAAAAACACAAACACCTACTTTACTCACCCCCAAATTCCAAACTCTAGACACTATTCACAACTTTCTCAAAAACTCACTCTCAACAAAAACAACGGGCCCTAAATATTTTAATATAGAGACCAACGCAATGGTGTCAAACTAAATAGGAATCCTACGTGGTTTTCTTTTTGTGTAAGTATAATCCCCCCCCCCCCCCCCCCCCCCCCCCGGTTTTGGACTGGTGGCCGTATTGTAATTAGGGGGGAAGGGTCGGAACATATTTGTAAATGCGTCGAAATTAATCGCTTGGATCCTCCAAGTTGAGATACTGACGGAAACGGTATCTTTCACAGGAATATCCTTTGTGCGTCGCCGCATATTCTTCGGACCCCGTGACGTCACCTCGTCGCTTTGTGCGGGGCCCGCACCCTGTCCTAAGCCTCCCTTTGATTGAAGCCTGGTTGGACTTAAAGACCCCCAAAATGGATATTTCAATTATGCAAGTGAAGTACTTTGCGAACCCCCCGTTTTGCTCGGTGCACGTACCACCTATTTACAAGCTTGCCATTAAAGCTTTTACTCTGCACCCGTGCAACTTATTAGCAAGTTTGGATTAAAAATTATCCAAATTTAATGGCAAAATTGTAAATAAGCCGCGTGCGCAGTGGGCAAAACGGTATGTTCGCTAAGCAACCCACACTATGCAAAGGGTTTTTGAGAAGTCGTTTACGCAACTTGGGGTGTTGTCTCGATTGGGAAATGGGAACCCCCACCAACTTGAAACCCAAATGGCGACGTGAGCAGCAACGCGTGCAACATGGTCCATGCAAGACTCTTACGTGGCGCCGTGCATGCATGGGGCACGTGCTTTTCTTGTCCACTGCTCACTGGCCTCACTGTACGAAGCTTCTCCGAAGTTCCCTGCTGCAAGCAGTGGCCAAAGAATGTTAGAATTATCAACCTGTTCTCTCAAATGTTATAATGGATAGAATGAGAATAATATTTATTTAATCGATGGAGAGAGAGATGTAAGAGAGATATTTTCAGTTTTTAATTTGAGTGGTTTTTTATTTTTATCAGATTTGAAAAAAAAATTCAGATATCGCCGAGTGCATGGGGTCCCACCAGAGCAAGGAAGCGTCTTCGATCCTTCGCCAACAATCGTGCGCTTTGGTTTTATTTGCAAGACTGACCCCTCAGCGTTTGTTTGTCGCCGCGGAAGATAGATTATAGGATGTGTCCTTTTTAACACTACAAATCTCTTTACAGTGCTAGTGTCGTGCTTCTGCTTATAGAAGAGAAGCTTCGTATAATTTGAACAAATCTTTCTCATATACAACATTGTATACGATGACATGTTCCATTCTCCTCGTAATTTAAATAATCACGTGAGAGCTGTACTTTTTATCCCACATTATTCTTGCAAAAATCATACACTAAAGAAACCCCCTTCGCCACTTGAAAAGAATCCATGAGTTCAATGAAGATCAATAGATAGGTGGGAAACCAATCATCCTTTTCTAAACAGACAACAGACTAGAAACAATGTCTAGAAAAAGAAAATGTTTTTGAACAAAGAGACCCCCCCATCAACAATAAAAGGAATTACAGGCAAGGAGTTATAGACTCCTACTAGACGATTTACCAGAACCAGCGTACAAAGACCCAATCAACATGCGAATTCTACAAGCTTTGCTAAAAATCACACTTCCGACTGAGAAACCAATGTCAATTTATCTTCCTTTTTTTGAATGTTCCTTTAGGATGCAGTTTACCTCATCAGCTGGACATCTGACTGAGATGCATCATCCCCTGTGAGAATTTATGTCTTCACAAGATAGCCTAGAAGGATCCCGAGCAAAGCGACAATCACCACAAACATGAACGAGAACCCCCCGCCGCCTTGCTTGCTCACCTCTTTTCTCAAAAGCTCCTGCATACAGTAGACACAACACAGTTGAGCCCCAACTTTGTTCTTGGAGAAAAAGTTCAGACAGAGATAAACCCATTTGTTTTATGGCCACTATTGTTGTGAACAACAAAATGCAGCTGCATAAGTGCTTAACGCAGTACCTAAACAATTAAGATAATCCTTGAAAAGGATTAATGGTGCTATAAAAGCTAAAATTCTTAACAGAAAACATGAAATATACATGAATATCAACATGCAGTGTAAGAACTTGTGAGTAAAATGGTAATTAAAATAAGAAGGATGAAAAAGGAAACGCGTCAAAGAAACTCTGAATTATGGAAAGAAGAAGAAAGACAAGGAGAATAAAGATAAAGAAGCCATGAGACAGACGGGGAATAAAGTGAAAGAATAGAAATAAACAAAAGGCGTGTTACTCTAAGATGCCAACAGCCAAGGGCGGGTGCGCGGGGAGTTCAGAACGAATACGATAAGGGCATGTTCTTTTGTAGGAAAGTAAAAATGGGAAAGTTGAGGGAGTGTGGAATCTGATGAGAGAGAAATTGATGTGTAATGTGTTCTTTTGGTGTAAAGTGGGGTGAGATTGTGGAGTTGAAAAGTTGGGTGGGTCCCACTCCGTGTAATGTGTTCTTTTGATTGTTGAAAGTTGGAGGTGGAAAGTTGAGATGGGTCCCACAATCACTAATTAATCCAAATCTCATTTACAACCGGAATAAAAAAATAAAAAAAAAGGAAAGCAGCGCGCGGCGATTGGCAGGAGAAAAGAGCGGGGCCCACTCTCATCGGAATCTATTGTAATCCGAGGGTTTTCGTCGGATTGTATTTGCCCCCGCACTTTCCCTCTGACACAAGCCACGTAGGCTTGAAACACAAAAAAAACCGGGGCTCAAAAGAACAGGCTAATTGATTTTGAGGAGGGATTCTGATGAAAAGTAAGAAAATTGGCTTTCTTGGCCAACGTTCGGCGAAAAGAACAGGGCCTAAAAGGAATTGATGGCATCAAATAATTATGCAATAAAGTAACCACGCCATTCTAAAATAGCACGCTGTTTTATCGAAGTAAAAAAGACACCAATGATAATGTGGCCAAAAGATCGCTGGTCAGCCTATAAGCTCAAGGAAAAAAGTCACCAATGATAATGTGACCAAAAGATCGCTGGTCAGCCTATAAGCTCAACCCGTTAAACATGCTAACATCCCTAACAATGGAACTTGCACTACCTTAAAATTTGAAACCCTGCAATGGATAGGCGAGTATGCAAACAAATGGACATTAATGGAGAGAGATGGTACTGCTGGCAAATACAAAGGTGAGGAAAGGTTATAGAAAGTACAAAACATTGTTCTTCAATTTATTCAGTTAACATTTCTTTAAAAAATTAAGGTCTAAAATGGATAATAAGATCTGGGACAAACAATTTCACCCTTCAGAAAACTGAACCCAGTCACAACAAAAAATCATTCAGTGAATAGCTGATTTAAACTTGTCACCTAGGAAAAATCGGGAAACACCTGCAGTCAAGACTCGTAACAATTGAAATACATGCACAGCGACATCATGAAAATGATTGAACGTGTAGCTATTCAATTCTATATTGGGTAATAAAAAAGATTGAATATGACCAATTAACCTTCAGATGGAAGACCAAACCAATTAAACTGTATATAAGCATGAGCAAATAATTTTGCAATGTTATAGCATGTTTCCTAATAGAAAATCATACAATTCTAGATTGTATAGCAATATCAAAAGATGCTAGAATATAATCATCATTCTCACCACTTCCTGCCGAAGCTTATTGTTCTGCTGAGTCGCAGCATTCTTTTCCTCAGTCAGCCTTGAAATTAAAGCCATCGCCTGGAGAAACAGAAAAACATGAATCAAAATTAACTATATGCAATGTGATACAATTGTGAATATGCCTCGAATATAAATTACATCATTAATTTTGAAGTTCTTAAAGAGTGCATGAAATATGAAATGTATCAAATATGTGGTCATCAAATAATTCAAACAGAGAGAACATGAGCCGGTCCAAGTCATTAGAAAACATAGATGTTTGGTGTAGCAGATTAGTGATAGAAAAACATAAAATCTAGCAAAAATAATGGTAGCATTTATCCCTTCACAAAACTGTAACTGCTTAGCAAAATAATTTTCTGATGTAACAATCAATTGTTCTCTGTTTGTCAAACAACCTTCTAGTTTCATGCTACAGGCTACACTGAATTAGTCTGTATTGGAACTCTAAATTAAATTAGCCAAAAAAATAGACCACTAAAGCAGAGTATCGTAATCTTCAAGATGCATTTAAATGCAGCTCGAGAAAATGATGTTTGAGAAAATAAAAAATTCTGCATAAATAGTCTCTTTGTGACAACCATCGTTGCATCCCAATTTCAATAAGTACTTTTTTAGTAAATGTAAACTTATGTGCACACACAAAAATAAGTCTTTGCAATCTCCAATTTGTTAACAGAATTCGTGCAAAAACATCTTTCTTTTTCTTTGCTTGTTAACCTAATCCAATTGATCGGCTCACATTTCTCCACATCCAATTTAGCCCCACATGCAGCTGTCATACTTTTCAGTTTTTATGCTAATTGTGCCGGAGAATAAATCAAGCATGAACCTTCACATTAGGGATGATAATGGACATGCCCAAAGCCAGTGTGGGCTCCCAGTTGGGCATGCCATATACAAACCCTTCATTAAAGAAGATGGCATAACCATCTTTCTTGCATATTCTTTAGTGAAGGGTTTGCAGAGGGCATGCCCAAATGGGAGCCCAAATGGGCTTTGGACATGCCCATTATCATCCCTACTTCACATCAATCACAAAATTTTAAATAATTTTTGTAAGAAAGCTAAAATTTAGTCTTGAAAGACCACTTTTGCAAAGAAATAAATGATGCGGACCAAGTTCAAGGAATCTCGTTTAGTTTTATTTGTTAAGATTTTATCTGATTTTATTTTATTTATTGAGATATGCTTATGGAAACACGTGTCGTGCACGTACCTTAAGCTAAAAATAAGTTGCATCCATGTGGTAATTAACCAGACAATGAATGAATAAGAATTGCTTTGAGAAAAAGTTTCTCTTTTGAATCTTTCTTGTGAGATGCGAGAGAATGTGTGCAAGAGAACGTGTGCGAGAGATCTTCTTCTTTATCTTCTTTATCTTCTTTGCTTTCGGATATGATTTAATAAAAAAATTCACCCTAACAATAGCTACTATCTTTTTCATCCTTTTCTTAGATCGTTTTCCACCAAAAAAGAAAAAATTGAAAAAAAGATAGAAAAATAAAAGAAGAGAAAAACTGGAAAATAGAGAGAATGAAAAAGAAAAAACTCAAAATATAGTCAAAAAATTCAGTTTAGCCAATATAACAATTCGAAAAATTTCAAAAATAATTGTGCTACAGACCGTCTGATTTTTTTAAAGGGATTTTTAGAATTTTTCATGTGCTACAATAACTCAAATTCAGCTATTTTACGATATATTTGTATTTCAACGATTCCAAAACCCTTTTCATCCCGAATTCAAATCCGTTCACAAGCTAACTCAAACAAATACGTATTCTAACTGAATTCAATTCCTTTGTCAAGCTAACTCAAACAACTATATATTCTAGAACTATTTTCAGTCAGATTTTAGGTCCGATTGACAGTGTCGCATGCCAGTTCAAGCCATTATATATCTTGAAGGTATTTCTAGTTATTTAAAGTATATTTTAATGAAATTGTATAGTGCATATCTGATGCCTATAATTTTACGAAAACTGAACATAGAAAGTATTGTGTCCTACCCATTTTTAGTGATGCACTGGATGCTGGTGTTATGAAGAATAAAAGTCTGTTAAGAGTTCTTTTCCTACTACTATGATCTAACGGATGAGAATTAGCATAAATTCTAATGCATCGAACACAAATTAAAGGAACTTTTTATTTCAGAAGACAAAAACCTCGTCGGTCTAGGTTGAAGATGGAGCTTCAACGTTGGTATCTTTCTAACCACCAACCAATCCGTCATTTACCACAACCTTCCTCGAGTTCAAAGCCTAAAATAGACAAATAAACCCTTACGAGGAAATCAAAAAGATTCATGAACACTTCATCAAGCTTCAGCAAATGCTGAAAAGGTTTAAGGTATGCAAGAGTTCGAACCCAAATCTGTGTCCACAAATGAACCCATGGTTGAGCCTAAAACTAAGCCTGAACCTAAGACAAAGCTTAAGCCTGAGTATAAGATCGATCTAGATCCTGAGTATGAGATTAAGATGGAGATTGAACCTGAACCCGTACTGAAGTTCGAACCAGTGCTAGAGCTCCGACTCGAGTCACTTGTTAATCATACGTCACAGATAAGAGCACCACTTGAACTGGTTACGCATCTCAAGTGCATCCTACCTGATCTACCACAGCATACCAGAGAGCAAAATTTACACTTCTGTCTTTCCTCTGTGATCGTGATACATTCTCCTAAATATGCTCATCTGCACTGCTTAATTTTGATTCATTTAAATATACAAAATCGGGTATTCTTCGACAATAAGATGCTACTGACTACTGGTTTGCGCTCCTTTGCCACCATTCACCAAGTGATGAATTTTTCAAATCTTTGGAGAATGATGAGAACCAAGTTCTATGAATCTTATTTTGTTTTATTTGTCAGGATTTTATTTGATTTATTTAGATTTGCTTAAATTTACTTATGTAAGCATGTGTTCATGCATTTATCTTAAGATATAAATGAGTTGTATCCATTTGAGAATTAATCAATCAATAAATGAGTAAAAAATTGCTTTAAGAAAAAGAATAAGAATTGCTTAAAGTAAAAGTTTGCCTTTTTTGAATCTTTCTTGTAAGATGAGACGGAGCATGAGAGAGACTTGATGAGAAGCTTAAATACTTAAATTGCTGGTATGTTGATTTGTTTGAGTGGGCGGAGTATGACCTGTATGAGAGAGTCTCAACGTCTATTATCTATTTAAAATACTTAATTTTCACAATTTAGAACCAAGATCGTTTAGCTTTTTATATTCTACTTTTATTCCTCATATTCCTACAGTGCTTTTCCCCAAATCACCACCAAATTTCTTTTTATCTTTCGGCATACATCAATAAATTTGATGGATGGTTTTCTAATAAAAGTATGCTAATATTTCAAACGGTTATGTTCAAAGATTTCAAACGTAAAATCATAGGTGAACACATGCTTATAATGAAATATGCTAATATTTCAAATGGTTATGTTCAAAGATTTCAAACGTAAAATCATAGGTGAACACATGCTTATAATGAAATATTAAGACGGAAGAATCTAATTTGTAATTGGACACACCTTATCCAGATAAAATAGTTTGCTTCAATTTTCTAGATCTTTTCAAATTTATATTGCTATGGACATTTTTGTAAAAAATACATCCTCTCAAAAATGGGGCACTGCATGGACATTTTTTGTTCCATTTAATGCTTTGAAATCATTTGGGGCCGCCAACGGAGCATCCAGTGGCATATCCCTACGCCTCCTTGCGAGGCGACCCGGGTTCGAACCCGGGCGGATGGGAGCCCCCGCGCGCTCGCTTTACCAGCTTTCCAACAGACCAAAAAACCAGCATTTGGGGCCCACACGCTGTGAATAGATTTTTTTTTTTGAATTCAAGGTTCTAATGTTTAGGACCACATCATCCTATATAATAGATTGCACATCACTTATGAATATATTTCTCTATTGGTGTGGGTCGCATCGCAAACAAACTAAAAAAATTCAGGAAGTTCTGAATGTACACAACTGGTTGTACACATTGGGAAGCTGATGTGCTCATCACATATCAGCGACGGCACAGGAGAGGGCCGGCGGCAAGCTAGGGAGAGGCCGGCCTTATGCACATGACCCAAGGACGTATTCGTAAACTTTTTGGGCTTTTTGTGAATTTAATTCTTTGAGGGGTTTATGTGTAGAAGTGTTAAAATCTGGACTCTTTATATAAGACATAGGTGAGAGGGATTTTATTATGCTTATTTTGAGATTTTATTCATAGAGAGGTGAGATTATCACTTGTTCTTCGTGAGAGTGCAGACGTCCTCTATAATCGGTGTCTTGGAAGAGAGATCACGTCTTTGATTGTGATCAATTTATCTTTTTTATTTTCAGATTTGTTTCAATAAAGTTCAGATTTTTCCTCGTTCCTATCAATTTGGTAACCGAGAATCAAAGATCCATGTCGACAGTGACAAGATCTAAGGAAAAAATCAAACCTTTGGAGGAATGGTTCGACTGTGACATCAAGGAATTGAAGAAACTTGTGGAGGAAGGTAGGGTTACGGTGGACAAGGATCGAGCGGCGACGGCACAAAGACTTGAAGGCGAGAAGCAAACCCTAGCACAGATCTCACAACAAATCTCGGGGCTCATGGCGGCGAATCAACACAAAGAGGGCGAAAACCCTAATTTTGGACGAAAAGCGACGGCTTTGGAGAAGGGGAAGGGGAAGATGGAAGATTATGAAGAGGTGTTGCTTTCTGATACCGACAACTACTTCGTGGAAGAGGAAGAGGAAGAGGACCTTATGATGAAGGAAAGCCAACCTACAAACCCTAAAAGCGACAGAAAATGACGGCCAAACCCCAGGAACCACCAACAGGGCCGGCCGAACCCTAGGGAGGGCACACAGGGTCGGTGGGACCTAAAGGTGGCCGACCGGCTCCCTGGACCAGCCGGCAGCCGGCCCCGGCAGAGCATCTGTAAGGTCGGCCGACACTGCAGAATGGTTCTGAGGGCCTGTCGACCCCCAGAAGTGGTCGATAGCCCCTGCCAAAGGCAGCATAAGGGCTGCCGACACCATGGCAGCCTTCAGATTTTTTGCGACTCCAGACAGGCCTGGACAGCACGAAGAAGGCCTGAACATCATCTGCAGGCCCTTGGCGCAAAATCTAGAGATTGGCACGGACATCGGGGTCCACCAGAGATGCACTACGACGTCGATGATATCTCAGAGTACACGATGGAGCCCAACGATGGTGGTGATGAGTTTTGAGGGCCCCACGGCCCCCGATATGCTGCAGATAGACGATGACACCCACCACCGCCGATATGGAGTATCCAGGAGATGACGGTAGAGATTGGAATCATGGGTCCCTATGATGGTGGAGATGATTGGGATGCTACGGGGACCGCGATGGAGGCCATCGAAGAGGATTTGAGCGGCACAGGGAGAGGTGGCACCACACCTTCCAGTCCCACCAGCCCAGACACGCGGGCGGACGAGCAGATCAGGGGAAATTTCGGGTTGACAGCCACGCGAGGAAGCTAAAAATGCCTATCTTTGAAGGAGATGACGCCTATGATTGGATCTTCATGATAGAGAGATTTTTCTCAGTGACACACATGTATAAGGAGCAGAGGCTGTAGGATACGGCAGTGTGCCTTAAGGGAGATGCGCTATCCTGATACTTGTGGAGAGAGAAGCAGGGGAGGCGATCAGCGCGCATGGGAGGAGCCGAAGGAGCGGTTATTAAACAGGTTCAGAGATACACAATGGGAGAACCTTCAAGAGCAGTTAATGGCGCTGAAGCATGACACCGTCAGGGAGTACATGAAGAAATTTGAGGCACTGTCAGGACGGGCTAGAGTGATGTCTGCAGAAACTCTGAGGGGATGTTTTATGAAGAGGCTCAAGGCCAACATCAACGCAGAGTTACGCATCCACCAACCTCAGGGGTTGGTACAGACGATGGACCTGGCACATCTAGTGAAGGTCAGACATGCGGAGGAGCGAAGGTCCAGAGGATCTTGGGAGTTGGGACGGCTCCACATTTCGCAGTCAGGCATCAGCAGGGGGCAAAAGGTGGTGGCAGGGACTGACCCAGGTCAGCAAGGAGCAGAAGGGTGCACCACAGACAGAAGAGCAGTTCAGGAGGATAACTGATGCAGAGATGAGGGAGAAGAGGTAGAAGATTCTATGCTTTAGATGCGACGAGATGTTCACCCCAGGACACAGATGCACAGTGCGCAAGCTCCAGAAGCTGATACTATATGAGGAGGATGAGGATGTGGTATAGGATGAGACCATAGAGGCTGAGGATGTGGATCATCACCATTTGGATGTAGCGAAGGTTTCCTTAAACTCCGTGGTAGGGTTCACTCCGAACCATACCATGAAGCTGACAGTACATATTTATGACCATGCAGTGATGGTGCTGATCGACAGTGAGGCCACCCACAATTTTATCTCCCGTAGAGTAGTGGAACATCATGGCCTGCAATTGGTGAACACTGGCAGCTTTGGGGTCATGATGGAGACAAGCTAGATGGAGAGCAGCTGAGGGGTGTGCCGCGTACTTATCTTGACATTATAGGACATTCAGATGGTGGACTTATTGCCCTTAGACATGGTAAGCACGGATGTGATTCTGGGCATGCGGTGGTTGCAAACACCGAGACATGAAGGTGAATTGGAAAATACTCAGGGTGGAGTTTCATGAGGGTGGGAGGACGATGATACTACAGGGAGACCCCAGTCTATGCAAGACCATGTTCTCTTTGAAGACCATAGCCAGGACCATTCAGGCAAAAAGGGGTGGATTTTTAGTAGAGATGCAGGTGGTAGTACGCGAGGATGGAGTGGTGGCTGAGAGCTGGCAGCCTATTCCACATGAGATACAGCAGTTGATAGAGCACTTTGAGAAGGGTTTTCAGGAGCCCCAGGGTCTTCCGCCTAGGGACCATGAGCATGTGATAGTGTTGCGTGAGGGCGTGTCTCCTATCAGTGTGAGGCATTATCGCTGCCCCCAGGACCAGAAGGATGAGATAGAGATGATGGTGACCGAAATGATGAGGGCATGTGTCTACAGCCAAACATGAGTCACTTTTCTAATCCTGTACTGCTGGCGAAAAAGGACGGGTGCTGACGTTTCTGCATGGACTACAGGGCGTTGAATAATGAGATTGTTCCCGACAAGTTCCACATTTCTGTTATTGACGAGCTCCTGGATGAGTTGAATGGGTCGGCCATTTTACGAAGATTGGTCTAAAGTCCGGCTAATACCAGATCAGGATGCAGGCGAAGGATGTGCCCAAAACAGCCTTCAGGACTCATGAGGGCCACTACGAGTTCTTGATCATATCATTTGGCTTAACCAATGCCCCTACTACTTTTCAGGCCTTGATGAATAAGGTATTCCGTTCCTACTGCAAATGTTTTATACTTGTTTTCTTCGACGATATCTTGGTTTACAACCGATCCTTGGAGGAGCACTTGGACCACCTGCAGATTGTTTTTCATGAGCTCCAGCACCATCAGCTATATACCAATAGAAAGAATTGTCTGATTATCCAGCCACAGGTGGGGTATTTGGGACATGTGGTATCATAAGGAGTGGCCGTGGATAGGTCGAAAATAGCAGCTATGGTGGATTGGCCACGCCCTACTACTCTAAGGGGACTGAGAGCGTTCCTTTGCTTAACATGATATTACAGAAAGTTTGTGCAGGTGTATGGTACTATCGCCTGACCCTTCAAATAGTTGCTGAAGGACAAGTTCCATTGGAGTGACGAGGCGACACATGCTTTTGAGGCCTTAAAAGGCCATGATTACAGTTCCAGTGATGGCATTACCGGACTTTGCTAGACCCTTTATGGTAGAGTCAGACGCTTCGGGACATGGGTTGCTGATGTAGGACGAGAGGCACATTGCATATTTCAGCCAGGTTCTGACGGGGATGGCTAGGTTGAAGTCCGTCTACGAGAGAGAGCCGATGGCCATTGTCTTGGCGGTTCAAAAGTTGAGGCATTACCCATTGGGACGGAGTTTTGTGGTGCGTACAGATCAGAATAGCTTGAAGTGCAGCTTGAAGTGCCTGCTGGAGCAACGCATGGTGGCAGAGAAGCACCAGAAGTGGCTGAGGAATCTGATGGGATACAAGTTCAAGATCCACTATCGACCGGTGTTAGAAAACAAGGCTGCATATGCATTATCGTGACGAGAGGACACAGTTGACAGCCCTGACTGTTCTCATGCTACAAGATTGGGGGCCACTACAGAGGGAGATTGAGGAAGACTAGGAGTTAGCAGAGATAAGAGCTGCACTCTTACAGGGTTCAGAGGACCACCCAAGCTATTTTCTGTAGGACGTGAGGCTTTTATACTAGGGGCAGTTGGTGATACCGCGGACCTCTTCTCACATTCCCATTATTCTCCAGGAGTTTCACAATAGCGAGGTGGGAGGACACTCTGGGGTCCTTAAGACCTATAAGCGTCTGGCAAGAGAGTTGTTCTGGAAGGGAATAAAGAAGAACGTCGCGACGATGATGACGGAGTGTGACGTTTGCCAGCGTCACAAGTATATGGCGATGGCTCCTGGGGTTGTTGCAGCCTCTGTCCTTGCCCAAGCAGGTTTGGGAGGGGATTTTTATGGACTTCATTGAAGGGTTGTCAAAGTCTGAAGGATTCACAGTCATACTTGTTGTGGTTGACCGCCTCAGCAAGCACACACATTTTATACTACTGCGGCATCCCTACATCGTTGTTACAGTGGCCAAGGCCTTTCTGAGAGAGGTTATTTGTTTGCACGGGGTGCCGAAGTCCATTGTTACAGATAGAGACAATGTTTTTCTGAGCAGGTTTTGGCAGGAACTTTTCCGCCTGCAGTGGACAGTATTGAAGAGGAGTACGGCTTATCACCCACAGACCGATGGTCAGACAGGTCGTCAATAGGAGTATTGAGACCTATCTGCGTTGTTTTATATCGGAGACCCCAAGGTTGTAGGCACAGTGGTTAGCTTGGGCGGAGTATTTGTATAATACTTCCTTTCACACAGCTGCTCAGACTACGCTTTCAAGATTTTGTATGGACGGGACCCTGACCCACCTCAGTTAGTGCATTATTGGCATGGCACGACACCCGTTTCAGAGGTGGAGCACTATGGCCGAGAGGGATATGGCGTTGGAGGAGCTGAAGCATCACTTGGCCATGGTACAGCAGATTATGAAGACCGATGCAGACTTTCTTTGCATCGACGTACAATTTGTCGTGTGAGATATGGAGTATCTGAAGTTGTGTCCATATCGACAGAAGTCTTTGGCTCACAGAAGAAATGAGAAGTTATCTCCACGATACTTTGGGCCATATGAGGAAGAGTCCAAAGTGGGGCCGGTTGCTTATAGGCTGATATTACCCCCAGGATCAGTCATCCGCCCTATTTTCCATGTGTCCCAGCTCTGCCAAGCTAATGAAGAGCATACCCCTTCACCATCACTTCTTGAGACATTAATTGAAGACATGGAGGTGGTTCTGGAGCCTGAAGAGTTGAAGAAGTTCGCAGGGAGAATGCAGAAGAGCGCGAGGTGTTGATACGTTGGAAGGGTTTACTGGAGCATGAGAGCACTTGGGAGTTGGTGGGCGTCATGGCGCAGCAGTTTCCTGACTTTCACTTTGCGAACAATGTGGCTCTTTTGAGGGGGGTAGTAATGTGCTCATCACATATCAGCGACAGCGTAGGAGACGGCCGGCGGCAAGCTAGGGAGAGGCCGGCCTTATGCACGTGACCCAGGAGCGTATTCGTAAACTTTTTGGGCTTTTTTGTGAATTTTATTCTTTGAGGGGTTTGTGTAAAAATGTTAAAATCTAGACTCTTTATATAGACCATAGGTGGGAGGGATTTTATTATGCTTATTTTGAGAGTTTATTCATATAGATGTGAGATTATCCCTCGTTCTTCGGGAGAGTGCGGACGTCATCTATAATCGGTGTCTTGGGAGAGTGATCACCTCTTTGATTGTGATCAATTTATCTTTTTTATTTTCAAATTTATTCCAATAAAGTTCAGATTTTTCCTCATTCCTATCAGAAGCATGCATATAGAATCATCAGTTTATTTTGGTGTTTGATTTTGCGGGCTCACGTGCATGAATGTTGGCAGGTTGTCCAGGCACACTGAGTAATTCTACACATACACACCATTTAGAGTTTACCATTTACTTAGAATTAACCAAAATTTCCTGTTTAAAACCATTTTCTTCTCTCCTTCTGCCACCACGACCTCCACCTCCTCATCTTCTTCCATTCATCTTCTTCGTCTTCTTCCATTCATCTTCTTCATTTTCTTCCCTTCATCATCAATTTCATGCTCTTAGCCCAAAATGACACCAGAAACCACTGCCGCCGCCGCCGCATCTTCCATTCATCTTCTTCATCTTCTTCTCTACATCATCAATTTCATCCCAAATTTTTTTCAATGAAAGGGAGATCAACGGAGTCTGTCCAAATTTTACAATGTATGTGTCTAATTTTTTTGGTTGAAGAATATATTGAATATGAAGAGGATAAGGAGGTGGTGATGGCGGTAGCAGGGAAGTGGGAAGAGACGATGCGTAGTTTGGGGAAGTGTGGGTGTGTGTAAAGAAAAAGAAATCCTTAGGTATGTGTGTAAAGTGATGTGTGTGCAAAGTAAATAGGGGTGTGTGTATAGAATTACCCATGCACACGAGAGTCCAAACATGGGCCACACAAGACTTTCCAATCAAACAGATATAGCCACTAAAGTTGGGTCTTTTGTTTGCCTTAGTAACCTATCAATATGCACATATACATATAAAAGGAAGCCCTCCATTAAATTTAAGAGCAGAACTTTCTACCGCGGTGTGTATTTCAAATCAGGTATGTATTTCAAATCACGATGGTTACAATAAACACTGCTATTTTGTTTCAATGGGAAAATGATTCGACCTTTAATTCAGATGAAATACATCCATTGGATGTAATCTTGACAAAGAATAGTATATCGATATTAATCTATGAACTTCATATCCTAAAGAGAATATATCAAAATCATTATGATCGGTCGTTGGATGGCAATTTTCTCCTATTTTATTAGCCAAGTGGAGATACCTGCTGTGGTCCAACACCGCCATATAACTAAAGTCTAGCCTTACTCATCTGCTACCTATTAGCCAACCAAAAGCTGCACATGGTTCCATGCTTGCAGCATACATGCCCATTTCCATCATCCTCTCAGATAACCATCTAAATAGTGGATGCTTACAGATAACAACATCTAAATAGCATCATTTTATTAGCATCATCTACAGTAATACCATCAGGTTGTATACAGCCAGTTTTTTAGGTTTTCAGTTTTGGTTTTAATCCCCCCCCCCCCAAAAAAACACAAAAACACAAAAAAAAAACCAAAATTTTTACATTAAATCAGTTGCAAGCATTTCAACTTATTCTGGACTACAGTTAAATTACATCGAACTTCACATATATGGATATTTCATATTATGCTTGAAACCATAGCATTAAAGTTTGTATACCGTGTAACAAGTTCCTCGGATTTTAAAAATGAGAACTGGGTTAAAAATGAATTATCATTTTGTTATTTGGCAGATCTTTTTGCAATAAGAGGAATGCAGAAACTAAGACATAAATGTCCTCCCCCCCCCCCTCCTCTCTTCTCCCCTCTCCCAACAAAAAAAAATTCTCTGATGTTTTTCATTTAATTTAGTAGCGATATTTGTACAATTTTTCGGCTGCTTTCTATTTGATCATTGATCTTAAGTAATATAGTACAATTTTGCAGTCATCTCCATTTATTTCACTATCTAAGACAGGAATTTAATGGTTTCTAGACTCTCTGAACTGGTTGTCTATCAGAAATGCTTCTAATATTTAGAAAAAAATTTGAAAAAAATTCAAAAAATAAAAAATTCACACGGGATTCCCGTGCGAAATTTTCGCAAATGAAACCCGCCATGTGTGTGTGAGTGGGAAAAAGTGTTCCTAATGTGACTCTTTAGGAAATTATCTAAGGAGTCGGCCTAAAATCATATAATTGAGCTATTTTGTGGATGATACAATCCACCCATCGTATCAACAAGTCAACATATTCTTATTTATAAAAACCCATAAACTTTAAATGTGCTATAACTATGTAATGTGGTTACAAAATGAACGGTTTTTTAACAATAGAACAAACAACATCATTCATTAATGGTTAAAAAGTATCTAAATCATATGATTTTCATAAACAATCATTTTGAAATATGAATATAATGATGGATGAATCGGTTCATCCACAAAGTATCTCAATTATATGATTTTAGGCCGACTCCTTAAATAATTTCCTAAGCAGTCACCTTAGGAACAATTTTCCTAAGTTGTTAAATAGCCATCGAGGAAATTTTCTCGTTGGTTAGCGTCACAACCCACCCTCCATTTTTTTCCGACGATCGGATCCGTTCATTTTGATCTTTATGTTATAAAAACCAAACCGATCGAAAAACACAAGGTGTGAGGTTACGGGAGCAAATCAAGAAAATTTCCTTCTTAGGTAGCTTCTTAGGTAGCTGACCTCCATGTTACTCATATATATATATATATATAGAAATTGGATAAGAGATATTGGACAATAGAAATTGGATAAGAGTGATGTTATCAAGAGAAATTGGATAAGAGATATCTATATTACAAACGAGAGATGTTATCAAGAGAAATTGGATAAGAGATATTGGACAAGAGAAATTGGATAAGGGATATCTATTATATAAAAGACGGATGTTATCAAGAGAAATTGATAAGAGAATTTGGACATGAGAAATTGGATAAGAGAATTTGGATATCTATTATATAAAACAGGGAAATTGAATAAGAGAAAATATAAGAGATGAGATTTTGAGGGATAAAAGAGGAGGTTGGGAATTTTGCACATACAACCCCGATTTTTGTATTTTTGACTATGGACCCTCCACACACACACACCCACACTTTTTATTCTCACCCCTTCCGGCCATTTTTTTTCCAGTTCTATGAAGATTTTGAATCTTATCCTACTAGGACAAAGCTTTGTCCTACGTGGCAAGTTTGTCCTTGGTGGTAATGACAATTTTGGGGGGACTTAAATTTTGGGGGAAAACTTAAATTTGGGGGGAAACTTGAAATTTTGTGGGAAAACTTGAAATTTAGGGGAACTTGAAATTTGTGGGGAGAAAAACTCAGCCATTAAATAAACCGTGCCCGATGGGCACGGGTATGACTAGTATATATATATAAGGTAAAGCTAGGTGAGCATTCGGTGTAGGAAATTTCATATATCGTCCACCAAAAACGTCACATTCCACTTTGTTTTTTTTTTTAATTTTTATTTAAGATTGGTGTACACATTTTAACCCCACTAAAAACACAAATATGGGTGAACCAAAGGAGAATTTGACCCTAGATCGGCTCGCTACAAAAATTTCTATCATTATGAAACAGTTGAATGTGTAACACTCAGATCGATGGTCAAATATCATTAGATTCACTTAATTTTTAGTAATGTGATCATCCATGATGTGTATGTCAAGATGAATGATATTGATCATTGAAAAAAGATTGAAAAATGAAGTTGTATAGAGCCAGTGCAGGAAATTTTCTACACCAAATGCTCATATACCTTTATTCTATATATATAGAAAATTGAGTATCACTAGCTAATGAGAAGATCTCTCATTGGATAGCGTCAAAAACACCAATCACGCCCTTATTTTTTCTGACAATCAGATTCGTTCATTTTGATCTTCATAGTCTAAAACTTGAACATCAATTTTCAAATAAACCCAATGAAATTTTACTCACTCATCCACTCATCGCAAGTGTAACTGTTTCACGGTAAAAGAACTTTTTGCAACGGTTAGATGAACGAAGAAAACCCCTTGAACTCACTTTAAAATTGGTGATTTGAGATTTTAAAACATGATCAAAATGAACGGATTTGATCCTCGAAAAAAATAATGGGGGTGATGTTTTTGACACTGGCTAAGGAGAAAATTCCTCCTTAGGTAGCCGACGCCCAAATTAATATATATATATATATATATATATATATAATGAGTTAGAATAATGAGTATCATGTGATATAAGCTAAGGCCTTATATGCAGCCTCGAAAACTCTAATCGGTAATCCCATATTCTTTCGTATGATTAGAACCATTCATTTTAATCTTCATTAACTAAAAATTCAAAACACCAAATATCGAGTGGACTCGGGATTTTACACGTTCATCCACCCATCGCAAAAAGTTGTATCTTGTGGAACCGATAAATTTATGACAGGTGGATGAACGAGTAAACCCTCTTGGTTCATCCAATATTCAGTGTTTTGAAATTTTAGAAATTGAAAATCAAAATAAACGTATTGATTGAAAAAAATACTGGAGGATGAAGTTATCGAGGCCACATATAAGGCTTAGCCATATACGTCATATGATACACATTATTCTTATATATGTGTGTGTGGGAATCATGGAGATCAGGTGCAAGACACAAAAAGGAGGGTCCCATTGAAAGTACAAGCCCATGTGAGGCTTGTACTTTACAACTTTATGTGTCTTGGTGCCTGAGCTATTAGATCAGTTGCCACCTTTTCTATATTATTCTATTTATATATAATACAATTCATAACGTTAAAGTTTCTCTAATCAATAAATTATCCTAGTGGAAGAGTATATTACAAGATGAAAACGCTTACATGCCGTACAAACCAAGGTTATCAGGAATGTGAATTGCTTCGTTATATGAAACAAAAATGGATACATAAAACGGTACTAGTTCAAAACATGGTACACTGTAGGTAAGCTTCTTCAGATGCTTAGTAAATACCATTTAAATTTATTAGTAAGAAGAAATAATTTTAACAAGATTGCTTTTACGCTCATTTTTAAATACATATTTAGAGGTAATGTGTACAAAATAGGATATATTGTAAAACCGAGCAAAGATGTAACTCATCTTGGTACATATGATCCTTGTTTGGTATAAAAAGTTATTAAATATCCGGACTTTGATTTACCGTTCCAAATCATTAATGCATCACAATTCAAATTATGCGATATGGATCGTGAAACGTGGGGGCTTACTGTTTTCAGGTAACGCTGGTGCTAACTACAAAAGTTAGCAATCTAGTGGTTCTTGATAGAATATTTTTGAAAAGAAGTAGGTGAATTAGCAATTCGGTGTTTGATAAGATATAATATTAAGAGTCATAAATTATCAAAGATTACACTGTACAGTTGCAAACATCTTCCATCTTGTTTATAACTTGGCTGCTCTGAGAATGAACAAATGACCCTTGGACCCAAGTGGATAAGTAATACAATGGGATAAAAGTGCATACATGTTATTACCAACAACATAAATTAGCAATTTAAAGTTTTCTGATATCGTATGTTTATGGGTAACTATCATTCAAGTAGCAATTTGATCTTCCCAGGAAGAGCTTTTTTAATAAAGAAAACATACTCGTTGAATAATCAAAGGTGATTGTCTATGCTTTTTAACATGTTTCTTAAATAAATGTAATATTTGGTCTGGAATTCCAGACCGTTTTATGAATTCAATTCCATGGTGAAATATTATTTACATGACTTTTTTGGATAAGCGTTTAATTAGTAATGGTACGCCCTGGACCTACTTAATTGTATAAATTTGTTAGCAAGTACTTCGACACTCATCCATATGCATACATTAAATGGATAACACTGGTTCCTACTTATGTTGCCCTTCAGAAGATGATATGGCTACTAAAGCTTCACAGTACAATTCTAATTAAACGTCATCCCTTCGGTCGGTGTTCAAAATGCTTTTTCCTTCAGCAGCTTTTCCCACCATCGTTTTCTTCATTCTCACTCATAATAGTTTGTCTTTGAACCCTAAAAAGTGTAATCTTGCTCGACATTTAGTCAACAGAAAGTATTGTATCAGACTCTCAATAACAACTAATAAATCCATATGCATACACATGGAATTTCAAGTGGGGAACCGACCAGTGACACTTCAGGTTGATCCGAGCCTATGTTGTACCTCGGTTTATTTGAAGACCATGGTGAAGACGTTACAAACTGAGGGGACAGATTCTTGACGGAGTTACAGAGAGTGTCGCAGTGGAGACCATTGAGGAGGAGCAAGATATTCCTACAATGGTGCAACGGCTCTTGGTCCGATTTGAGGGAGTCTTCTAGACACCATGTGGGCTTTTCCCACCAAGGGACCATGAGCATACCATTGTTTTGAGAGTCTCGTCCATCAGTGCGCAGCCATATCGGTATCCTTAGGTGCAGACGGATAAGATAGAGAGGATGGTTAGAGAGATGTTACATGTCGAGGTAATTCGACTGAGTGTGAGTCCATTCTCAAGCCCAATCCTACTTATCAAGAAGAAAGATGGCAGCTTGAGGTTTTGTTTCAACTACCTGGCCTTGAACAAGGAGATTATCCCAGATAAATTCTGCATCCCAGTGAGGGATTAATGAGTTGCTAGATGAGTTGCATGGAGCGGTGGTATTCTCAAAAATTGATTTGAAGCAAGTGTATCATCAGATCCAGATGCAGAAAGATGGCGTGGCAAAGACCACATTCAGGACTCACAAGAGACACTGAGTTCCTTATCACACCTTTTGTCCTAACCAATTTCCCGGACACTTGTGAACAATGTATTCCGTCCATATTTGCGGAGGTTCATGATGGTTTTCTTTGATGATATTTTGGTGTACAACAGACTATAAAGACACACTTGCAGCATCTAGAGGTAGTGTATCAAGTAGTGTTGCAGGAGGTATGGAATCATCAATTGTATGCTAATAGGACAAAATGCATGTTTGCACAGACACGGGTGAAGTATCTCGACCATGTTGTTTTGACGGAGGAGGTTGCAGCTGACAGATCCAAGATAACGACGATGTTAGATTAGCCACATCCTATGACGCTGAAGGAGTTGAAGGAGCTATAAGAATTGTTGTGGCTTATAAGATATTACCGAAAGTTCGTTAAGTGGTATAATACGATTGCATGGCCACTGACAGAACAGGTGAAGAAAGACAACTTCCATTGGAGGGAAGAGGTGACTCAGGCTTTTGAGTCCCTGAAGCGAGTAATGACCAGCATTCCTGTGTTGGCCTTACCCAATTTCAACCGGCCTTTCATCGTGAAGACAAATGCATCGGGGTATGGTCCAGGGACAGTATCTGTAACGGCATGTTTTCATCAACACAACTATTTACATATTTAACCTATTTTCAAATTTTTTTAAAACTATTTTATTATGGTTCATCAGGAGTTTTATAATTTCAAAATTCTTATAAAAATATTTTGAAGTATCAGACTAGTTATGAAGTATTTTAGTAAGTTCGGGTTTCATCAAATACCTCTAAATAATCTGATAAAAATTCATTTTCAATTATTGCTGTTTTGGCTTAATGAATTAATTTTCTATACAAACATCAGCAAACCGTTTTCAAACTTCTACGGTATCATTCAATGATCATTTAAGGCGTCCCATATTAATTTTGTAATTTTCTGAAGTCAAATCGATAAAACCCCCGCAAACCCGCTTCCTAAACGTTTTGGCCCAAAACTCGTATCTCTGTAACTCAGATTACGAAATGGATCTCGTATTCACGATCCTCGCGACGATACGAACCCGTGACTATATTTTCGTAATTTTTCAGACACGTTTAATCTCAGGAGCAAAACCGTAATTTCGTACTTTTAACTATTTTACTAATTAAGTTTTAACATTTTTAACCCTAATTACCTTACCTAATCCCATACGTTTAGTAGCCCTCCAGTTTTACGTGGAATCCTTTTTCCACGCTTAGTCTAAAGTTTCTCAACTACCTAATTAATGTATTGACTAAGTATTAATCACAAGATTTATAATACTAATATTATTTACCTATCTAAGCCCTTCTCCCTCTCTCTCTCACACGAACCCAGGCAACTAACAGATCTCTCCCCTATCTCTCTCGTTCTCTTCTCAAACCCATCAACCCTCACCCCACCAAGAGCAGCACCCAAGGCCGCAGCCCAAGCCACTCTTTCGGCGAAGGCCCCGAGCCACTCTTTCGGTGAGCCCTGACGTCTCCTCGCCATTCCTCAGCGCTCTCCGTCCGCTACCGACGACAACAGCGAGCCCCTACTCTATGTATTCGAGCTCCAGCGAGCTCCCACCGCCAGCTCCGCCTGGTCCGCCGCTCCCCGACGGCGACACTGACGCCCTCCTCGCGCCCTCAGCCCTCCGCCATCCTCAAAAACCCACGACGACCCCTGCTTCACCGCCCTCAGCAACCCATAGCTCCACCCTCCTGCCTTCCTCCATGCAGCCACGCCGGCGAACCCAGACCTCGACCGCCGCAAAGCCCTGTCGTACGACGCCAAGCTCCCCTTACCCACGATCCTCTGACGCCGTCGACAACCCACACCGTGTGCTCCGACTTTCCCCACCGGAGCGCCTCCCACTCGAACACCCCTTCTCCGATCAGCTCGAGCCCCCTCCGACCCCCTCGAGCCCCCTCCGACCACCACACAAAAACCCCGAGAGCATCGCCGCCGCTTCAGTTCGTCGCCTCGGGATCTGCCGCCTCGGGATCCTCAGCCGTGTCGACGCTGCAGCGCCCACAAACGCCCCCACGGCACTCACCGTCGCGTCCGAGCTCGACGTCGCCCTCTCGCCCTCGAAGCCATGCGCTCGCTGCCGTTAGCCCCGCCGCCTGTCTCACCGTCGTTCGCCCTCGCTGCCGCCGCCCCTCCTCGACGAAGCGTCGCCGCCCCATGTCACCGCCGAACGTCGTCTTCGCCGTCGTAGATCGCCCCTCCGCGAGCACCCGCCGCCGTCGACAGCGAACGCATCCTCCAACTCGACGTGTATGCGAAGGTGAGAAACACGTAATTAATACGTGTTTTTAAAACGTATTAACGTATTTTTATACGTGTATAACGTATTTTCGTATTTTATAAAAAAGGGTTTTCCGATGTAAAAATCATAACTAATTATATAGAGATCGGAAAAATGCATGGCCAGCTCCAGAAAATCAGAAATGACATTCTGGATCCAATGGCGCTGGTTTCATCCCAATCAGACGCTTAGTTTTTCCAGAATAAATTTTTAACCCTAAAAGATAAATACGTTATTTTCATTCAAAAATCAGTAATTTATTATTTTCACGTACACTGATATGTAAGAAAAATATATGTTGTAGTTCTCTTCGAGATAGTAGTTTTTCACTTGACAGCTCACTTGAACCATTCCGACATGTATTGCACCCAGAAGAAATTGTTGATTAATTATGTTACTTAATTAAAATTAGTTATTAAATTAATTTTTAAGCTTTCAAAAATTATAAAAATTACTATAAGCTTCTGAAAAATATTTCCTCCTACAGTAAAATTAGTTTCATCATATCTAGCCTATATAAAAATTTAGAACACTTTTCAACACCGTTTCAATCAGTTTAAAAATCAAAACGATCAAGTTAAATAGATAGAAAATAGGGTAGCATGTAACTAATGATTTCTTGTGTTTGCATGTGTCAATTCTAGTGCACCAGCATCTTAGAAGCTCTAGCTCCAACCTTGTCTTACTACGACGATCTCGATAAGTGTAAGTCACTTTAATTCTGACTTTAAAAATTTAGCTAGTGTACTCGTATGAACTTAGGACATGACATCTAGTCTCAGAACAATTATTGACCTGAACAGATGACTAGAGACCTAACTAAATAGGAAACGAATCAACTGCAGAGCAACTTTAACTTGAACGTACGACATCGCTAACTTTCAACTTAGATGGTTGTAGTACACGACCATCTACTTGGGTAAACTGTGTACTAATTGAAAACCGCATGCTCGAAGCATGGATCGGGTGTAAGTCACAATGAATTCTAACTTTAGAAATTAAGATAGTGTACTTTATGGAATTACCGAATGCTCGAAGCATTGATCGGTATCATAGTTGTTGGACTTCAAAGCATTGCTCAGGACTGACATTCTCTAATGAGGCTTCTGCCTTGACTTTCCAACAAGCAAAACTCTTTGGAGTGTTGTTAATGCCTTTAAACATCGTCGGAGTGAGACTATTGTGCATTACTTTATTGGTATGTAAGTCGGTCTATCACAACCGTCATTAGTGTCTTTACCTTTGAAACAACGAATTGATGTACCGTATTGAAAAGTAATGATTTAAGGGTATATATTGGAACGTCCTATTGAAATTGAATGCTTATCTGTTAATGATGTGATGGGCCTATAAGGCCATATGGATACGGATACAGATACGAATACGGTTAATGTGATACAACACGGGTTATGGGGTAGTCTTGAGCTACGAGGTGTGCGGGAGTGACTGGTTCCACCCTTATTTGGTAAGCAGTACCATCACCCTGCAGGGGATGGTAGGTAGATATTCCACGGGTTGCTCCGAGAAATGGGTGCACTTATGGTTGCATATCGTACACTCGAGCCAAGACTGTTGCACTAGCTTGATTGATAATACATGGGATACGTGGTAGTCTTGAGCTATGAAGTGTGTGGGAGTAACCGGGTCCACCCTTATTTGGTAAGTTGTACCATCACCCTGCAGGGGATGGTAGGTAGATATTCCATGGGTTGCTCCGTAGGATGGGTGCACTTCTGGTTGCATATCGTGCACTCAAGCTAAGGTTGTTGCACTAGTTTGATTGATGTTGCACTAGTTGATTGATACCATTGTTTTGTCACGACTACTGACTCGATATCATTGTTCTGTTACGACTACTGACTAAGTCGAGACTACTCGAACGTGGCAGAACGGTATAATAATAAGCGGTCTTAAATTACTACTGAATCAGTGTCTAGAAAGGAATGAGAAGGGGGTTGGTCAACCAAAGGACTTGTCCTGCGGTCATAGAAGTGACATGTGCCTTCAAGCCCTGACTGTCTGGCTGGTTTGGGAGTTAAGTTAGACTTCTTATTATTAGGCCAGCCTACACTATTAAATAGTCAAGTGACGTATGTTTCCTCTTGCTCGCTCATTACCTTCCTATATAAGTCACGTAGTTTCTAACTTTACTATTGCTTATTTAGTGTTACTACGTCTACCTGGTTGTCTTACTATTGTCATCACATTATTGTTGCTACCATATGTCATGCCACAGTTATTACTCTTGTACGTTACTTTTGCACTTGCACAGTCACCCTTCCTTTATACATTACATGCACCTTGCTTACCACACTTGAGCAGCCACCAGTACTTTACTTTTCGCTCGTATATGCATGTCTGTTCTTACTTCACTTTTTGCACCAATAAGATCATCTTTTGTTGAAAAATAAGGCGACTGACGCCCTCTCAAAACGGGAAAGGGATCTCAATTGACAGATGTCGATTTCAGTAGTTCTTGACTGGAAACCCTTATTACAGGAGATTGAGGTGGAGGACTTAATGAAGATTCAAGCTGCACTAATGCAGGCTTCGACATAGTACATGGGCTACTCGCTAGACGGGTAGTATATCAGAGATAACTCATATTACCTCGAACATCGACCCACATTCCAAGGTTACTACAGGAGTTACATGAGAGTGCCATTGGGGAACATGCTCATGTCATAACGCCGCTTGGCAATGGAGCTGTATTGGGTGTGAATGAAAAAGGATGTAACAGAAATAGTGGCCACTTGTGATGTCTATAGACGTCACAAGTACATGGTGATGGTACCTGGAGGACTACTGCAGTCGTTGACTTTGCCAAATAGGGTTCGGGAGGATGTCACGATAGACTTCATTAAAAGGTTGCCTTAATCGGAATGATTCTCTATCATTTTTGTTGTAATGGACCGACTCGGCAAATATGCATATTTTGTGGCCCTTCAACATCACTACACTGCGGTGACTGTAGCTGCTGCGTTTACACAGGAGGTGTTGCGCTTGCATGGAATCCCAAAGTCGCTAGTGTTTGATCGTGACCGCATCTTCTTGAGTCATTTTTAGATGGAGTTGTTCAGGATGCCATGGACAGTTTAGAAACTGAGCACGGCATACCATCCTCAGATGAACGGTCAGACAAAAGTGGTCAACAAAAGCATAAAGACATACTTAATGTGTTTTGTGTCATAGACGTCGAAGTAATGGGAGAAATGGTTAGCTTGGACAAAGTATTAGTACAACACCTCATATCACACGACGTCTCAGACCATCCCTTTAAGATCTTATACGGGCGAGGTCCTCCGCACTTGCTACATTATGGCCACGGTTTGCTGGTGTCACTGGTTAAGCAGTACTTGGAAGAGAGTGATAGTGTCTTGGAGGAGCTGAAGCGACATTTGACGAGGGCACAACAGGTCATGAAGAAATAAGTGTATGGTCACCAAAGAGGTGTATTTCGCAATTGGTGACCAAGTATATCTGAAGCTTCGGCCCTATCATCAGAGGTCTTTGGCGCACATGAGGAACGAGAAGCACCACGATATTTTGGACCTTATGAGATCAAGAAAAAGATTGGAAGGTGGTCTATCGCTTAAAGTTACCACTGACCTCTGCTATACTGTTTTTCATGTCTCACAGCTTTGCCAAGCAATTGGGGATCACACATCTTCGTCATCTTTACCACCGACATTGACAGATAACATGGAAGTGATGCTTGAACAGTTGAAAAGAGTATGCCAAGGAGGTTCAGGTACAAAAGAATTGTTGATCCAATGGAATGGCATTGCAGAATATGAAACGTGGGAGCCGTTCGACGTAATCCAACAACAGTTTCAAGATTTCCACCTAGATGACAAGGTGTCTCATAGGAAGGGGATTAATGTTAGGCCGCTAATTACCTAGGGCAGCGGCGAAAACACAAGTGAACCCTAAGGAGGGATAGTTTGGTAATTTTGGTTAATTACCTAATTAAGGAGGGTTTTGTTATAAATAAAAGGGAGAAAGATCATTAGGATGTATGCTGAATATTGTGAGAGATTAGTAATTTATTAGTGGCATATTAGTTAGTTTAGGTTAATTGGGAGAGAATTGGACTTCCTCTCGAATTGGAGGTCGTATCTTGTTAGATCCAAACCCTAATCAATAAAAATATCATCTTTTGCCATCTTGCCCTAATTCCTATCAGTTCATTGGTTGAATTAGCAGTTTCTCAGCATAAAAAATTACTGCCCTTACACTAAATAAGCAATAAATGCTGCTAATAACATGAGCAAATAGAAACATGAATTACATTCCGAGCTATATATCTCTAAACATAACATGAAGTAACATGGAATGATGGAAATTAAGGGACGAAATGAAAGAGGGCGAATAAAATGCAAGCAGATTGCTAGACAAGCAACACAAGTCTGACAGAGAATTTGGTTTTAAAAGTGAAATAAAGGCAAAGAGATAGTTGTATTTGCTTGCAGGCATTGTATTAAAATACATACTTTAGTTTTATAGAAGCTATTTAAAATTAGTAATTACTAATGCCGCAAGGTCAGCAACAGATTAAAAAACTCATGCGGGTTCACCTGCTGCACCTAAAATGTTTATCCATTTCAAGGTTCTAAAAACTCGCCACGGTGATGCCATGGCGGCAAGGCTCCACCCTCACGCCCCGTTAATGCCCAAGTTGGCTCTTTGAGGCGGCACGCCGCCATGGCGTGCTATGGCAACACAAGGCGCGCTACAAAACACAAGGTGCACCTTAAAAACACAATAAAATAAAAAAAGCACCCGGGTCCGCATTATAGGGCTAAGAGAGCCCGAACCCGACCCGTTCTCATTATTTAAGTCTTCTTTTCATCTCGTAGCCGCCCGCATTCGATTTGGGGCCTATGGCTTTTCATCTCACTCGCAGCAGCCGATTCGCGACGTCTTCGTCTCCGACCGCCCTCGTCTCCGGTCCTCCCTCTAAACGGTATCAGCATCGCCGGCTTCTTCAATTCTTCGGCCGCCCTCGTCTCCGGTCCTCCCTTTGAACCGCATCAGCGTCGCCGGCTTCTTCAGTTCTTCAATTCTTCTTCGTCGGCTTCATCAGTTCTTCAACTCAAAAAGGAGATCGATGCGTCTTCTTCAGTTTTTCCTCGCCTGTAAGTATTCAATTTAATTATTCAATATAAGTTTTATTCTTTTCTCAAATGTCTCGCGTTTAATGTTGGAGGTCAGAATTTGTGCATTTCGGTCTATTTCGTACTCTTGGAAATTTTTAGACTTTCCAAATACTCAGCTCGTTATTGCAGCTGGTTTTAGGATTTTTAGGATTTCATTATATTTCATGGAAAATTAGTAATCATTGGAAAATTAGAAGAAGAATCCTCCCATCAGTTGTCCTGCTATGGGCTAGCTATGTGCTGCTACGAACGTCCTTTTTTTAACAAATTATTAGTATTATTAATGGTTATAATTTTGTATTATATTTATCTAATGATTCATTGATTCTAATCAAATAGGAGTTTAATGGATATTGGGGCTTCTAATTTGGATGGTTTGGTTGGACCGACGGCAATACTCGAATCAACAACGGGTACGGATGCACTCTTGAAAAAGAATTCGGGTGATCCGGGATGGAATTATGATACTTTGTGTGATCCTACAAATAGAGATGCGGTCAAATGCAATTTGTGCGGGTTTATATGTAGAGCGGGAGTCACTGGGCTAAAGTATCACGTTGCGGGAATAAAAGAAAAGGGTGTCGCCATATGTAAGAAGGCAGGAAAAGAAGATAAGGCCGTGTGTGCCGCGTTACTTGAGAAGCCGAAAGAAAAGAAGTAAGAGAAAAGCATCCGGGAAGAAGAAATGAGGGCGGAGGTTGAAATTGATAATGAAGAAAATGAGGTGAATGTGGGGTCAAAGAGAAAGCAGGCAGATTAGTTGGTAGGATTTGGAAACTAATCCATCTAAGTGGATCATAGTTTACTGTCTACCTATATATATATTATATAATATATACACACATTTGCCACCTTAAGCCATGCCTTGAAAATCATCGTGGCTCCGCCAATACTCCTAAGGCTTGAGGCTTGAAGCTTGACCTCACCGCCACGCCACGCCACGCCTCACGCCATTTAGAACCTTGAGCCATGTTATGATCAAGACAATCATCATTGAACCTAGATAGTGCCATTAGGACTCGACAGGCATTATGTACAACTAGCACGGGATCTTGCACCTTTACAAAGGTACACAGCTAAATAACCAATATGCCAAATACCTAAAATTCACCTATATAAAAAGAAAGGGTGGTGAAAGAAAAGTTATTTAATCTGAAGGAATAATTTACTGCTCTTTAAAAGCATGTACATGGACTTCCAGACATTTATAGACATATTGTACCACACAATGTATATTTCTACACCATCAGACCATGTATTGGGCCAAGAAATCTATTGCATATCTTCAAAATGATGAAGCACACAACGACAGGAATTTGAGCAAATCTTGGTGGTCTGCCAGAAAATCCAATTGCAAGTTCATCTATATGAGCAGTTAGATGTATAAAAAGATGTAGCACACAAGCACCCCCCAAGCCCAGCTGGCATGCACGCCTCCACTCATGCACATGCATGTCCTATGGAGAAATGCCCTCTTCTTTTAAATTCCTGTGATCTATAATTATTTCCAAACAATCTAGTACAATGCTCCTAGTCTACGGTGCATGGTAGTTTATCATGAAGACTCCACAAGGGTTGACATCAGCGTTTAGAATCATATTTGCAGGGTAACAAAAATGATGGACAAAAAGCCTTATATCTTCCCATGTGTATGTCTACCAAAAAAGTATTCCTTGTGTCAGTAAAGATTCAAAATTGGATCACATTACATAAGGCTATCATCTATACATGCTTCTATCATTCAAATAAGATATTTAACGGCAAAGGGTGACTTCGAAACTTAGACGCCCATCACAAAGAATTCATCCTAATTAAACCATGTGTTCTTAAATCAGTCTACAGCAGATTTCTATGTGCATATTTCTAGTCAAAACTAATGGATTTTCCAAATTCTTCTTTCTTTCTTGCTGAAAGCTCTAGTCCACGCTATCCCATGGTTCCCGCAGAGCCGTATCATTGGTCTACAGATGCAAAAATGTATGCTCAATATGGGTCAAAAACATTATTGTATAATACTATAACTACAGACCTTGAAAATGTTCATGTGTGGACTAATAGCCTTAGACAAGATTTTTAATCTAGAACATCGTTCTAGTTGCTAAATTTTATTATGTATATAAATTTCTTTAAAAATATCTTGATGTTTTGGGTCTTCCATTTGTGATCTATTTTCAAGGCTATATTAACTAGTCTTGGACCCTAAATGATGTAACTTATGATAAATTATTATTAAATCAGACCATTCAATAATAAGGTGTACTGAGGGAATAACATAAGAAGAACAAAGTAGATAAACGAAGTAGAATTCAATGTTCATTTTTATGCTGGTCTTCTGAATGGACGAGTCGAAACTGGTACTTTCCGATAAACAGATTCAATTACCCGTGGAGATGACTTGTCAATGAGATTATGTAACTTCAAATAACTGCGTGAACCCGCCTCTTCATACTGGATAGTTCAGGCCTATTATGGCCGAAAGCTAAACTATGAGTCAAGACCAAGTAAATTGGAATGGATCAGTACGTATTCGTAGGGGGCTTGTAAAGTATATCATCAATGGTGGTCATCTTTTGAAGACTTAGCAACAACACATGAGATTATAAAATTGTATGAAAGATATGCACTTCAAGAGATTTAGGTTGGCATATGAAGGTTAAGCATTGTGGCCACCATCTCCCTGGAACAGCATGTTTCGCAGTAACACATGCAGAAAATAAGGGAAGAGGAAATGAGAAAATAAGGGAAGAGGAAATGAGAATGTCAAACTGGATGAATGGCAATAATTAGAAGCTAGGATAAGAATGAGGAGTCCATAGCAAGATAAAGATTAGTCCAATCAAGAATAAAATGAGGGAGACCCAATTGAGATGGTTTGGGCCCATGCAATGGAAGCAACAAGCACCGGCTAGAAAAATTATAGGATCATAGTTAATGCTTCGATAAAGCACAACAATTACAAAAAGGCATAAACAAACTTGGATCAATGGAGGCAATTTTGAATGATATAAGAGTGATTGATTTGTCAGGATAGATGGCCCTTAACATAGCAGAAGGGAGTAGAAAAGTACATAATGCCAGACCCAAAAATTTTGAAGTTAGATACCAAGTCTACTTATGCATATCTTCCATGTAAGCCAGCCAAAACCCACTGACCCTTAGTTGCCTGGTTGATCCAGTGTGACCCTTGAAAAGGATGATCCATAAACAATCGCAATTAGAACATCTTCCATGTAAGCCAACCAAAACCCACTGAACCTTAGTTGCCTGGTTGATCCAGTGTGACCCTTGAAAAGGATGATCCATAAACAATAGCAATGAGAACGGAATTTCGTCAATAATTGCGAAACTTTCCGACATCAAATGAGAATTAAAAATGTTGTGCCATCAAATCTTTGGTAGTTGTATTGCCACCATAGTCTGCATCTAAATGTAAAATAAGCCTAAAAGGATTGAGAATCTGATGCGGATCCGCATCCGCTGCCCACAGAGGCCGGCGGCTACATGGGTGGGACCCACCCACCCCTCATGACTTACGTGCGATGTAGGAAGCGGGGGTACCACGTAGGGGAGGTTAGGCTAGGGGTATTCTAGTCTTTTCAGACTAGATTAGTAAATCCCCTATTTTCTATTTATAGGGCTAGCCGTCTTTTATTTTCTTTATGCTTGATTTGTGAAAACTCATTGAGTCGTCAATTGTGAGGGTTGTTAGGCTTTGATCCGTTCATTCAAAGCTAGGAGACATGATCTCGTCTCGAAGGAGATCCATTTATCTAGTGTTCTTCGCAAATCATTCTATATAAAATTCCTCTTTTTAATTTTCCTCTTTTAAAAATCTGAACTTTATTGATTTAATCCACCGGATCGTATCAAATTGGTATCAGAGCATTAAGATCCGATGTCGACAAGCACTAGGTCCAAGGCGGATGGCGTGGATGAGAAGGTGCAAGGGCTTCGGGAAGAATTCAACCGGGAGATCGAGGGGTTGAAGAAAACCCTAGGGGAATCCATCAAGGACCATGCGCATTCACAGGAGGACATCCAGGTCGAACTTCGGGCGATGAGGAGGGACGACGCGCAAGCGGGACGCGACATCCAAGGGCTAAAGGAGGCAACTTTAGATCTGAAAGAGGCAACTTCAGATCTGAAAATTTTGAGGGAGGCCACGTCGTCGATTCCGGATATTAAAGCTATGCTCCAAGCCCTAACAATGGAGAGGGGAGGAGATCGGAGCAAGAGGATCCAAGGGGGAGAGAACCAGAGAGAATCGACACTGGAATCAGCAAATCGGGAGCACCCAGAGGGCACGACGGCTACAACGACCAACCTGGAGCAATTCACAGCCGCCATGAACCCTAGCGGGTCCGGATAGCCAAGGGAAGAAGCCCGGAGGCCTTTTGGAAGGCCGGCAGGCCCATCTGGGCCTGCCGATAGCTGTGCAGGCCCCTCTGGGCCTGCGGCTGCACCTGCAGGCCCTTCAGGGCCTGCGGCACAGCCGCCAGGCCCTTCAGGGCCTGCGACAGGCCCAACTGGGTCTGCCGCAGCTGCGGCAAGGCCCAGCGGGCCTGCAAGCCCGCAGCCACTGCAGGCCCGGCCGGGCCTGTTGGGAACCCTGCGGGCCCGTTCGGGCCTGCAGCAATCCCGACAGGCCCAAACAGGCCCGCGGGAGCCCCATGGGGGCCTGCCGCAGTACAGGCAGCCCCCTGGGGGCCCGCGACGACACCGACAGCTCCCTGGGGGCCCGCAGCAGCACAAACAGCCCCGTGGGGGCAAGACGGAGGCGGATGGGCCCGAGACGCGACGATTGGGGCTCCAATAGCCCAATTTTGGGGACCAGAGGCTCATCCACAGGTACCGAGGCCGCAGGTTGATCCCGGGCAGGCTTTTGATGGCTTTCCGGGGCGGGGACAAGGCCCGGGAGGCTATTTTGGAGGACGGACAGCACCAGTACAGCCATACAGAGGGGCAGGAGGGCCCGTGTGGGCACGGCAGCAGGAGTTCCCGGGGTACCATTACCAGCTGGAGGCGTGGGAGAGACCCGTGTGGCCCGAGGAGTTGTACGGGGCTGACGGGGGAGGACCAGCAGAGGCAGTCGGCGGAGGATTCGGCCGTGGGAGTGACCGCGGAAGAGATGGGAGACCTCTGGGAGACATCAATGCGGATCGCCGCCTTATGAAGCTGAAGATGCCGATTTTTGACGGCATGGATCCGGACGGGTGGATCTACCGGGCGGAGCGTTACTTCTAGGTGATGCGGTTAACGGAGGAGGAGGTTCTGAGGGCCATCGGAATCTACTTCGAGGGCAAGGCATTGGCTTGGTACAGATGGAAGGTGGCGCGGACCCCCTTTCGCACTTGGGAGGAGCTGTCCGCACTGATACTAGACCGGTTCCAAGATACTCCAAGGGGAGATTTCTACGAGCAGTTATCTGCTCTGAGGCAGGAGGGAACGGTCAGGGATTATGAAGAGAAGTTCGAGATGCTGAATAGTAGGGTGAAGGGGGTGACCGACGAGGTGATGATCGGGAATTTCATGATGGGGCTGAAGCCCTCCATACGAGCAGAGCTGAGGATGCAGATCCCGGGGACACTGGAGGATGTCCTTCGCCTGGCCCACAAGGCGGAGGAGAAGCATGCGGAGGAGAGGAGGATACGAGGAGCTTGGGGGGCCAGGGGTCCCGCCCCACCCCTGCAGCGGCAGCACCGCGAGCACCCACAACTGCACCTGAGGCTAGAGAAGAGAGCCGCCCTGCGACCCTGGGGCGACGGATGACAGAGGCGGAGGTGAGGGAGAAGCGTGCCAAGGGGTTGTGCTTCCGTTGCGACGAGAAGTTTACCCCTGGACACCGGTGTGCTAGCCGCCTACTGCAGATCACTATGGTACCCGACGAGGAGGGGTACGTTGGTGATGAGGAGTTCGAGGAGGAGCAGGAGATGCCAGTGGAGGAGGAGAAGTCTCACCTAGACTTCGCAGAGGTGTCCTTAAACTCTGTGGTGGGGTTCACTCCGAACCACACCATGAAATTATCGGGGTAGTTAGGGGACACGACGGTGACGGTGCTGATCGACAGTGGGGCCACCCACAATTTTATATCCAGCCGGATAGTGGAGAGACATGGGCTGCAGCTGAGCACGCAGGAGAGGTTTACCGTGCTACTGGGGACAGGGAAGATGGAGGAGAGCAAGGGGCTCTGCAATGGTCTGTGCCTGACCCTGCAGAGGGTGCAGATCATGGAGGATTTCCTGCCACTGGAGTTGGGCAACGTTGACATCATTCTGGGCGTACAGTGGCTGAAGAAGCTGGGGGACATGCGGGTGAATTGAAAGCGCCTCAGGATGGAGTTTGAGGAGGGGGACCGGACGGTGGTGCTCACAGGGGACCCGACCCTATGTTTATCAATGGTGGCCTTCAAGGCCATCACTCGGGCCTTACAGAGAGAGGGGGAGGGGTACTTGGTGGAGTGCCGTGTAGCAGGGGCAGAGCAGGAGCCGCACGCAGGGGTTCCCGAGGAGGTGGAGCAGGTGTTGGGACAGTACCAGAAGGTCTTTCAGGACCCGCAGGGGCTACCACCAGTAAGAGGGCACGAGCATGCGATAGTCCTGCGGGATGGCGCAGCACCGGTGAGTGTGCGCCCTTACCGCTATCCCCACGTGCAGAAGAATAAGATTGAGCGGATGGTCGGGGAGATGTTGCAGGCCGGGGTGATCCAGCCTAGCGTTAGCCCGTTCTCGAGCCCGGTACTTTTGGTGAAGAAGGACGGGAGTTGGCGTTTTTGCGTAGATTACCGAGCACTCAACAAGGAGACAGTGGCGGACAGGTTTCCGATCCCAGTTATAGATGAGCTACTGGATGAGCTGCATGGAGCAGAGGTGTTCTCCAAGATTGACCTAAAGGCGGGGTATCACCAGATCCTGATGAGGCCAGAGGACGTGCCGAAGACAGCCTTTCGCACCCACGAGGGCCACTACGAGTTTCTCGTCATGCTGTTTGGCCTGACGAATGCTCCTTCTACCTTTCAGGCGTTGATGAACGACGTCTTTCGGTCGTACCTGAGGAGGTTCATACTCGTCTTCTTCAACGACATTTTAGTCTACAGCAGGACCATGGGGGAGCACGTGGGCCATCTGGAGGTAGTGTTTCGGGAGTTGCTGGGGCATCAGCTGTATGCCAACCGAAAGAAGTGTAGTTTCGGTCAGGGACAGATAGAGTATCTGGGGCATGTGGTGTCGGCCGCAGGGGGTAGCAGCAGACCGGGCCAAGATAGAGGCGATGTTGGACTGGCTGGTCCCCACTTCCTTGAGGGCACTGCGGGGATTTCTCGATTTAACAGGCTACTACCGGAAATTCGTGAGGGGATACAGCACCATTGACCATCCATTGACAGATCAGCTGAAGAAAGATGGGTTCCAGTGGGTGGAGGCAGCGACCAAGGCCTTCGAGGCCTTGAAGGAGGCGATGACCACGGCACCGGTCTTGGCGTTGCCCGACTTCAGTGTCACGTTCGTGGTGGAGACTGATGCGTCAGGCGTCGGGTTGGGGGCGGTCCTGATGCAGTTAGGACAGCCGATAGCCTACTTCAGTCAGGTGCTTTCAGCTAGAGCACGGCTGAAGTCTGTTTACGAGAGGGAGTTGATGGCTATCGTGCTGGCGATTCAGAAGTGGCGGCCCTACCTGATGGGCAGGGAGTTTGTGGTCAGGACAGACCAGCGCAGTTTGAAGTATCTGCTGGAGCAGAAGATGGTGACAGAGGAGCACCAGCGCTGGCTGTCCAAGCTGGTAGGGTACCGATTCGCCATTGAGTATAGACCGGGGCTGGAGAATAAGGCGGCCGACGCCTTATCGCGCAGAGAGGAGGGGGTGCACTTGAGGCACTCTCATTGCCCGTGTGGATAGATGGGGAGCCCATGCTGCAGGAGGCCGAGGCTGATCCAGAGTTGAGACAGATTCGTGAGTAGCTGCAGGGAGGCGGAGAGACCCTGCAGGGGTATTCCCTGGATGGGCGGAGGCTGTTATACCGGGGGAGGTTAGTATTGCCGCGGACGTCCGCGTTCATACCCGCATTATTTCAAGAGTTCCACAGTTCGGTGGTTGGGGGACACTCCGGGGTGCAGCAGACATACATGAGGATGTCCCGGGAGGTTTATTGGCCTGGCCTGGGGAGATCGATCGCACATTTGGTTGCCGCTTGTGACGTGTGCCAGCGTCACAAGTACATGGCCATGGCGCCAGCCGGGCTCTTGCAGCCCTTAGCACTACCTGAGCGGGTCTGGGAGAAGGTGACGATGGATTCTATCGACGGGCTACCCAGGTCAGAGGGGTACTCAGTGATTTTTGTGGTAGTGGACAGGCTGAGCAAGTACGCCCACTTCATACCACTGAAGCATCCGTACACGGCAGTTTCAGTGGCTGCAGCCTTCACTCGCGAGGTGATACGGTTACATGGGATCCCAGCTTCCATCGTCACAGACAGAGATCAGGTGTTCCTGAGTGGGTTCTGGCGGGAGATATTTTGTGTCCAAGGGACAGTGCTGAAGAGGAGTACCGCCTATCACCCTCAGACCGACGGGCAGACGGAGGTAGTGAACCGCAGCATAGAGACGTATCTGCGGTGCTTTGCGTCGGAGACACCCCGACAGTGGTATCGGTGGTTGGCCTGGGCGGAGTATTGGTACAATACTTCGTACCATTCAGCAGCAGGGACGACACCCTTTCGGGTGTTATATGGGAGGGATCCACCAGAGCTACTTCGATGCGGAGAGAGACAGACACCGGTCTCCCAGGTAGAGGACTACATGAGGGGGCGGGAGAGTATTATGGAGGAGCTGAAGAAGCATCTATCACGGGCTCAGCAGGTAATGAAGACCAGGGCGAATGGCCATAGGCGAGATGTGCACTTCCAGGAGGGCGACATGGTCTATCTGAAGCTGAGACCTTACAGGCAGAGATCGTTGGCGAGGAGGCGGAACGAGAAGCTGTCAGCGAGATTCTATGGGCCATTTGAGATTGCGGCCAAGATCGGCCAGGTGGCTTACAGGCTGAGGCTTCCATCGACTGCGACGATACACCCCGTCTTTCATGTGTCGCAGCTTCGACGAGCTAATGGGGAGCAGACAGTGTCCTCTACCCTACCGCCCACACTTACTGAGGAGATGGAGGTGATGCTGGAGCCACTGGAGGTTCGAGCCGTTCGTCAGGGGACGCGCGGACAGAGGGAGGTGCTGATACACTGGGCGAGGCTACCGGACTGTGATGCGACGTGGGAGGCATATCGAGTGATACAGTAGCAATTCCCCGACTTCCACCTTGAGGACAAGGTGGCTCTTTTAGGGGGGTATTGATGCGGATCCGCATCCGCTGCCCACAGAGGCCGGCGGCTACATGGGTGGGACCCACCCACCCCTCGTGACTTACGTGCGACGTAGGAAGCGGGGGTACCACGTAGGGGAGGTTAGGCTAGGGGTATTCTAGTCTTTTCAGACTAGATTAGTAAATCCCCTATTTTCTATTTATAGGGCTAGCCGTCTTTTATTTTCTTTATGCTTGATTTGTGAAAACTCATTGAGTCGTCAATTGTGAGGGTTGTTAGGCTTTGATCCGTTCATTCAAAGCTAGGAGACAGGATCTCGTCTCGAAGGAGATCCATTTATCTAGTGTTCTTCGCAAATCATTCTATATAAAATTCCTCTTTTTAATTTTCCTCTTTTAAAAATCTGAACTTTATTGATTCGATCCACCGGATCGTATCAGAATCATTACGGCTCTAGGAATAAAATGCAAATATCTAGAGAACATTCAAATTGGGAGTTAAGTGTGGTGTTTCGTGCCTTAAATATTGACAAAGACGGACTTCTTTAACCATGACTTTTTAATTCAAAGGGAGTCCAATGTAAGAGTGATTATTTATGATTTTAATCCATATGAGTGTCTAATTTAGCCTAAAACCCCCTTCGTCTTGAGAATGAACTATGGCAATCAACAAATACACACAAGACAAGAAGGTATGAGCATTTCATGGTTAGTATATTTATGCTAATCATTTTTTTATTAAATAGCTTTATCTCATGTTCGATAAAGTATGTTTTAGCTTTGCTTTGGATACGGATCATTTTGACTTGTTTTATGATTAGATTTATCCGCAATTTGATTTGATGTGAATGAGTTGGATCAAAGATACAAGTTGGCTGGATAGAAAAGAATTGGAAGTACAGGAAAAAATAGTGTAAATCGATCCTATTTTCTTATTTACTTCCACTTATCAAATGTACTCTTGTTCAATTCTGCCCAAGTCAAAAGGGGCTGAAAAGAATTCTCGGCATTAAAAGGGCCCTTGAAGATGAACAAGAAAAAGAAAGCAAAGAACAAAGTATGTCCACAAGCTAACAAAAGAATACATTAACGGATGGGTAAAAGATGACCAAACGGGAGACAATCATCCACGAGCAAAATCTTGTATAGTCTGTAGTAGTGTTGGGCAGAGGTATAAAAAACTGCCATTTTGAATGACTACATTTCATGTGAAAAGAGTAAAACATATGCACGTTAATTTAAATTTGTGAAGCACTTCAATTGAATCCATTCAAAATGTTACTCAAATGTGAAAAATAATTATTATAATGTATACATCAAAACTCCATTTGTTTGATGGCCATATCAGGAACACAGAATCTGGAACCCTACAAAAGAATACAAGATTACAAGAGAGAGAAATGACTGTGTATAAGTTGAAGGGTAAACGCATGAAGGGAAGTAACGGGAGTTGCTACCTTTACTTCGTAAGGATAAGGTGAGAATATATTTTTTAATTGGCCCCCTCAACAGTGGCACACCCAACTTTACTGAAATAGGGGATCCTTGGTTTCATTCTAGAATCCAAGTATAGGATATCTTGCTTGCTATCAATTTGGGGTGTGGTCACAATTTCAACACAGCGCAGGCACAAGTGTCGAACATAAGAATTTGATCGTCCAACAAATGTGCATGTTTATATAATTATGTGTGTATGTGTGTATAAGCGGAAATACAGAAAAAAGTTACTACATATGAAAGGTGAGCATGAGAGACAATAGATTACATAAGAAAGGTCTGAGCAATAAGTATCGTAGTTGTGTGTGTATGCATCTACTATCTGCCGGTTGTAAACAAACATGAATCCGTTTGCTAGATAGTATGGTCTATCCTAAGCCAGAAGATGAAGATATTACAATCATGTATCTGCTTTCCCCAACTTCATAGCCAATATCAAGTTTTGCAGAGGGAGCTCCAACTTAAAGTTCGATTAATTACGAGCGACAAATACTCATTTTGTTGCTAAACTTACCTTTCTACATGGAGAAAATAGGTATCTTGCTTGTTAACTGAGTGAAATTTTCAATAAGAAAAAGTAGTTTAGATAGACTTATTGGAGAAACAAACAAATCCACAGGCCCATACATCTAACCTCTGGTATTCCATGATGTAGCATGCATTACAGGTTAAGCATTAAAAGGAGTCTGTTGGTTAGGTTCTTTTGCATATTGATCAGGACAACCGTAAAGTATGCTCATAGAATTCACACAAAGCTAATTCAAACTAATAATCACGATAGCATAATGTGAGCAGGAACAACAAAGCTGCAAGCTTTACATGAAATCATTTTGTCAATTGGACAGTCATTTCACACGAGCTGATTCAAAACTAATAATCACGATAGTGTACTGTGTGCAGGAACAAAAAAGAAAGCTGCAACCTTTACATGAAGACATTGTGTCAATTGGACAGTCATTAGCACAATGCATATAGAAAAGATACTACAGCGGATATAACAGTGTACTGCCAGGTAAAATGAATTCACAGCCATTAATAGATCTCATATTCCAATAGCATTAACAGCCATTAGTCCAACTTAAACCACTAATGCAGTCCCGGCAAACAATATTATTTAAACCGCAGCAGTTATCCATGAACTGAAGTGTATGTAAACTGGGATGTCCAGAAGAATACTCACCTCTGGAGATTTTTCTTGAGATTCACCCGCTGCTCTCGAGGCCTGTTATAACCAAAAGCTCCTTTAGAAAATCAAAGAAGGTCAAAGATAAATAACTAACAAGTGGAAACCCCCCAAACACTCACAGTGCCAAAATCCAAGGAAGTTGTAGTCCCGTTATCTGATACAGAAGCTCTAGGTGAAGATCCCTCCTCAGATCCCTCTTGAACAGGAGAAGGAGGCTGAGGCGGTGAGACATATATTACTCGCAGTTTGACCTCGTCCACTGTGTTACCCGACTCCTTAGTGAACTAAAACAAAACCAATTCATGCATCAGCCCCATAACTTTAGATTCAAAGAAAGACCTATATAACAAACTAGGCAGCCCCAAACCCATTATAAACTCATGCATGAATTCCAAGATTTTTGTTTCAAAGAGAGGCCCACTAAACTCTTTTAGTTTAATTTCTAGGTCCTTACGCTCCAAGGAGCATGTGTTAGCCCATGGATTATTTATATTTTATACATAACTTGCTATAAAAAAATATGCGAACAGTATCATTAAATATGGTCAAAGAAATCAAAGAAAGTCTAGAATCCATACTCCATTGTTATAAAGCATTGTCATCAACAACATAAAAACTAACTCTGCTATTCAAATGATATCATATGCTAGTGTGATAGTAAGCTTATAGGTACAAAGTTTCATGCAGCAGTACCCAATCAAGTTACGTTCATCTTCATAAAGCAATCAAGACCAAAGTTTAGTGCATAAATATGCATCCATTGTTACAATTCAAATGATATCATATTCTAGTGTTTCAGCAAACCATTAGATACCAAATTTCATGCATCGGTCCCCAATCTAGATGCGTACAAAACATATTCATAAAGCAAATAAAATTCATGTTTAGTGTATAAACATGTAGTTAGAGATCAATGATAAATGTGGCATGGCATCTTTAGCTACCACATGGTGATCAACCCAAATTCCATGCATCAATACCCGCTTTAATCAGAAAACTACATTTAAAAACAATCGCATTGATCAATTTTAGTTTAAATTAGATTAAAAAGTGTAAGAAGAAAGAGTGGTTCAGCTAAACAAAACAAAATTCAATCATGAACCAATCTGCAGTCTTAAAATTCAAATACAAACAAATAAACCCAATGGTATGCATCAAATATCTATTATTTCAAATCCCAATAAATCACTTACAACCTTAAATTACCATCATTATAGAATTAATAATTGAGTAGATGACATACCATTTCAGGAGTGATGTCCTTTGCAGAAAGTCCGGGGCCGGCGACAACACTCTGGACAAGAAATTTGTCCTTACATTGCATGTCCGCAGGCGCTTCTCGCTGCGCTTGCATTGTCACTACAAACCAAAACTTAAATAATTCAATTGGACGCCAACAGTGAAAAGAAAAGAAATTTACGGCTAAAAAGGAAATAAACAACAACAAAAATATATAATACCAGTGACATCGCTTGTGGATCGAGGCAATACGATCCCGGTGTTGGGTCGAACACAGTACTTCTTCGGGCTGGTCGTCTTGACCTAAATGAAGGCGGCATCATCAAAAATTAGCAGAAAGATCAGATTTTTCAGAATTTTATATATCTATCGAGTTTAATGCAAACAAAACATAAAAACAACGAGAATTACCTTAAAGGCGATGTGTTCATCGGTCTTGTTCGAGAGCTGTATGGAGCACGAGATCTGCTTCTTCAATTCGACTGCTCAGGCCAAAAAAACATAAAATTACTCGAAACAAATCATAAATTGAAAAAGAAGACCTAGAATATGAGCGAGATCTGATGCGAATTAGGGTAATCGAGAAGGGCGAAAGGGGAATTACATGGGAATTTGAGCTCGAGTGGATCGATTTCGAGTAGCTCGCCGGTGCTCATTTCGAGATCGATCGATCGCTAGCTATCTTTCGAGAAATAGATAGATAGAGATATCTGCGAGAATTTCTACAATTAGAATTTTTTCCTTAAAAATTTAGGGACGAAGTGAATCGGAATTTGGGAGGTGGGCATGGAATATAATAAAAGGTGGGAGAGAAAGTTCGACCTATTTTGATTTCGGGCGTTGATTTGCGCACCCACCGTTTGACTGACGCACACGCACCACTTAATTACAAGTTTGTCATTACTCTCGCGCACAAACAGTTATTTACAAGTTTCACGCACTTACACGCAAAATTTCCGAAAAAGCCCCAAGGGCTCCGTCAGGGGTTTGTCAGGATTTTCCGTCCCATCCTCTGCTCCCTCCACATCCTCTGCCCCCTTCTCTGACCTCCCTCGCCACCACGCCCCCTCGTCTGTCACCGTGTATTGTCGGATAGGACGGCAGCGGATGTTCATCGGAACATCGTAATCCACGGCGCGAATGGAACAGAGAGGTCGTCAAAGGAGGCGGGTGATAGGGACGCGACGAATGATTATGCCGAGAGGAGGTTGTGGGGAGGGGGAGGGGTCAGAGAGGGGGTTAGGGCTAGGGGGTCGGATGGGGCTGGGGAAGATGGCGATGTGGATGTTGGAGGACGGGGCCGGGGCGGTTGGAGGAGGTGCTATCGATATGGATGGAGCGGAGAAGACCGGGGAAGAGGGGGAGTCCTCATTGTCGTCGTCGCGGGTGGTGACAGAGTAAAACGATGGGTATGTGAACGTGTTAAAAGAGGAAAATGTTTGAGAAAGTTTGACGGAAAAACTTGTAAATAAGTGGTATGTGCGCGTGAGTAAAACGGTGGGCATTTTACTCACGTGCACATACCACTTTTTTACAAGTTTGACATTTAAACTTTCTCAAACATTTTCCTATTTTACCACGCGCACATACCAGTTGTTTTACTCATTCGCATCCTCCCCCGCCGACGAGGACTCGTCCTCTTCCACAGCCTCCTCCGCAACCTCCCCATCCACAGCCCCTCCTTCGACTGCCCCGGCCCCCTCCCCCTTCTCTGACCTCCCAAGCACCCCTCGCCTTATTCGCCCACCCCCACCCCCACCCCATCCCCTGCCCCCCTCCTCTTCTGCAGCCCCTTCCAACCCCCCTCCCCATCCCCTGCTCGCTCCTCTCGGCCTCATAATCCACCGTGTCCATCCTCCTCGCCTCCTATGACGACCTCCTCATCCCAATCGCACTGTGGATCACGATGTTCAAGCGAACCATCGTTGTCGTCTTCTCTGACCACACATGGCAGAGGATGAGTGGGCAGTGAATAGGTGGGGGAGGGCGGAGGAGGGGCAAAGGAGGGTGTAGTGCCCTGGGAAGTAGCTACTGCACACATACTAGAGGGGGGTGAATAGTACTTAAAATAATTAAGAGAGGTATTCCTAACTATTGTGCAATAAACAAACGACAATGCGGAATAAACAACAATCGACACGAATTAACAAACGCAAACAAAGCATGTAACGGGTTCGGATCCACCCAAGTCTCCCTGACTTGTTCCCGGTGATCCTACGTCCCAACCACCCGGATCCTCTCCGGATACTTGAGTTAGAAACCACTAAACCATGATTTTGCACTATGAAATTCTTGTGAAAAACCTTCACAAGACCCAATCATGCACAAAGTAAATGTGACTCCCACAACCCGGGATCACACTCTATCTCACAACCGAGAGACAATTCAAATATCAAATGCGATGAAATAATGAAACACTTACCACAAAATCCTATGCCTTGAGTATACTTACCAAATTAGGTCAAAGAGGGATTCTGAGGAAGAAGATGTCACCAAACCCTAGCTTCAAGAAGTTGACCAGCAATGGAAGCCTAGGGTGGAGTTGATGACCTTGATTCAAGCTCCTTGGCTTGGAAGGCTCACAATCAATGAATCTCTCTTTGGAAATAAGAGTGAGGGAGAGATTCTAGTGAGGAAGAGAGCTTGGAAATAGCTTGAGAAAACTCTTCTCTTAGGTCTGAAATAACTTTGATAATGGACCTCTTATTTTGCCTCAAACGAATCAGGTGTGTATTTATAGAGGCAAGAAAAATCGTGCTCAAAAGATTCCCAACGGTCATATTTCTGAAGCAGTTAGTCGGTCTAAGAAGGATCACTGACCGACTAGATTGGCAACTAGTCGGTCGGTGATTCTTCATGAACCGACTAACAGGCTCACAGCCAAAAGATAAAGTTTCAGGCAATATGAACTAGTCGGTCTAATAAGACTTGCCAACCGACTAGTTTCACAACTAGTCGGTCGGTGAGTGTTCTTTGACCGACTAAGAGTCGAAATCGAATAGGCTGGAATCAAGTACAGCTAGTCGGTTTAAGAACAACTTCCAACCGACTAGTTTCTCAACTAGTCGGTCGGTCGATGTGCTTTGACCGACTAACTGTAAACAGTAACTTAGGCTGTACAGAGGCAATGATAACTAGTCGGTCTGAGAAGGATTCCTAACCGACTAGATCGTCATCTAATCGGTCGGTGAACCTTCTTTGACCGACTAATTGATCGACATGGCTTGAGCTGAAATGAGCAAGGGCATCTAGTCGGTTCACGAAGAGTTACCGACCGACTAGATCGTCATCTAGTCAGTTGGTACTTCTTCTTGAACCAACTAAGATGCACTAGAAGCCGAGGGAAGAAGCGATAAGCTTCGAAAAAGTTTCTAATGGCTTCTATGATAATCCTAGCTCTAAGATATGAGCGAAATGAAGATAATAATATAAGTCCTACTCAAGGCTTAACATTCTATTCTATGAAGCTAGAAGACATTAAATTAAACATGACGAACCGTCTTCAAAGCTTCAATATTCACTCTTGACTTCAATAAAACTCCTTGAGCTTCAACGAAGCTTCAGGCACACGATCACGCGTATTGAGAAGTCTTGAGACGTCGCTTTTGATGTACATAGTATTTTGGCGACGATCTCCATAACTGCACTCACAAAGAGTTAGTACGAGATTTTTATGGTTGCTCATCATCCAAAACCAAATCCGGGGAATCAATACTCAACAGAGGGGACAAGGAAATCCTGGTGATACCCAGACGAAACCGACAGAGCCATATGGGCTTTTTGAAGATTTGGCACTGGGAGTGCACGATGTGTAATTTCAGTGGCAAACTTGTAAATAAGTCTTATGTGCATGGGAGTAATGGCAAGTTGTAAATAAGTGGTATGTGCGCTTGAGTAAAACGGATGGTGCGCAAATGAACTCCCAGTTTCCTTTTCGGTGGCATTTTGCTTTAATGTGCCTCGTTTTTTAATTTTGTGTGTGAAGTCATTCTCTTCTCTCAGTTTAAATTATGAAATTATATGTTGACCCATCTGGAGTCATTCGAAAATTTTTTGAATGATAGATGTAGGTAAAGAGAGTTACTTTGCAAACCCACCGTTTTATTTTGCGCACATATATACCAGTTATTTACAAGGTTACCATTAAACATTTACAGGTGTGCCATTCAACCCATCTCAAACATTTTCCTCTTTTACCCTCGTCCCACACTGCCGTCGGAAAAAACCAATGAATCGGCAAAGGAGTATCAAAGGGGAGAGATCCATCGTAGGATCGCTGGAGGATGTAGTAGAAACAGCGGCGAAGGCTACGTAGCCGGCTGCGAATCACTGGATGAGGGAGTAGAAATGACGGCGAAGGTCTCCCCAATTCAGGTTTGAGTATGGATGGGAGTGGCGGAGGCCAAACCCTAGCTGGGGCCGAAAAGGAAATTTTGGAGGAGAATAAGATGATGGAGACAAAGAATTGTGTAGACTTTCACCAGAATGGAATGTATCGGCCATGAGAGGACTCGTCGGATAACGGAATCACGGCCGATTGATGCCCGACAACCAGAGTTTGAGCAACCAGGGGTTGGACTCTGTCGCTCCTCGCGCACAGACTTATGGACTTAATTGGAAATTGGGTTAATTGGCGTGCACGGTGAGCAATTTTAATGGCAAAAGTGCGCAGAGTAACGACAAACTTATAAATAAGTGGCATATGTGTCGAGCAAAATGATGGGTTTGCAAAGTAACTCTTGTATGAAATTCTATACACACCGACCTGATTTTTTTACACACAGATCACATTACACACCTCCGATTTTTATTTAAATTTTGGTTTTTTCACTTTACATTGGGGCTGAAAATGCAATGGGACCAACCTAAGCGCCTCCCGACCTGGCCCTGAAAAAACCCGGCCATGGCCCCGGTCCCAGCCCTTGCAAAAATAAGTTTGGGCTTTGGGCTTTGATTAATGCCCAAATTTGTTGGGGCCGGGGCCGACATTAGAGCTAGCCCCGGCCCGGCCTCTTCCTTATAATTTTTTAAAACATATAATTTCAAAGCCCATTAAAACATATGGCACAATCCATATGAAATCAAAAAAATTAACCCGTATAATTTTAGCATCTTCATTCTCTTTCTCTCTCTAATCAAAACTCAAATGCGTGTTTCCAACAAAAAATTAATCTCAATTTCTCTCTCTTTCTGGTGTCTTCCTTTCGATAAAATCAAAACTGGTCCAAATGCAATCTCATTATATTAATATGTATCTCTTACGTATTGAATTATTGCTTGTTTCTAGATTAAAATATGGTGTACTCATATTTATTCCAAATAATTTTGAGTTAGCTTTCTTAATCATGTGAACAATGCTCAAATGAAATGTGATTTGATTTCTTATTTATTCACTTCATTGACTCTGAATCATGTTTATTCGGTTCTTCCTCCTTCATTTGATGGCATGAAATTAAGTCGTTATGCGGAAGAGTTGAGCAGGTAGTAAGACATGAAAAGTAAACATACAATAGCGTAACTTCTTTTTCATAAAGATATCACTTGGATATCTTTTTGACAATAATCATGATCACCTAACCATGAAGAAAATTATGAAATTGACGAACATTGTTATTATACATATAGATGTATGTTTTTAGTTTTAATTTTTATTTAGTATGTTATTGTTAATAATCATAAATTAGGATTGCAATTGAAACAAGGGCTGCATGAACCATGAAAGCACGTATGGTATGGATAAGGCTGTCGTTTAAAAGGCCCAGGGTCAGGATATAGGTCGGATTTTAGGCACGAAGTATATTGGAGCCGGGGCCGGGGATGTGGCATAACCACAGCCCAGTTTGACCCGGCACATTTTCATCCATATTTCACACGCGCGCGCGCGCGCTCGAACACACACACACACACACACACACACACACACACACACACACACACACACACACACAGAGAGAGAGAGAGAGAGAGAGAGAGAGAGATCCACAAATTAACCATATTCTTTTCCTTCACTCTCCACATCTTTCTGCAATCTCACTACATCTCTTATTCTCCTCTTATCGACCCAGGACTCGCCAGAATCAGAGAAGACAACCATCACGACTTCTTGATTGAAGCAAACCGTAATCGAGCGCTTCAACCTTTCGAGGATATCATTCTCCGATGATGTCATCGACCACAGCACATAGATAGCCATACCCCTACATCGCCGTTAATGGCCTTTAAGTTTTGCCGATCGGTGTTCCCTGACAAAATTGCTGTTTTCAACAACTCAAATGGTGACACTTTTGTGCTATTTTGATATTTTTGATGATTTGGGTTGCTTCGAAATAAATCTACACATCAGAGGTGAGTGTGTATATTGTTGGGACATATGGTAGCAGTAGATGGGGCGCGCAATTGACGGGTGATTAGGTGAGTTGATCCCGAGGTGACTGGACCTTGATCCTAGCAGTGGGAGTCGGATCCGAGCCATCTTCCAGCTATTTGCAATACATGAAGCTCGTTAGGAGTCGGATCTAGGGTCTGACCTAATCCACTCCGGTGCTTAAGTTAATAGATGACTTGAATAGGCTCGGTGGAACTATGTCCGACTTGTTGGGAGGTCGTTCGCTAGTTATATGGCCGAGCTATAGAGGAAATGTTATTTAGGTGGAGCGGATTGTAAGTATAGGAATACATGAGCATAGATTCTCAGAGATTCGTTCCCCTTCTCACTTCGCCTTAATGACTTCTTATAGGCAGGCCGTTGCATGGTAACATACGGGTTAATAAAGTTGCTTTATTGTTGGCATTGATGAGGAGACATTGATTGGAGTAACAGTGATCATTGATAAAAAACGGTCGCCATGAATGCAAGCCATGATTGTTAAATCAATGGCTGTGAAGACATGCCATAATTGTTGTAACATGGGGGGTGTGTTTTTCTTCTTTTTTAAGAGGAGAGGGGATGATGAATGAATAGAATTTGTTAGGATGAAGAGTGGATGGGAGAAGGAAGTGATGGCGGGGGCATAGAAACGACCGCATAGATGAGATTAGATGAAGAGGTGATGGGAGTCCGATGAAAAGAGGGTGATTGTAAAAAAGGAAATTTTTTGAAAGGCAACCTTGTAAATTTGGAATGTCAGATTTGTAAATCAATTGGATGGTTGTGAATCAATTAGGTCAGTGTGTACAACAACTCCCTTCGATGCATCTTGACAATTTAAAATGAATCCAATTTTCAAGTACATGTACATAATGATGCCCTTCAAATCATCATGTATAAATAATCCTAATGCCACTTATATCCTAATCATAGCAAATGATTATTACTGGTAATACATTGGAAGGATGAGACTATATACACCGAATTTCGGTGTATAGATTGGACAATTGTCCCAAAGTGATAAGAAAAAATAAATGATGGATCAAATCAATTTCTCTTCCCATCAAATTTCATTCCATTTGTGGAAATATGTCCACTCTGTGCACCGAAGGATTCGGTTTAAATAGTCATTCTCAATTGGAAAATAGACATGCACCGTATGAACAATGAATGTACATTGTTTACAATGTGCAGATGAAAGGGTGAGGCATTGATGGCGTGCATATATCACTATGTTTTTGTGACGTGCAAATGCACTCGTATCAAAATTGATATTTATACAATATTCTAATTAAGAATTATGAATTTTAAAAATGCATGTGATGATCATCGGTAATACTATTTTAAATTGGAAATAAACTTTCGAGGCCTGAGATGACAAGCAACACTAGATGAGAAGTGAATAATGTTATTGTTGATACATCGGCCCGGCCTACGATGCGGAGAGATATAGTCCACTTGGAAAATAAGGCCTACTCGCAATGCTTAGCCTCGGCCCAATAGCCCAGAGGCCCACAGAGGATAACGAGTTCTTACATGGTCAATGGGCCAACTCATTTGCCCGTTGGGTCCCGAAAACCGCGCGGAATTGGTTAGTAATGGCAGAATAAATGGGCTACCGTTATCTTAGTTTCCAGAGGGAATCTCGTCGTCATGCATGAGGAGGCGTTATGTACTGGCAAATGAAATGATTGCCTAGAAAGAGAATGGACGACAACAAGGAAAGGGTTGACACTCCAGATGTACTGAATACTAGGTATGCTGACAACCCCTCTTTACTTTCCGCTTACATTTCTTCCAGTAAAAAGCTCGACGAGACAGCATCAAGACGATCTTCCTTTAGGACAATCTTGACTGCCCTGAGTTATCGTAAGTCCCAAACTGATTTAAGTATCGGAGGGGATTTGGGTGGAACCCAGATCCGACCACCATGACGAGTGTCTGTGTAATACACAGTGTTCATAAATACGAGTATAATATACGTATATTTGAACGTATTTTGTACGCATAAATTTTGAGTATTTTTTTACAAATTTTTCCTAATTTTTATAATGGCTAAATTATTTTTAAATAATTTGAAAGCACTAGTTGAATTATTATGGTTGAATTATTTGGGTGAAATACTATGTATTGGGGTGGTATGAAGTATTAATTATGTATTTCTATTTTAATAAAAATTAAATCTTTGGAAATTTCTCCTTTTGACACCTAGCCCCATTAGGTGTTCTTTTGCACGCTAAGTATGGCCCTAATTGTGCCACATAAGTGGACACATGTCATGAGATTAAGGATTGGAGGGTGATGATGATAGTTAAGCCATACGTAAGGGACGAAAATATTGAAAAAGGAAGAAAACGAAAATTAGAAATCTCTCTCAAAATCTCTCTTACCCAATCACAAACCTAATCTCCCTACGTTCCACCATAGAGGGAGATAACTTGGAGCATTAAGTGAGATGAAGAATGAGTTCTTCAATGAGAAGAAGGGCTAATGAATCCAAGAGAAGGACTTGACGAGGTAGAATGTCTATCTACTCTAGTTAGAGTTCGAATCTTAAGAATTGCATAAGATTATATGTTTAAATTTGTGGGAAATCAACTTCATGTTGGCTGTTTCTGGAAGACAGTTTCTGATGCAAATTCATATATGCACAATTTTTATTTTAGTATGTCATAAATCATGAAAAATATAATTTGGAAAACTAAACCAGTTAGCTCCAACTTTCGTTTGTTATGATTGGCCAAATTCTATTTATATTTCGCTTGAACAAGTAATATATGCAGTAGTATCATATTTTGCCAGAATCTGCACCCTATTACCAAAAAGGGTAGAACTCCCATTGTAGAAATCCAATAAGGGTGATTATAGTCAATTTGGAAAGATGGCTTCAGTAGCTACGCTTTTCGTGTTTTAGCCTCACTGAAATTATGATTGTAAGATATCACAAATGACCAATGTTTAGAGCATACTTATGCTGTCTGAAAAACAGCTTCTGTACACTGAAGGGTTTAGGCTGTAACAATTAGCCTACTTGCTCTAAAATCACGATATTTGATATATGAAAGTATTAGTTGTTTATCTACAACTTTTATTTACAAACGGTTAACAAATTCACAATAAAACTTGAGATCAAAAGCTTATCTTTAGATGTATATCATTTTTGGCAGATTCTGACACTCTACATTTTTCAGACCATAAATCCCTCCATAATTGTCCAAATAATTCATTCTTGGACAATTTGAAATCCTCATTAAATTAACTACAACGTTCATGTTAATACTTAAACCAGATTATGGCTACAAGTAACTGCTATAAACTGTTCTTTCCACATCCAAAATCAAACCAGATTCTGAATCTGTTTATGTTATGTGCATGGTGTTTATGTGTGTGATATGGATGCTATAGTACACCATGCTCATGTTGCTTCCATGTTTCCATATGCAATAAAAGAGAGCTCATGATATTGATTGGATGTTTCATTAAATTCCCTGTTAATATTGATATAATCATGCTTTGTCAATATGCAAATATCCATGTTAAACTATGCCATGCCATTGTACCACTTGTTAATCTCTTTTAAAGATATTTCTTCAATAATGAGTTACTCCATTGTGATATGAAAATGAAAGTTGAGATGAAAGTGGCAAATGGCACTTGTTATGAGATATGAAAAGAAATGAAAGAGAAATGTAATATATGAAATGTGACATATAGAAATTAGGACACGGATGACGCCACTCACTTGGATTAAAGTGCCCCGGTAGGAGACATGTGAAATCGCCGGGGCCACCTCTTGAATCCATATGTGGTGCCACGGCTGGAGTTGTGCATTTATAGGCACGCTGGCATAGATGTGATCCCTTATGTGTTGCACTTGCATTCATTATCATTCCATAATCATCATATGTGCATATCTGTGATTGTGTGTCCTTACTTTATGCTCATGTAATTAAGCAACTCTTACTTTTCATTATTGCACGTGATGTTATACTTCTTTATGCACATTAATTCAGTTGTTTCTCTTTTCAGTAACTGTCTGTGTATTTATTCTGTTATGCGTTGAAGTAGAATTGTTTGTAGTCAGTGACCATACTTTATTAAGTAGAACAGTTCTGAGACTGATCCTACATAGCGTAGTTAGATTATCATACTGGGTCACGCATTAACATGGCCCAATTATTTTTCCAGGTTTAGGAGCATAGCAGACAGAGCTGGACTTGGCCAGGAGTTGACTCTGCGATGGAACCCACAGATGGTAGTTTTGTACGCTTGATTCTCAGTGGTAGTTTAGGGAGTGAGTTGTACTGGGTGTGGACATCTTTGTCCTTTATGGTTTTTCTGGGATTTCTCCCTTGTCCCATTTGTACAACTGCTACCAATGATGATGTTTGATGTACTCTCTGTGGTGTACTTTGTTATTAATAATAAAAGAAGTTTGGACTTTGGACTTTTGTTTAGTTCTCTGTGTTATTTTCTGTTGTGGAGCTTTACTTGTACCTCACAACATGTGCGCAATGACCTGCATATTTTTTGTTTTCTCTCTCACTCTCCCCCCTGTAACACTCGCTGCTCTGGAAATATCTGGGACGGATTCGTACTATCTGGGTACCCTGGGGAGCGGGACGTTACAGTCTGTCTAGTAGATAGCTCAAAAGTCGATTCAGCAAGTAACTCGTATGATCGTTCCGAACGACCCGAGGATCTATCGTGCCTCGTCTAAACCATCAGAGAAAGGTCGATCGTCTGCCCAATAGCTCGAACCTTGCTCTCCACGATCATATTTTCATCCATCGCGGGTCCCACTCAACAACTGACGAGCATCCACCTCATCTGAGGCATCCGAGGTAGCCCACCTTACTGTTGGTCGGAACCCATCTGTCAAAATTTATAAAAAATAATCACAAATTAAAACTTGAATCCATCTAAGTTTACATGAGTCTCCAATGAGTGTTACATCAATTGGGACTTAATCAACAAACCTCAAAAACCTGCAAGATAAAGACATGAGTACAACAGAATTAGATGACCCTCCCGTGGGATACGTTTAGACCCAAAACGCGTTTGATTCCCACAAATCAAACTCTGCAAGAGAAAAGATTACAAGTGTGTCACAAATTGAGAACTTCCCAAATGCCTCTTTGAATTAGATGACTTCCACTTGCCTCGCACTTTAGGTCTTTTATAATCAACCAATATCTTCACAAAGAGGAACTCACAATTGAGACTTTTCTTAAATTATAACAAGTACAACCAATTACAAAATACTTACCACCACACTCTTGTGTGGATTTCAACTTACACTTTTTGTAGAGAGATTACAATTCACATATAGCCCCCAAATTGAAGCTTGTAAATTGGATGTGTGTGGCCAAGGAAATGTTTCTATGTTCTCAAAAATGTAGAGAAGAAAGCTCTTTATAAAGAGATCAATGAAAACTATGTCCCAAAAGTGTTTCTATGATCTCATCGACTGCAGGATCTGCTTGTGTCACATGCGTCATCGGGAGCATGGGGAGGGTGTGGCAGCGGGGCGGATGGCCAGGCAGGCTGCTGGAGGTGGTGTCATGGGGCGGCGGCTGCGAAAGCTAATGATTGGGGTTTTGATTGGCGAAAGAGAGTGGCGGCGGGAAGTAGAAGTAGGGTCTGTGAATCTTGTGATATTTTTTTGAGTGGATTTGATTCGGAAAGAGTGAAGATGTGATCTTCGGCTCTGATACCAAATTGATGCAAGATGTGGTGGGATTTATGTATTTTAGTGGAAGATTTGGGAGATTTTGGGGGAAAAACTAGATAACTATGGGTTCTTGGTTTCGCACCAAGGACTCCAAGTCTTCGCATCAAGGAATAATGGACCTTTCACTGGTGGGTGAATCTTTCATATGCTTTGGAGAAATTTTTCATTTTCCATTCATTCTATTAGGGTTGAATTTCTGCTGATATTTGTTGGCATTAGTGGCACTATAGATGGAGAGTTCTGTTTGAGGAATCAGAAGTGTTTTTGAGCAGATTGAGCAGTAATGTTGAACATAATGTCGTTCAACAAAATGTTCAACATTCGGGATCTGGATTTCTGGTTCGTATGCAGAAACGCTGCTTTGGTTTCAGATCTGATTTGCTGCCTAAAATGATGGGGATTCTGAATTGATTGTGGAATATCTGCTTGAGAGATTTTTGGAAAGCCCTTCCTAAATCTGTTGCTAAATTGAAGGCATGTTGGGTTGAAATAGAAAGAGAATTTCTCGCACATTTGTTGGTTGGAAAGATTGATTGATGCAGATCTTTTATTGTTGCTATTTCCAGAAGATTTGAAAGAATCATTTCCTATCTTGGTTCAGTTAATTGTGGGTGAGCTGGAGATATATTTGGAAGCTATTATCTCTCGTTATTATTGTTGATTTGGTTGGAAAGAATCTCGCTCGGTTGGAAAGAATCATTATTGTTGCAATTGAAGATCTGTTGGAGATATAATTGGAAGTTGCTATCTCTCGGGATTTGTTATTGAATTTGTTAGGGAGATTTTCGCCCGCAAATATTGGTTGGAAGATCTTGTTGAAGATATTGTGGAACCACTTGCCCGAAGTGATTCCTTAATTTGTGGGCTGCCGATTCTGCACGGGATTTAGCGAGTGTCCTTCCTTATCTACTCCGTGATTGAGGAGGAGCGACATATAAAACGGGTGTGCGGTTTTGCGACGATGCATGGCTTTTACGAAAGTTTTTGAAGAACTCCGGGAGGAGGCCAACGGCTACGCACGTAGGATCAAGGGAGTTGATCTAGTCGGTTGTGCAAGGGGAGCTTGCGGGCAAAGAGAGCTTGCCGAGAATACTCCATGGGTTGGTAGAGACTGTTAGAAGCAACGATCTTGGATCTCTAGTTTGATGATGATAAACGTTGTGTTATATTTAACATGTGTGCTAAGTGTTTCAGGAAAGGCGAAACGATAATTCTCTTAATACTTGGAGTAATTGCTAATCATATAGCAAGTTGAATGGAGGTGCACAAAGCTAATTGGACTTGGTACAATATGAGTTGTGATGGAGGCCAATTTGAGTTCAAAATGGGTTTGATAAAATCACTTATCTAGATTTGGAAATATTTGATTATACCCAATTCCTATTCAAATCTAGTCAAATCCCATATTGATTGCGTCAAATCACTAAACAGTTGGCACAACCCTATTACCCTTATCCTATAAATACCCATCTTTTAGGGTTGAAGTTTTGCGCGGCTTAAACAATATTTTTCCAAGGCTGGCCAAAATTTTTACGCAACAAATATCTCTAAGGCCGCACAAATCATAAGAGAGCAAGATTATTATTTTTGTTTAATTGTCTGTGTCTTGTGCTCTCTGAATTTTTTGTGTGCCGTATGCTCCATGTGTCATTTTTGTGCTCAATTCTTTTAAAGGGCAAACAAAAGAGAAGTTATTATTAGAAGCCAATTTTTTTAGTGGAGATCATCATCATTTTTTTTGTAAAGGATCAGCCGCACAAAGCAATATTAATCAAGGGGATTTGTGCTTCTTCTTTTAAAAACAATTTTTGAGAGAGGGGCTTTTCTTTTAATTCCCCAAGTGCACATGATATAATTCATCTCTCTGTATTTTGTTTTACGGAAGGCCATGCATTAATAAATTTTTCTTGTTCTTATGGGGTTTAATTATTGAAGGCGATACTAAAGGGGTTTAATTTTTATTGAAGGCCATGCATACCAAAATACAGAGGAGCACACCTGTTGTTGATTGGCCCTTCCTAAGAGCCGCACCTATTGAATTCCCATGCCTTGATTCTTGAAGAGTCGCAACGAAGCATTGTGCCAATCAAAAAATAAGGGTACAACGAAGCACAGGGCCAACGAAGCACAAGCCGCACTAAAATTCTGAGAGCCGCAAGTCAAAAAAAAGGGCCAGCCGAAAGTTATCTCTTCCAACAATCACTAAGAGCCAAGGTGCCGCAAGTTATAATCTTTGGTGAGGCACGTCAAATCTCAACCTTTGGTGGAAGGCGCAAGTTTCATCGAGAGGGGATCAGAACTATTAAGGGGACATCGGAGACTACATCTATGTCAGACGAGATCTGACCCGTGCTGATTGACGAGGACATCGCCGCTACACAAACTGAGATTCCTAAACTCTATTTATCATTATTTTGTGTAGTTGTTGTGTTAGATCCTCGTAGGGGGAACTTTACATTTTGTGTTACTTTTGGGGACCTGACGACTTGGGAGTCGTCACGGTGGGAGAGTATCTGACTAGATTGATAGTGTAGAGCACGTGGTGTGCGTACGAGCTAGGTGAGAGTAGATTTGAGATCCTGACTCATTGTAGCTGTACTTGATTACATATCTATCTAGTAGTTGCTTTTGGGGGCTGGAGTAGGTCGTGGGGACGACCGAACCAGGGTATATCTGTGTGTATTCTGTGATTGCTATTTTATTGCCCTGTTAGTGCCTATAACTGCGTGGGATTGTTCGTGGGTTGCACGAATATTTTTATTAGCCTATTCACCCCCCCTCTAGGCTACGATCCAGATCCAACAGAGACCACCCATCACGGTTTGTATTGAGGGGGAGGTTGTTCCTCCTAATAGAATCGCGATAATTAGTGATTGTACTCATTGATTATTTTAGTGGAGTATTCTGATTTTCTGGGCGTGGCCCCGCAGATGTAGGTGTGCGCACCGAACTGCGTTACCAAGTTTCTTGTGTCACCTTGGTGTTTATGTTTTATCTTTGTGTTTTATTTGTCGTGCTTAAGTACTGAACTTTCAATTGGTATCAGAGCAGGTCACCCGTGTTTCTTTGTTAACAAAGAAGGTGTGATCTTGGATTTCAGTACTTGAATCATGGCTACACGAGAAGGTGCCTCTGTTGTTCGTCCTCCACTGCTCACTGGTACAAACTACACTTACTGGAAGTCTCGGATGCGTATATTCATCAAGTCCATTGATGAGAAGGCCTGGATCGCTGTCGTTGAAGGATGGACACCGCCGATCGAAATTGACAAAGATGTCAAAGAACACCTCAAGCCGGCAAGAGTCTGGAGTCGGATTGAAGAACATGCGGCCTTGTGTAATTCTAAAGCAACTAATGCTATTTTTCGGCTGTAGATGAAGAGCAGTTCAAGCTGATCTCCACATGTGAGTATGCCAAAGAAGCATGGGATATTCTCCAGAATGTTCATGAAGGAACAAGTACCGTAAAAGCTTCCAAACTCCAGATGCTAGCTTCTCAGTTTGAAAATCTAAGGATGTATGACAACGAGACTGTTGCCGAATTCAATGGGAGGTTGAGAGATATAGCCAATCAGGCCTTCCAGCTTGGGAAGAAATATTCTCAAAAGAAGTTAGTTGAGAAAACCTTGAGATCTCTTCCAGACAAATTCTCGGCCAAAGTTGCAGCCATTGAGGAGGCCAGAAATACATCCACCATAAGGCTGGATGAACTTATGGGGTCACTTCAGACCTATGAAATGAATCTGAAGCAGAAGAACGTGGACAAAGTAATGGCCCTGGACAAAGTAATGGCCCTGAAAGTAGAAGTTAGAGATGTCTTTAACGAAGATGATGAATCGGGTGTAGATGAGGATATTACCGTGTTGACTAAAAACATCAGTAGAATGCTGAAGAAGATCAATAATAAAGGGCAAAAGAAAGGAAAAGGGATGCAGTGTAGAGTATGTAAAGGCTTTGGGCATATACAGGCTGAATGTGCAAACACTCTGAAGAAGAAAAAAGGGAAGCCATCGACCAGTACCTGGAGTGAAGATGAGTCTAATGGGGGTGCTGAAGATGCGGAAATCACCAGAAATTACATTGCCCTCGCAGCCTCTCAAAAGAAGCGACCTGATTACAACATTAGCAGCCATGTTGAATCTGATGTTACAACATTACATACAACATCAGCCAACAAATCAAACAGCGTCAGATCCAGTGTTACAACATCAGGTTCAACATCTTCCACAACTGAATCTGAGTCTGAAGTTGATAGTGATGAGGAAGTTAGTGACGATGATATCCGAAAAGCATACTAGATGATGTTTGAGAAGTGGGTGCAAATCTGCAATATCAACAAAGTCTTGAAGGTGGAGAATGAAAGACTGAAGAAAGAGAAGGAGGAGATCAAAATCAAATGTCTAAAAGTTGAGGAAAACTGTAGAGAATTGGAAAGCAACTTCAGAAATGTTCTTCTCAGGGCAGAGAAAGCTGAATGCACTTTGGATAAGTGGAATTCTGGAAAAGCAAAGCTGGATGATATCTTGAACATGTGTAAGACTTCAGGAGATCGTACCAGAGTAGGATACAATAGAGGGGCCTTCGATAATGTGTCTGCTGAAAGAAGAAGTCAAGTTACCAAAGAACTTGAAAGAATGGGCCAGCACAAGGGCCATGATCAGAAGAAGAGGCAGATTGGAGGTATAAAAGGTGCTCGTTCTGTGTGCAGTTACTGCAAGTTCATAGGCCATACTGAGAGAGACTGCTTCAGTCGCATGCGGCATTGGTCAGAAGGAAGAAATGTTAGACACCCTGATATGAAGAAGAAGAAGAGATGGGTCAGGAAGTCTGAATTATACAGCAAGAACACTATAGCTTCATAGAAAGCACTTCATGTTGTGAATAATGTTGTAACATTAGATACAACACAGAACAATGTTGCTGCAGATGTTATGACACCAGACTCGACATCTCCCCTCGACAATCACTGTAAGCAACCTGCACCAAAGTCTCATGAATCTTCCTCCAGAATTATCAGAGTGCTATCTCGTCGCTCTGCTTACTGCTCTTCCTCCGTCGGTGCCAATGAATCTTCGCATGTACCTTCTGTCAACACCGCCGATGTTTTCAATTCTCCAACTACTTTTCGGCCCCTCAGAGCTCGACTTCTACCCTGTACATCATTTCATGCGTCACCCTACTGTTAGATGTGAGGTATAGTGCTCTTCCTCTTATTCCGCTGTGCCTGAGGATTTATTTGCTAATAAGAGAGACATAGGTGTCTTCGGGATGTGTCTCGGTTGAGTGTTTCTGAATTTTGTATGTCTCTTCTGAGATGATCACTGCTCAAGTTGTTCTAGTAAGGGGGAGACTGTGGTTTGGATTATTGTGGCTCAAAGGGGGAGAATGGTGTGCTTGGTTGGTGCTTGCTTTGGGTTGTGCCACATAATGCCAAGGGGGAGATTGTTAGGGTTGAATTTCTGCTGATATTTGTTGGCATTAGTGGCACTATAGATGGAGAGTTCTGTTTGAGGAATCAGAAGTGTTTTTGAGCAGATTGAGCAGTAATGTTGAACATAATGTCGTTCAACAAAATGTTCAACATTCGGGATCTGGATTTTTAGTTGGTATGCAGAAACGCTGCTTTGGTTTTAGATCTGATTTGCTGCCTAAAATGACGGGGATTCTGAATTGATTGTGGAATATCTGCTTGAGAGATTTTTGGAAAGCCCTTCCTAAATCTGTTGCTAAATTGAAGGCATGTTGGGTTGAAATAGAAAGAGAATTTCTCGCAGATTTGTTGGTTGGAAAGATTGATTGCTGCAGATCTTTTATTGTTGCTATTTCCAAAAGATTTGAAAGAATCATTTCCTATATTGGTTCAGTTAATTGTGGGTGAGCTGGAGATATATTTGGAAGCTATTATCTCTCGTTATTATTGTTGATTCGGTTGGAAAGAATCTCGCTCGGTTGGAAAGAATCATTATTGTTGCAATTGAAGATCTGTTGGAGATATAATTGGAAGTTGCTATCTCTCGGGATTTGTTATTGAATTTGTTAGAGAGATTTTCGCCCGCAAATATTGGTTGGAAGATCTTGTTGAAGATATTGTGGAACCACTTGCCCGAAGTGATTCCTTAATTTGTGGGCTGCCGATTCTGCACGGGATTTAGCGAGCGTCCTTCCTTATCTACTCCGTGATTGAGGAGGAGCGACGTATAAAATGGGTGTGCGGTTTTGCGACGATGCATGGCTTTTACGAAAGTTTTTGAAGAACTCCGGGAGGAGGCCGACGGCTACGCACGTAGGATCAAGGGAGTTGATCTAGTCGGTTGTGCAAGGGGAGCTTGCGGGCAAGTGGAGCTTGCCGAGAATACTCCATGGGTTGGTAGAGACCACCCATCACGGTTTGTATTGAGGGGGAGGTTGTTCCTCCTAATAGAATCGCGATAATTAGTGATTGTACTAATTGATTATTTTAGTGGAGTATTCTGATTTTCTGGGTGTGGCCCCGCAGATGTAGGTGTGCGCACCGAACTGCGTTACCAAGTTTCTTGTGTCACCTTGGTGTTTATGTTTTACCTTTGTGTTTTATTTGTCGTGCTTAAGTACTGAACTTTCACATTCGTCGATTGAAACTACAACAAGCTAGGGCCTCTATATATGGTCACAGATGCCGGCTTTTCATATTCCACCCGAGAATCTTAAATACCTAAAACTCAAAATAAAAATGAAATTAAGATTAAAATTAAAATTGTGATCCCTATCAATACCCACATGCATACGTTACCATTGTCGGAGAGTACCTTCTGACCCAACCCAGCAGTTGGAGCACCTGGCCGAATGCATCTATAGTAATGACGGCTGTTTCAGAGTGTTTTCTCACTACAAAGCGTTGACCGTGGAGAACCCGGTCAACGTGGTCAAGGGGCCCGCTTTGGGTCCCTCGGGGGCTTCGAATCGGTGCTGAAGGGGCGAGGGGTAGCCTCGGCCCTGGTTGAGACGCTCGGCCTCGGACAGGTGTGCTCGGCCTCGGCTGGAAGTGGGACGAGGGGTAGCATCAGTCGCCCGGGTAGATGCACGGCCGACGGGTGGCGAGGGTGAGTCTCGGACCCGATTAGGACGCTCGGCCTCGGTAGGACGTGCTCAGCCACGGCAGGCTGACGGTGAGGGGAAGCCTCACTGTCCGGTTGATCGAGTGGTCGGAGAGGGGCGAGGGGTAGCCTCGGCCCGTTGATCTGTTGTCCACCTGCGCAGACGAGAACGCTCGTCAGGGGGCCGGACCTTGGTTCCGGCCAAATCCCCTCCGATGCCTAAGTCAGATAGAGATCTGAGAAAGGAGGCACGGCGGAGACGGTCCGACTCGTGAGGAGATCGTAACGGCGTCTCTCGGCGCGATCGGGGGAGGAAGGAGATGAATTGGGGGAACGAGGTCGTTGATGGAGTACCTTAGGTTTTGTTACCTGAGATTCGGTCCCTTTCTTCGTCGTCTTCCTGGCCCTTTTGTAGAGCTCCCGCGTGATTGCCTCTGACCCACGTCCCACGTCCGCCATTGATCGTGCCCCATCAGTCCCCCCTCGCCGCCGCTCTCTCCGCCATGCCAGCACCTCCCCATTATCGCTATTTAGTGGTCGCGCGTCCGGGGGAGTGGTTTTCGCAGGAGTGGGCGAGCGACCAACGGGTTATTGGGGCTGGGTCGGATCGACGTTCGAGGAGGTCCCTTGTAGGGCCTTTGTCGAATGGGCTTCGAGGACGCAGATGGGCTTTTGACCAGTAGTCGGGCTCCTGGGCTCGTGCTTTACGGGTCTCGGTCAAATAGGCGTAACAATTGCCCCCATCGGTCGGGTTGATCGGCCTCGGCCGGTTCGGCTCGGCCGATGTGACCTCTGCCGATTTTGACGAGCTCGCCAGTCGATACCGACTCATTTATTAGTCGTCATCATGAGTTGGCCCGTTCGATGTTTTTAAGGCGCGGGTTCCGAAGCGCCGTCGGCCTTCAGATGTTGCCACGTGTAGCGGCAAGCTTATCCCTGCCGTTCGCGGAGTCGTCTTAAGTGGAGAAGCCGAGGGATTCGTGAGCCGCCATCCCATCGTCTTTCTTCTTTGCGCTGATCCCCCTCCTGTCTGAGCTCTGCCCCATGTCGTCTTCTTCTGCTACGGGTTCGGTTCGGTCGGAGCGCGATGTGGCTCCAGGTCCGGCGGGTGGCACTCCTTCGGCGATTAGTCAGCATGGGGATGATCTTTCAGGGGTTCCTTCTGAGGTCTTGGCGTGGCCTTCGTCGATCTGTGCCACCGCCATCGGGAGCATGCGCTCCTCCTACCTGCTTCCGCCCTACTCGGCTCGTGCCCCTGGGGCTGACGAGCGGATCTGCTCTCCTGGTCCCAATGAGGTCGGGATATATGAGAAGTGCTTCCACTTCGGGCTCCGTTTCCCGCTTCATCCTTTTATCGTTGAGTTCCTTCAGGCCCACAATGTGTGCTTGTGTCAATTCTGTCCCAACGCCGTCGGGATCCTCGTCGGGTTCGTTGTCGTCTGCATGCTGAAGGGTGTGGTGCCCTCTCTCCGCCTCCTTGCCCAGTTCTACCGCCTGAGCCTACACCAATCGGGGGCGTGGATTTACATCAGCGCCCGCCCGAAGATGTCCCTGGTGCTGGGGTTGCCGAGCTCCCTGAAACGCTGGAAGGGGGAATATGTGTTCGTCACATTCCCCTCGAGTGTACCATTCCCGGCTCGGTGGGTGGCAGCCGGTGCCGTTGTTCTTAATCTGGGTGAGCCGACGGTCGCTGAGCAGCAGACGGCGAGGGACATGCTGGCAATTCCTACGGGGGAGCGCTCGATCGACTTCCTCTTTAGTGACCACAATTTGCGTAAGACGGTGTGGCCCCTAGGTAAGCTGCTCCGAACGTTCGCCCCTCGAAGTCGCCCAGGTTCTGCTCTGTCTCTCATTTCTTCTTTGGGTGCAGGTGGGCTCCCTCTCGGTTCTTCTCCTGCCAGCGCTCTTGTGCAGGTCCCAAACCCGGATCCACGTAGAAGGGACCATGTGTTGGCGGTCCGGAAGAAGCAGCGGGTTGTGACCGCGTCCGGAGGTTCGAAGCGAAAGAAGATGTCGTCTCCCTCTCTCCCCTTGCAGGGGTCTCCCAAGAGGCTCCGGGAGGGGGTCGAGGGGGTCGACGTCCAGCCGACTGCCGACCGACCTCATCCTGCTCCCGTTGAGGTTGCCTGGCCGTGGGCCGGCCCTTCACCTCTCCCGGACGGCTCTCTCCCCGAGGCTTACAGTCGGTATCTTGGGGCGTTCCGCTCCGCTCCTGGCGAGTTCCCTTCGTCAGGAGAGGGTCTTCTTTGTCCACGCTTTCCAGTGGGGGAGAAGGAGTCGGTGTTCTCGAGCCGTGGAGCCGCCGCTCGTGTGGCCGAGAACTGTTGTCTCCCTCCTGACTAGGCGGTGTTGGATGGAGTCAGGGGCGATTGCTTGGCTACCTTCGTGATCCAGGCTGGTCAACAGGTAGTGCGTCTCTGCTTGTCCCCCCGTTCTCCAGCTGCTTTTGCCATCTTACCTTCGTTGCTTTGGCACAGTTGTCCTCGGTGGGCCTCTCGATGAGGCGCCAATTCGCGGCTCTTCCCAAAGCCAAATCCGTGGCTGGGCTAGGCCCTGAGGTCCCTGGCGAGGAGGAGGAGGAAGCTGGTCAGTTGGAGGAAGCGCGGGTCCAATCCCTGAACTCCCGCTTAACTGAGCTGTCCTCTGCCCTGGAGGCGGCGGATCGCGAGAGAGCCGTGGCTCTGGCCGCGAAGTCCGAGGCCGAGACGCGGCTCGCCTCTCTTTTAAAAGACGTCGACGCGTCTGGAGGAGTCAAGCAGATCCCCGGCCCGGCTGCTGCCTCCGAAGCCTCGGAGCTCTCCGATCGTCTGGATGCGGCAGAGGAGCGGGCTAGGGCCCTTGCTGCCCAACTAGGAGAGAAATCCCGGGAGATCGAGAAGGAGAGGGCGGAGCACCAACGCCAGGTAGAGACCCTACAGGCCCGGCTGCGTGGGCTCGAGGAGGTGGATCCTGCCCGTATCGCTCAGGATGCCGTGGCGGAGTATGCCACCTCCTTTGTGGAGACCGCCTTGTTGGAGGCGTACGAGAAGGGCTTCGCCCGGTGCCAGTCCGAGATCCAAGAGAAGTTCCCGCTCTCGGGGATCAACTTCGAGAAACTTCGGATGTACTCTGACGCCGAACGGAGTAAGGGGGGAGACCCTAGCGAGCCTCCAGCCTGTGGCTCCCCTGGCGCCCCCGGAGAAAAATGAGGGAGGGGAATGCCCCTCGACCCCTTCGTGTATCCTCCTGTATACCTTTTTGCTTTATCTGGAAGGGAATGAATTTAAAACAAATTTATTTCATAGGAAACGATACATCTATTGAAAGTACTTGCGTAAATATTCCGCATTCCAAGTGTGAGTGAGAACTCCCCCTTCCATGTCGGCTAGTCGGTAGGCTGCGGGTCCGAGGACCTCGACGACTTTGTAGGGTCCCTCCCATCTAGCCGCGAGCTTCCCTTTGCGAGCGGTATCGGTGGTGAAGCCCGCTTTCCGGAGGACCAGGTCCCCGAGGTGGAAGCTTCTCCCCCGCACCCGAGCGTTGTAGTATCGGGCCACCTTCTGCTTTTGGCGGACGATGGTGGCCAGTGACTGCTCCCGTCGCTCGTCGAGGAGCTCCAGGCTGAGCCCTAGGCCCTGCGAGTTCCGGTCTTCGTCAAAGTATTTGAGGCGAAGAGATTCTTCACCCAATTCGACCGGTACCACCGCCTCGGCCCCGTAGGTGAGCATGAAGGGGGTCTCGCCAGTAGCCTCCTTGTGGGTCGTCCGGTATGACCAGAGTATCCCGGGGAGCTCTTCCGGCAAGTTCCCTTCGGCGTCCTTCAATTTCTTTCGGAGGGGCTCTATGATACACTTGTTGGCCGCCTCTGCCATCCCGTTGGTTTGGGGGTGTGCTACCGAGGCAAAGAGGAGCTTGATTCCCCGTTCCTCGCAAAAATCTTTAAACCCTGCTGAATCGAACTGCTTCCCGTTGTCTGTGACGATGGCCCGTGGTACTCCGAATCGGGAGATGATGGAATTCCACACGAAGCTTTTCGCTTTCTTCCACGTGATGGTTGCCAACGGCTCGGCCTCGATCCACTTGGTGAAGTAGTCCACTGCCACGATCAGGTGCTTCCGCTGCCCTCGTCCTGGCTTGAACGGTCCGAGGATGTCGAGCCCCCATTTCACAAAGGGGAGGGGGCTCACGATGGGGATGAGCTCTGACGGAGGAGTCAAGATGTGGTGGGCGTACCTCTGGCATTCTTGGCATTTCTGCACGTAGCTTGTAGCATCTTTGGCCAAGGTCGGCCAGTAGTACCCCTGCCTTAAGATCTTCTGCGCGACTATCTTGCCCCCGTGGTGATTCCCGCAGATCCCGTCGTGAACCTCCCGTAGGACGTAGTCAGCTTCTTGCGGTCCGATGCACTTCAGGTATGGGAGGACGTCCGTCTTGGTCCAGCGTCTCCGGTAGAGCGTCCCCTCATGGATCACGTATCGGAGTGCTTTTCTCTCCAGGGTTCGGCGCTCATCCCCATCGGCCGGCACCTCTCCGTGGGTGAGGTATCGGATGATCGGGTCCATCCAGGTGGGCTCTTGGTCGATCGCCATCACCTCGTGCTCCATCGTGCTGGGGGACGGCAGGTTCTCTACGTAGATGGTGCGGCCCAGCTCCTTTGGCGAGGACGAGGCCAGGTTTGACAACGCATCGGCCCGCGCATTCTCTGATCGTGGGAGGTGTAAGACCTCCACGTCCTTGAATTTGGACATCGCCGCTCTGGCGACTGGGAGATATCTCTGCATCGCCTCCTCCCGTGCCTCGTAACTCCCTAAGAGTTGGTTGACAATAAGCTTCGAGTCGCTGAGGAGGCGGACGGACTCGGCCCCGAGCTCCAGGGCCAGCTTCAGGCCGTTGATCACAGCTTCGTATTCCGCCACGTTGTTCGTGGCCGGGAACTCGAACCGCAACGTGTATTCCGCGATGTTCCCCTCCGGAGATCGGATCGCAATCCCGGCCCCTCCTCGTGACTGCGTGGCCGACCCGTCCACATGAACTATCCACGCTCCTGGATCCTCTGGCTGAAAGTGGTCAGCCGAAAGAAAGGACAAGGGTTGAGCAGTTACCGTCCCTGGGCCTTCTCCCTCTGGGGGGCCATTTCCTTCCGTCGTGCATTCGGCGATGAAGTCGGCTAGGGCATGTCCCTTGATGGCCGTGCGCGGTTTGAATCGGAGGTCGAACTCGCTCAGTTCCACTCCCCAGTTTAGCATCCTTCCCATTCGATCGAATCTCTTGAGGTTTTGTTCTAGCTGTGAGTCGGTCAGGATCAGTATGGTGTGGGCCTGGAAATAGGGTCGGAGCCTTCGCGCTGAGAGGACGAGGGCGTACGCCAGTTTCTCCATGGGCGAGTATCGCACCTCCGCCCCCTTCAAGATCCGGATCGTGTAATATACCGGCCATTGCACCCCGCCGTCCTCCCGGATCAGCACCGAACTCACAGCTTCCTCCGCGCACGCCAGGTAAAGGCTCAGCGACTCCCCTTCCCGGGGTTTGGACAGGAGAGGGGGGCTGCGGAGATACTCTTTGAGGTCCCCGAACGCCCGGGAGCAGTCTTCGTCCCAGAGTATCGTCTTCCTATTGTTCAGAGGTTCCGCGATTGCTCTCCTCAGGACCTTGAAGAAGGGAAGCGATCTTTCCGCTGATTTGGAAAGGAATCGCCCCAGGGCTGCGATGCGCCCGTTCAGCCTCTGTAGCTCCTTGATCGTCGTCGGCTCGCGCATGTTAACCAGCGCCTCGATCTTGTCGGGATTAGCTTCAATACCACGATTAGTTATCATAAATCCCAAGAATTTGCCAGATCTTACCCCGAACGAGCATTTCGCGGGGTTGAGCCGAATGTGGTGTCGCCGCAACCGCTCGAAGGTCTCCCGCAAGTCGGCGATGTGGTCTTCCGGTCGCCTTGACTTGACAAGCATGTCGTCGACGTAGACTTCTAGGTTCCTCCCGATCTAGGAGCTGAACACCTTGTTGACCATTCTCTGGTAGGTGGCCCCCGCGTTCTTCAAGCCAAAGGGCATCTTCTTGTAGCAGTAGGTTCCCCGGTCCGTCGTGAAGGCTGTCATCTCTTCGTCCCGGGGGTCCATCTGGACTTGATTGTACCCGGAGTAAGCGTCCATGAAGCTTAGCATCTCGTATCCCGAGGCGTTGTCCACCAGGTGGTCGATGCGCGGCAGGGGGTAGCTATCCTTGGGGCAGGCCTTGTTGAGGTCACTGAAGTCCACGCACATTCGCCACTTCCCGTTGGGTTTTTTGACCATCACCACGTTCGACAGCCACTCCGGGTACCAGACTTCTCGTATGAAGCCGGCATCGAGGAGACGCTCCACTTCCTCGGAGGCTGCCTTCATCTTCTCGCCGCCCAGGTTACGCTTCTTCTGCCTAACCGGTTTGAAGTTGGGGTCGGTGTTGATCTGGTGGACGATTACCTGGGGGTCCACGCCGGGCATGTCTTCAGGCGACCAGGCGAAGATGTCCAGGTTCGCCTCCAGGCATTCGATCAGCTGGTCCCTTAGGTCCGGGCTCAGCCCTCTCCCGATCGAGACGAACCGGCCCTCGATGTCCGTGACCGGGATTTGCTCCTGCTCCTCCGCAGGGGTGGGCCTAGGCCCACTCCTTAAGTCGAGCGCGGCCATCCGGTCAGCTAGACGATCCTCGGGACCTTCCTCCGCCAGTTGATAGCAGGTATTCGGTCTCCCCGCGTCGCCTTCGACTTGCCCCATCCCCCCCGGCGTTCGGAACTTAATGGTCCGATGGAGGGTCGAGACCACCGCGCCGACGGCGTTGAGTAGGGGTCGGCCGATGATCCCATTGTATTCCGACCCGATCCCCAATACGATGAATTCCACCGCTAGGGTCATAGAGTCTGGTGTGTTTCCGAGCGTTACCGGGAGATGGATAGTGCCGATGATGGGGGTGGAGTGACCCGTGAATCCGACCACGGGACCCGAACGAGGTCGCAAGTCTCCTTTCTGCCGGCCCATCTTCTCCAGGGTTGACATAAATAGGACGTCATAGGAGCTGCCGGTGTCGACAAGCAGCCGTCGCACTAAGGTAGTGTCTATGACCACTGATACCACCAAAGCCACGTCCGAGCTGCGTGCCGTTACGGGCGCACTCGGTCTCCCAACCGGTGGGGAAGGGGAGGGCATCCCGGCCCTTTCCTCACGACTCTCCTCGCGTCGGTCCCGTGCCCATTCTTGGCAACGATGGCGGGGCCTGTCGCCCCGCGTCGGGGCCTCGCCCTTCTTTCGCCGAGAGGAGGGAGGCCGCGTCATCGCAGATGAGGTTTGTTTCTTCGTGGGACAGTTTTCGTTTCCCACAGACGGCGCCAGATGTTTCAGAGCGTTTTCTCACTACAAAGCGTTGACCGTGGAGAACCCGGTCAACGTGGTCAAGGGGCCCGCTTTGGGTCCCTCGGGGGCTTCGAATCGGTGCTGAAGGGGCGAGGGGTAGCCTCGGCCCTGGTTGAGACGCTCGGCCTCGGACAGGTGTGCTCGGCCTCGGCTGGAAGTGGGACGAGGGGTAGCATCAGTCGCCCGGGTAGATGCACGGCCGACGGGTGGCGAGGGTGAGTCTCGGACCCGATTAGGACGCTCGGCCTCGGTAGGACGTGCTCAGCCACGGCAGGCTGACGGTGAGGGGAAGCCTCACTGTCCGGTTGATCGAGTGGTCGGAGAGGGGCGAGGGGTAGCCTCGGCCCGTTGATCTGTTGTCCACCTACGCAGACGAGAACGCTCGTCAGGGGGCCGGACCTTGGTTCCGGTCAAATCCCCTCCGATGCCTAAGTCAGATAGAGATCTGAGAAAGGAGGCCCGGCGGAGACGGTCCGACTCGTGAGGAGATCGTAACGGCGTCTCTCGGCGCGAGCGGTGGATGAAGGAGATGAATTGGGGGAACGAGGTCGTTGATGGAGTACCTTAGGTTTTGTTACCTGAGATTCGGTCCCTTTCTTCGTCGTCTTCCTGGCCCTTTTGTAGAGCTCCCGCGTGATTGCCTCTGACCCACGTCCCACGTCCGCCATTGATCGTGCCCCATCAGTCCCCCCTCGCCGCCGCTCTCTCCGCCATGCCAGCACCTCCCCATTATCGCTATTTAGTGGTCGCGCGTCCGGGGGAGTGGTTTTCGCAGGAGTGGGCGAGCGACCAACGGGTTATTGGGACTGGGTCGGATCGACGTTCGAGGAGGTCCCTTGTAGGGCCTTTGTCGAATGGGCTTCGAGGACGCAGATGTGCTTTTGACCAGTAGTCGGGCTCCTGGGCTCGTGCTTTACGGGTCTCGGTCAAATAGGCGTAACAACGGCGAAACGAAACTGACGAAACTCGATTTTTTTGCTACAGAATGAACGTATAAGGTAATAATAAGCATTTTAATTACACTCATATCTCAAACATTCTTCTCAATATTTATTTCTTCTAAACAATGACTAGGTGGCATAGACCTTAAAGAACATGGACGTATAACTTAAAATTAAAAAAAGGTCAAGTGATTTGTTAAGTTCATAGAGGCGAGGATAATTGAGGAGAGGATAAAAGGCTTGGCACGCTTAAAAAATAACATCCATTCTGTATGTCATTTCTTTTGAAATCCTTAATTGAGTTATAAGGGATATCACAGATGATTTTGTTGCGAAGGGGATGTAGCTCAGATGGTAGAGCGCTCGCTTAGCATGCGAGAGGTACGGGGATCGATACCCCGCATCTCCATTATTTTGTTTTTTAAAAAAACTGTATTGTATTACGTAATCTTAAGGGAGAAAACAAGCCCCTGTATATTTTGATATTTACAATTCCATCACGTGGCAAGAGGTTTTGACAATTAAATCCTTCCTCTCAAACATAAGTAACAAGCTGATGGTTGAGTTGCAGGTGTATGTGTAATTTCGGGCTTTTGAATTGAATCCATCTATTTATTATTGAAAGAAAAGGTGAATGCCTTTGGTGCCATTTTATTTTGTCAGTTAAGTGCTCAAGAAAAACAATAGGGGTTTTAGCGTATTTGTCGTTTAAATCTTGCGTATTTTGATAGCTGTCCCTCAAATCTTCATATTTGCCCTCTAGTCCCTCAAAAGTTAGTATTTAACCTTAATAGTCACTCTCACTAACTATCTGTTAGAATCTTAACGGAAATTGGGAATATTCCGTTAGTATTTAACCTTAATTTGCCATCAAGTCCCTCAAAAGTTAGTATTTAACCTTAATAGTCACTCTCACTAACTATCTGTTAAAATCTTAACGGAAATGGAAATATTCCGTTAAATTAAGGGACTATTAAGGTTAACGTTTCTCGTTAAATTAAAGGACTATTAAGGTTAACGTTCAAAATTTAAGGGCCTATTGAGGTTAAATACTAATTTTTGAGGGACTTGAGGGCAAATATGAAGATTTGAGGGCCGGATATCAAAATAAGCAAGATTTAAGGGACGAATATTCTAAAAGCCCAAAACAATATTACGAAACCATAGTAGGCAGAACTTCAAAAAAAGTAGAAGGCATACAAATTCAAAGGGATGATAATTATTGGGGATTCTGAGATGGCAAGTGGTGGCGGAACCAGGCCTTCGGTTTAGTCGGGTCCTGTACATATATATTACACAAGTACAAGTGAATCCGGCCCATCCAAAAAAGGCATATTACATGGAATGTTGAAAATGGAACTATAAAGAGAGACGTGAAATGACTGATTTGCCCCGCCATTGGCAAAGGTAGAAACGGCCATCTTCTTCTCACGAGTGTTTGGAGGGAGATGAGAGAGAGTGGGAGAGGGAGAGAATGCTAATATTTTATTTATTATTAATTTCTCTTAGATTTATTTTCAAATTCATTTTTTCCGAACCGAGCTGGCTGTTTTATTTTTTTAAATTTTTCCCCGTCTTATTGGCCGTATTCTTCTATTAGGGAAAGATCTTGATGATTGCGGAAGATATATATAATGTTTAAGTTCGTGAATTTGTGCTATGATGTTGTCATGACACCCAGGTTTAGAGTCAAATTTTTTGTGCTTGTGGGAAGAAATTGATCATATTTGGCCTTCTTGAAGACCCAATCGAAAGGTGTTATGTGTTTTTAAAATTTAATTAAGGGCGTGTTCTTTTGTGTTTATGTGGTTATTTGTTGAAGTTGTGAATAGTGTTGGCAAAAGTAGAGTATTGTGTTTTTTGGGTGAAAGTGGGATTGGAATGTGAATGCTGGAATTTTTTGTGGGTCCCATATAACTTTATTGTGTTTTTTGGTTGTGAATGTTGCTGTGAAAGTTGGATGTGGGGTCCACAAATTTTAATAATAATTAAACGAAATATTAAACTATAATTATTAAATATAATAATTAAATATTAAAACATTAAATGAGTCCGGCTGCTAAAATTTTTGGTGTGAATAGAAACAATTTGACGCAAACACTGTGCACATAGTGTTCGCGTCGGACTTTAAAAAAAAGAAAAAAGTTGTTGTCTTCGGTTTTTTCGGGGGGAGAGAGTGTGGGACTGTTGGTGTCAGAGGAAACCGTGTAATCCCCGCTTTTTGCAGGGCTTGCCGTTGTTGGAATTTTTTGGCCCACTCGGCCATTTCAACAAGAATAAAAACGAACAGGCACGGATTATATTTTTGTGGAAAGATATGAATAGTTGTTGAACAGGGTTGTGAATAGTGTTATTTGGCAACATTCACACCCACATAATCCCAAAAGAACATGCCCTAACATCAATCAGACAATGGGGACAGTGGCGGAGATTGTCTAAACATTGACGCGAGCAGCAAAACTGCGGTGATGGGACCCGACGACGAGTAAGAGGTCGTGATAAAAAAAGTAACAACACTCTTAAGAGTTTGTGATGCAATCATAACAGCACTCATGGTAATAAGGATTTAATATAGAAAAAGGTGACATCTGATCTAATAGATCAGTTGCCAAGACACAAAAAGTAAAAAGTATAAGTCGAACATGGACTTTTACTTGCTATGGGGGCCACCTTTTTGTGTCTTGACACGCGATCTATTAGATCAGGTGTCAACCGATCTACATAAATCCCTAATAACAAACTTGTAAATAAAAATGTGGTTAAATCTAAATAAAAATGTGGTAAAACCTAAAGAGCTTGTGGTGCACCTAACACCTCTACTTTATTCTTTTAAATATCCAGGGGCTGCTATTCTCCCCCTATCCGACTATAAATTCGGCCCCTTCCCTTCTCTAAAGCCGCGTTTGCTTTGTTTAATCGTCCTTTTAAAAAAGTAAAATCTTCTTTCCCCCAATCTTCAAGGTATCGATCTTCTCTCTTTATATATGTTTTTCGCAAATTCCATTTGTTTTTAATCGTGATCCGTATAGATAATAAGCTCTTGATTTTATTTTATTTTGTTGATCGTCTTGTAAAATTTCGAAGTACGGATCTTGGCTTTTGATGTATCTTAGATCTATGTGTTAATTTGTTCTCTGGATGTTGGAAAAATTCTTTTGTGATGACAAAAATATGTTGTCATTGTAGATCTATATTTTAGTTCTTGTTCATCCACTGGTTGATGGTTTTTATAGATAGATCCATATATGAATAACTAATTATAGGGTTTAGAATCATATAAAGTATAGTAAATTAGAGAAAGCATATTCTTGATCTATTTTGAGATCTGGATCTAGGGGGTTGAAACAAGTTAGATTTTTTGAGATTCTTTTGAATTTTGCGATTTTATATCTTGATGTCAGAAATATGTTGTGATCGTAGGCTTAATGCTTAGCTCTTGTCAATCAATTGGTTTGGGGGCTCTGGGTGGTCCTTGTCAATAGATCAATCTATGAATAACGAGTTCTATGGTTTAGAAACGTCTTTTGGAGTGGGGTTTTGAAGTGAAACTTCTTTGAAATTGTACAGATTAGGGTTTTAAAGCCTCATTGTTAGTAAATTAGGCCTTGTTTTGAAGTTGATATCTTGATTTAGTTGACGTTTTTTCTTTTCTTTTTTGGGGTTTTTAGAATTCGGTCCCCCAAAAATGGGTTATTCGAAAAGAGTCTCCCAAATCATACCATTTGCTAATTGGTCATCCAAATCTTTTAAAACACTCGAAAAGAGTCTCTCGGGTTAAGAAGTGTTAGATCTGAGAGGAATATTCCGTTTACTCTAACAGAATATCTGAAGTACCTGTTATACCCCGGTTTCTTTTCATATCTCATCTTTCCAACTTCTCCATCCCAACATAGCCCATTTCCCCTGCTTCAATTCTCGCCTCACCCAGAGCACGGCTGCTACCGCCGACACAGAGCACTTCCGTTATTGTGTTTACAGCCTTAGTTTCGAGCGAGCTGAATGTATTTACAATGTGTTCAAAGGCTGCCCTCTGCCAAGCTTGCTACAATGCCATATGTGCCATATGTGCCAAATATTGCAGGTATTGTTGGTTTCGTTCTGAGCTCATAGATTGATTCCTATGATATTGGATTTTGGGATTCAACAGTTAACCAGATTTGGTGCACGTTTTTGTCTTGAAATTGTTTTCTTACATCTCGTTTGGTCATTGATTTGCTATTGAAATCCTTGTCGTTGCTTGTATTTTGTAGAAGAGAATGAAAGCAAAAGAGTAGCATCTTTATTCCAAAACCTCTGAAATATATGAAGTAAGATGAACCGCTCAAAGACTGATGCTAGTAGGAGCCATTCAGATTCAGGCAATGCATGAATTTGCAGCGCAATCAATCCGTGAACATAATAGATCTACCAACAGCAGTTACAAAATAACAAAGGCCCTAAATTTCCGTCCTTAAATTCTCAGCGGCCGTTGGCCTCGGCCGCCGCCGACGGGACCCACTGATGATGGCGTCCCACCTGCTACTCTACAGCTTTGCTCAGCCACGCGTGCTTAGCCGCCCACTGCTCCGCCAGCTTCTGCTCCTTGGCCTCGGTCTCACTCATCAGTTGCAAGATCTGCTCTCTGTATTCGGCTTCGATCCTTTCCAGCCCCAACTTCTCCACTTCTTTCAGAGCTCATATCTTCGCGTCTACCTCCTCTATCTTCTCCCTCCTCTTGCTAGCCTTGTCGGAGTCCAGCTCCAGCTCACCCTCTTCAGCCTCCAACTGCAGCTCCACCCCCTTCAGCCTCCACCCTCTTCAGCCTCCAGCTGCAGAGGGCATCCTTAGTTTCGAGCGAGCTGTATCCCATATGTGGGTTTGGGTGGGGTTCAGGTTAACTCAGATATAACCCAGCTTAAACTACATCCGAGTTAAGCCTGATAATAGAATCTGTCTAAAAGGACTCTTTTTGAGTGTTTTAAAAGATTTGGGGGACCAATTAGCAAATGCTATGATTTGGGAGACTCTTTTCGAATAACCTATTTTTTGGGGGACCGAATTCTAAAACACCCTTCTTTTTTTGACAAAGAAAAAATTGACTTTGATGATATCTTGACCAATTGATGTACGGTTGTGAAGTATATGGTTGTATAACTGAAGTTACAATTTCCCAGAAATGGCCTTTTAAAACAATATATGAGCTAATAAATTGAAATTGAAGTTAATAGTTGATATGATGCATGTAACATGGTTTTTTTTACCTTTTTCTTAAACACGGTGTTTTGCATTTTTGGTTTGGGGTTTTCGCATATCCGTCCATTAAATCTTGCGTAATTTGATGTTTATCCCTTAAATATGGGTATTTTCTCAAAAGTCCCTTAAATCTTATATGTATAACCTTAATAGTCATTCTCTCTTAACTTTATGTTAAAATCTAACAATAGTAGGAATATTCTCTTAGGGCTTGCGGGCTCTTTCTTTGGGGGCGGTCCGGGCGGCTCATGGGGAGGATGCCGCCTCCCCAGCGTTTTTGGGGGGAGCACCGCCCCCTCCCCTGGGTTTTCTGGGGGGGGGGAGAGGCGCCTCCTCCTCCTCCTCCTCACCCTCAAACGAGGAGGAGGGGGGTGAGGAGGAGGGGGGAGGCACCGATCCCTCCCCTACGTTTTCTGCGTCGGCTCCTCCCCCAGAAAATCCAGGTGAGGGAGCAGTGCCTCTTCCCCCCAGAAAACCCAGGAGGGAGCATCGCCTCCTCCCCTCCTCGTTTGAGGAGGAGGAGGAGGAGGCGCCTCCTCATCCCCTACGTTTTCTGGGAGGAGGCAGCCTCCTCCCCATCCTCCTTGTTTGAGGAGGAGGGGCCACCTCCTCCCCTGGGTTTTCTTTTTTTTTGGGGGGGGGAGCCTCCTCTCCCTCCTCCCCTGCGTTTTCTGGGGGGAGGAGGCGCCGCACCCTCCCTTGGGTTTTCTTAATTAATATTATTTCTTAATTAATTAACTGTAATCCTTATTTAATCGTTATAATTCAGTTAACTTTTTAACAGAATACATGATGGAGGGACAATTAAAGTTAACGTTTAATATTTGAGGGATATGAGAAAAAATACGAATTTAAACTATGCAAGATTTAAGGGATGAATATGTTAAAACCCCTTTTGGTTTTGATTATTATGTAACCTTTGTTAGTTATTCTGGATAATAGTATTTTGACGGTTTTGCCTAATTGACGGTTCTCCTACATTGGCTTTTTCACATGCGTAACACTTTGGTTTTTTTAGCTTAATACTTGTACATTTTTGCTACTTCAGCGATGTTTGCCATCACCAGTATGATTTTAATTTTAGCTTGCACTTGCATTTATCGGCTATGCTGCACATCAGATGTCATGTATCTTATATGCCTTGTTTCGTTATAGCTGGAGGCTGTAGTTTGCGTAAGCTTTGAAAAACTCATGCCACATGTTTGTGAACTTCGTTTGTTGATTAAGACATGCTAGATATCCATTTCTGTTGTTGTTTCATAATAAAGTATACAATGTTTGCGTTAATGGTAATTTTGCTTTGTGTGTATTCTTTTGTCCCTAAATTTTGTTCTACTATTTTAGTATTTTATTTGTATATCTTGAACTTGTTGTCTATAATTTTTTGGCTGCTTTTCTGTACATGACAAAATCACATGCTAGATTTCTACTTCTGACTGGCTCTCTTGGATATAATGTCTTGGGTTAATCATGTCCATTCCATTCGGTGGTTAAATTTGATGTCCCCCCGTTTTAGTTTTAGTGTTGTTCTCTGTTATCTGTGGCTTTTTACTTTGTGTTTCAAAACTCTTCATTGCATGGTGATTTTCCTTTTTTTAAGGCAGGAAATTAAGAATCCATCTTTTTAATATGGTCTCTATTTTATTATCTTGAATATACAGATCATGTCTCTTTTTAGAGAATACTATTAATTCCTATGCTCATAGGACGCGGGTCCCACCACCCACCCCCTCTTTGTTACATCCATCCACACATAAACATAAATTCACTCATATCATAAATTAATAGTATCATAAATTCATGTGCCTTACGGTAATTCCTTCTCACCGCATCATAAATTCAACCAAACACATGCCCCCCCCCACCCATCTCCCTACCCGGCCCTGTCATCATTTCTGCCCATCTCCATCTTTTCCAACCAAAAACTTAGGACCCCCCCCCCCCCCCCCCCCCCCGCGCCCAAAACAAAAACAAAAACAAAGCAAAAAAACAAAAAAACAAAGCAAAAAAACAAAACCATCCAAAAAAAATTAAAAATAATCACAACATTTGTTCCAAGTCCTTGATTTTTTTCTCCCAAGATTCATTTCTAGCCGTCATTCTACTTGTTGTCTTAGTCAGCAAAGCCATTCAAAAACATGCCTAATATGAATAATAGATTTACCAATGAAGAACAAGAACATTCACTAACTGTTGCTGCAACAATGTTTATTTTCTGTCCTTTGCTCCTTGAAGTGGTCTCTTATGTGTGCTACGGCTGCTGTACATTTGTAACGAAACAAAACATGTTTGAGGTGGCTTAAGTTTATGATTAGTGTTCATTCTTGTCCCTAAATTTTGTTCAACTATTGTAGTATTTTATTTGTATATCTTGAATTTATTGTCTATAATTTTGTCTGCTTTACTGTACATGACAAAATCACATGCTTGATTTCTAATTCTGACTGGTCTCTTAGATCTAATGTCGGGTTAATCATGTCCATTCCATTAAATTTGATGTCCCCCATTTTAGTTTTAGTGTTGTTCCATGTTATCTGTCCAACTGTCTGGCTTTTTTACTTTGTATTTGAAAACTCTTCACTGCATGGTGATTTCCCCCCTTTTTAAGACATGAAATTGAGAATGTATCTTTTTAATATTTTCTCTATTTTGTTATCTTGAATATACAGATCATGTCTCTTTTTAGAGAATACTATTATTTCCTGTGCTCATAGGATTCACTCATATCATAAATTACTGGTATCTTAAATTCATGTGCAAATAGACCCCCCCCGCCCGCCCGCCCCGCCCGCCCGCGCCCATCTCTCTCCACCCTTTCCACCCAAAAACTTAGGACCCCCCCCAAACCAAAAAAAACAAAGAAAAACCAAAAAAAGTCGCAACATTTGTCCCAGGTCCTTGAATTTTTTTTTTCAAAATTCAATTCTAGCTATCTTTCTACTTGTTCTCTTAGTCCACAAAGCCATTCAAAAACATGCCTAATATGAATAATAGACTTACCAATGAAGAACAAGAACATTCACTAAATGTTGCTGCAACAATGTTTATTTTCTGCCCTTTGCTTCTTGAAGTGGCCTCTTATGTGTGGTACGGCTACTGTACATTTATAACGAAACAAAACGTGTTTTGAGGTTGCTTATGTTTATAATTAGTTTTATCATGAGTGAAGCTGCATGCGCTGATTGATGTGGTATGCCCTTGTCCATGATTGACTTCGTTTGCATGTAGACAACAAGTTAAAGCATCTTATTCTGTAACAGATGCAGATCTTTGTCAAGACACTCACTGGCAAGACAATCACTCTCGAGGTTGAGAGCTCTGACACGATCGACAACGTCAAGGCCAAGATCCAAGACAAGGAGGGCATCCCCCCAGACCAGCAGAGACTCATCTTTGCTGGAAAGCAGCTCGAGGATGGGCGTACACTGGCTGACTACAACATCCAAAAGGAATCCACCCTCCACCTTGTGCTCAGGCTCCGTGGTGGCATGCAGATTTTTGTCAAGACTCTGACGGGCAAGACCATCACCCTTGAGGTCGAGAGCTCTGATACAATCGACAATGTCAAGGCCAAGATCCAGGACAAGGAGGGCATCCCCCCAGACCAGCAGAGGCTCATTTTCGCTGGCAAGCAGCTTGAGGATGGACGGACTCTGGCTGACTACAACATCCAGAAGGAGTCTACCCTCCACCTTGTCCTCCGCCTTAGAGGTGGAATGCAGATCTTTGTCAAGACATTGACGGGCAAGACCATCACCCTCGAGGTTGAGAGCTCCGACACGATTGATAACGTCAAAGCCAAGATCCAGGACAAGGAGGGGATTCCCCCAGACCAGCAGAGGCTCATCTTTGCGGGGAAGCAGCTCGAGGATGGACGGACCCTAGCAGACTACAACATCCAGAAGGAGTCCACCCTCCACCTTGTGCTCAGGCTTCGCGGGGGCATGCAGATTTTTGTGAAGACGCTCACGGGGAAGACCATCACCCTAGAGGTGGAGAGCTCCGATACCATTGACAATGTAAAGGCGAAGATCCAGGACAAGGAGGGGATTCCCCCAGACCAGCAGAGGCTCATCTTTGCAGGGAAGCAGCTCGAGGACGGGAGGACTCTTGCTGACTACAACATCCAGAAGGAGTCCACTCTTCACCTCGTCCTTCGCCTTCGCGGCGGTGCTGATGAGTAGGTGGATCGCCGGCGGTTGCTTTTAAAAGACTTCTAAATAATGGCTCTGCCATATGTGTGTGCTTTATAGTTTGGTTTCATACGCATCTGATGCCTGTGGGCACCTTTGAAACCTTTGTTTTCGTCTTTATGGAATATTAATGGTTTTACTTCTGTTAAATTCTGTGTGATGCATGTAAAGCAATGTTATTCACCAATATATGTTATATACGTGTGCGCGCGCACACAAAATAAAATATAGCCACCACATTTGAATTCGTAACACTAATATGATATATATTCATACCTCAGCATTGATCATGTGCGTACAGACAACAAATGTAAAATGGGCATCTATAGTCGTCATTTATACGAGTTGAGAGTCGGGGCCTTTACCAAGTATCACAATTCACAATAAAGTAGGCTAACATTATATGGTCATATGTTCATGTAAATGTTGGGGGACATCAATTAACCGATGGCCAATCAAGTTGACAGTCTTCTTTGCTGCACCATTGTGATATCTCCCAATTGAAATAAAAAGAACCATTGTGATTTGTCATCCTTCGCTCAATTCAATGAATCAACTAGCGTTACAATGAATATGGTACTTCTAATGTTACAATTGGTGAAACTTCAAAATACAGCAAAACTGAAATCAAAACTGAGGCTCTCTATAATACCGAGGATCCTCATCATGCTCACTGAGGAGGGCACTTCAAGTAATGCATGATTGGGCATTCATTGTACGTATTTGCTTACTCCCATGGTTTGCATCCTTTGCTGCATGAACAAATAACTCGCCAGACGTCAAGCCATACTCCACGAAAACCTCTACACTTCCCTAATCACTTCCCATCTTGGCCGGGGGAAAAATATATGGTCCGTAGCACATTAAGATTTCCTGCTTAGAGATGCATATTGGTATCCTTGTCAGGTTTATTGAATAAGAATTCCAAATAACGTCGGATGTTGTACTTATTGCTTAATAGACAGCTCGTTCACTGCATCAAGGAATGAACTTAACCAGATGTAAGACACCCCAAGCCTCAGAAAAGTGTCACACTGGGATGACTGAATTCTTTTGTTTTGGTAGGGAAAAATGTAAAAATCTACGTGAAATGATTCATGATAGAATCATTCTTCACAGTACCTTTCAGGAAGCCGGTAGATGAACCTGGTCCAGGCGTCCATGCGGCAAATATCCATCGCGAATAGTGATGGATTTGCTATGGAATCAGACCAGGCCGGTAGTTTCATGGAAATGACTACTTCAGCAATAACCGCAGCCATCTATCGAATGCATCATTATAAGCGGCGGGTACCATCTCCAGGTTGAAAATTATTGATCCTGTTGCAGTCCGACCTTGCTTAAAAAGCTAGCAGCACGGACCATTTCCCCCCTCTGAAGTCCATTGCCAATTGCAGAGAAGGATTGTGTTGCCACCAATACCATGAAATATAAATTCCATGGTTGCTCCTTTTACATAGGATGATAGAAATATACTGCGAAAGCAAACCAGTGATCCCCTGCAGCTTTGTGATCAGGAAAGATTGAAGATACTGTTTGGTTTTGGTTATCAGAGATTGGCTGTGCTACATTGCCAGCAGAGCCCTCCACTCTCCAAGCTGTAAGAGAGAGAATGAACAAATAAGGTGTGTCAAGTCCTTTGCATGACACAAGGAAGCTATATATTAAATTTGCACCGTGTAACCTCTAAGTCATACATGCATACGGAACAAACAGAACCACCATGAAATAGCTGTTGCAAATTAAAAGAGGTTGAGATGATATCAGCAATTCATAACGAACACTACCTTCTCTAGCAATAGAATGCGTGTAACCAGGCCGTAATTAGGGAAGATAGGGTGTGATTTGGGAATGAATCATTTGGCACCTTCTAAGCTCAAAAAGGTTCAGATATTCTTTGGCTAAACTGGGCCTGCATCCCAAAAACAAGGTATACTCACTAAATTGTTGGCCCAATCATGGAGTTCAATGGATCATATCACTTGGCTAAGAGAAGAATATGGAATCAGAGACATGATTTAAGACTTAATATTGGCAGAAGTGAAGATATTTACTTATGGCGCATAGCTGTTTCCTCTTTGGACAACTTATGATGATAAAACTAACCAATTTAAAATTTTCATCCTGTTTTCCTTGATTTACCACTTTAGTTACTGAAATTTCACGGTTCTTAACTAATATTCAATAGAACTCTTTCCACCCCGAGATCCCTGGGCAAAAGATCATGTGAATCACGTAATGTTTACTGTATCTAGTATCTAGGTTTAAGGCAATGGAGTTCAAAGTGAATGTTGCCAATCATCAATCAAAGGCATTGAGAGTTAATGCTTGGACCACAAAGGACTGTTCTCATGTGTCTATATTAGTATATTACTCAGTAATCATGACCTCAAATAAACAAATAAATAAAGACAACGCACTAGAAATACGTCAATTTTTCAACTCCTTATTTCCCATCATTTGTGTTCATTTCATTTCCATTCCTTTTTCCTAATGATTTAATAACTCATAATCCCCCATCAAAACCATACCACTTGAAGAATGAAGCAACAAACTTGTGCTAGCGCTTGGTGACAGTTGGCAATGAGCATGCAACCAGATGGATTCAGATCAGCACATGGCATGCGACTTAGGGATATTCTGCTAGTAGCAGAAATAAACGTAGACATGCCACTTTTAAAGCTAGACCTAGTTCCCTATTAAACATGTATCAAGAATCTTTTGGTCAAGCTGGTATCATCTATCAATGCGGCTTGCTGAAGCAATCAATACCACATGGATATTAAAGATAGAATAATGCAATATATATAAAACACTGGAAAGATGGTTGTCTAGCATTACATAGATTGGCTTTCTTACAGCCCTATTGACCTTCTTTCCACACACATACCTATAAATGATCAAAGAAATAAAATGAAATTATCATGACATCGATATTTTTAGATTTAACCTGAAAATTTTCCGTATATCATTTTTAGGGTTGTGCCTAGGTATACTCACAGTAATGACCAATTACACTCATCACATGACCCCGTGTGAGCAAAAGCGAAACCAAGAAAAAGTGTTATAGCTCCAAGGCTTTGGTTAAATGGATCAGATGCCAGGAGTCTAAGAAACATTTAAAACAAAGGGCAGAGTGCAGATAACAGAGCAAAGGATCAGTTTTCCAAGTTCAGAATAGCTGGAGCAATTAATTCGTGCAGTGACGCAGAAATGAGCTGAGTTTTTTTAAAATTAGCATGTTAAAACTTCTAGGGCTTCATCTGTGGTGGGCTAAAAATATTAGCATCTCTAACTACTACTGAAGTGAGTAGTCTATGCACTGACACAATGTAATCACATCATGCGTTCATCGGTACGAATTTTAAGAATGATGCAAGGCAGCTCAAGTGTGAAATAGAAAAAGAAGTAAAGACGAGTGTAAATGCAACTCACTCATATAAGGCAATTTCCACTAGTTTGCGCATGTTGAGTAGATACAATTCTGCCTTCAAAATGGAATTTTATCAATGTCAGTAAAAATAACGTTATGCAAAGTGATACATCAAAGAAATTCAAGAAGCAGTTAAATAAGAAAACCATCTGACCTATCAATTGCTTAGATAAAAAACCTATCCTCTGCACACTTTTATTTTAAGAAACAGACTGTGCAGATATAGCAGCATGAGCATAATAAGATGATAACATGGGCTATAGAACATGGTAGTCCATGTTTATTAAGAAGGGGGGTAGAGATTGAAGATGGAGGGTACCTCAAATCTTGTGCCATTGTCAAATCAATTAATAGTAGAGAACGATATATCAAACATGACTTAAACTGTATAGGATGGATATGGATCAAGGTTAAACAGATGCACTTTATTCCTGAGCACGTGCAATTGCAATTGAAATAAAAGTTAAATTTTTGCACAAAAGACTATAGATTTCATTGCATGTTCATTTATAAAACAATGTACACATATAGCATTTCTTGTTTGTTAATTATTTAATAAAGTCATGTCATTGAAATTGATTATAATTAAATTAGTGGATTAAATGACAGCTTATCATTTCAACTGAACTGAATTAAATTATAGTTCCAAATATGTTCTATTCTTTTTAAGAAGAAAGATATTACATTAGTCCACTAGTCCACGACCATTAAATTGGAAATCCAAATCCAATGACGATGAAAGGGAAGAGTTTGCATTATGATATGAAAAATATACATTGCAAACTTCTATCTTATAAAATGGAATGTGCATATAAATAGCTGTTGAGTATTGATTCCCCGGATTTGGTTTTGATCATGAACAAACATAAATATCGTGAACTAACTCTTTGTGAGCGCAGTTATGGAGATCGTCGCCAAATTACTTCGTACATCTCAAACGACGTCTCACGACTTCTCAAAGCGCGTGATCGTGTGTGCCTGAAGCTTCATTGAAGCTCAAGGAGCATTATTGAAGTCAAGAGATTCGGATTGAAGCTTTGAAGACGGTTCGTCAAGTTTATTTTATAGTCATCTAGTTTCTTTCCGTAGAATGTTAAGCCTTGAGTAGGTCTTACATTATTAGAGCTAGGATTATCATAGAAGCCCATAGAATCTTTCCCGAAGCTTTTCGCTTCTTTCCTCGGCTTCTTATGCATCTTAGTTGGTTCAAGAAGAAGAACCAACCGACAAGATGGCAATCTAGTCGGTCGGCAATCCTTCCTGAACCGACTAGATATCCTACTCCATTTCAGCTCATTCACTGTTGACCAATTAGTCGGTCCAAGCAGGTTCACCGACCGACTAGTTGTCAAACTAGTCGGTTTGAAATCCTTCTTAGACCGACTAGTTATATTTTTATTTTCACAGCCCGAGCTATTGTTTACAGTTAGTCGGTCCAAGAACATTCATCGACCGACTAGTTGTGAAACTAGTCGGTTGGAATTTGTTCTTAGACCGACTAGTTCTCTTGTGTTCAGCTTATTGTTTTTCAACTGATTAGTCGATCAAATAACACTCACCGGTCGACTAATTGCCAAACTAGTCGGTTGACAAGTCTTCTTAGACCGACTAGTTCTATATTCCCTGAACTATCTTTCTTGGCTGTCAACCTCTTAGTCGGTCCAAGAAGAATCACCGACCGACTAGTTGAGAAACTAATCGGTCAGTGATCCTTCTTAGACCGATTAGACTGCTTCAAAAATAGATCCGTTGGAGCATTTATTGCACGGATTTTGTGACCGTTTTGTCTCTTCCCTATATATGTTTGAGAGCTTCAAACCAGGGATTCAAGGCTGATAATTAAGACATTTTCACATCCAAGAGAGGAGCCATTCAATCTTATTTCCAAGCTCTCTCTTCTCACAAGAATCTCTCCCTCAACTTCTTGAGCCCTAATTCCTCAAGAGAGATTCTCATTGATTGTGAGCTACTCAAGCTAGAAGCTTGATTCCAAGTCTCCAACATCTTCCTAGCCACCTATTGCTGATCATCTTGGTGGAGCTAGGGTTTGGTGACTTCTTCTTCCTTAAAATCCTCCTTGCCCTAATATTGTAAGTTTTACTCAAGGCATAGGATTTTGTTGGTAAGTATTTCATTGTTTCATTTACTTTATTATTACAAGTTGTTCTCTCGGTTGTGAGAGAAGTTTGTGATCCCGGGTTGTGGGAGTCACATTTAGTTTTGTGTACGATTTGATCTTGTAGAGGTTTTCTACAAGAATTTCATAGTGCAAAACTTGGGTTAGTGGTTTCTAACTCAAGTAGCCGGAGGGAATCCGGTGTTTGGGACGTAGGATCACCGGGAACAAGTCGGGGAGACTTGGGTGGATCCGAACCCGTTATATCGCTTTGTTTGCGTTGTTTTGTTCTTGTTGTTTGTAGTTATTCCGCATTGTTGTTTGTGTTTGCACAATAATTAGGAATAATACTCTTGATTATTTTAAAGTACTATTCACCCCTCCTCTAGTACTTGTGCAGTAGCTACGCAGGGCATTACAATAGCAACAAGAGCATATGGGGATGATAATGATTAAATGAACTCATCAACATATAATATGATTTGTGATGAATTGGGAATAGTCGAAGATGCAGGGTGTCCCCAGATGTTGTACTTTTTCTGGATATTGCAAATGGAAGAGAAAGATCTTTCAAACTGGACTATAGTATGGCGGATTGGGACGGAATTGAGGTTCACGAATGAGACCACAAGCTCAAAATAACAGATATAAAGGAAAGCAGTAGCTGATGAAAAGTGTTGTGAAGGCAGATGTCTGAAGAGTATTTAAAAACACTTGAATGAGTAAGGGAAATTAAATTAAATTGAAACATGATATGCCATGCTTTGTAACATTGGCTATGTCACTCAAGTGACGAGTCCCAAGTGCAGTCTAATTCAACAAGACAGTGAGATGAAAAGAAAAAAAAGACGTTGACCAAATAGTGGGAGTATGGCTACTAACCCAATTCATGATTTGATACATTTGTTTAAGAATAAAGGTGGAGGTGCAACCATAATTTCAAGCTCAAAGGATAATGCCTGAAGCTAATATTGATAGATACAATAAAACTACTTAGATACCTTGGAGAACAGCTTCTTCTGTCAGAACTAATAAAAGAGAATCCAAAACAGTAATATATACTCTGTTGTAGAGAAAGAGAAGCCTTTGAAATTGGGAAGTATGAAAGGAAAATAAAATAAAATTGTTTATTGTGGCAGCAACAGGAGAAAACAAACAAACAAAGAATGAAAGAGAATAATCGTTCACTTTGCAAGCCATACCTGTGTAACCAAATGTACAGATATCCAGCAATTTCAGGAGTCGATCACAAGTGTATCTGGGCTGCAATCTGTGTACTAAAATAGCTGTTGATCCACCAACCGACCGTTGGGGATGATTTCAAAAGCTAAAACCACAATGGAGGTGGAATGCTTCTGTGCCAAAATTCTGCCATGCAAAATCAATTTGGGGATGCATGTTTATCCTGACCTTTCAATTTTGGTCATCTGCCAAGGCATCAACACCAGCACCAGGGATTATACCCCATTCTTTCATTTCATTCTGCAGTTCATAGACTTCTTCCATATTTCCCAACTTGTGATACTTACTTATCAGGCAATTATAAACAGCTTGATCCGGAAGAATGCCATTGGTGATCATTTCCCGTAGCATATTCCTTGCTTCTTCAATTTGTCCGTTTTTACAGAAGCCCCATATGAGAGAAGTGTAAGCATACAAGTCAAGCTCAAGCCCACGTTCCACCATTTTGTCCCTCAAAACAAAAGCTTCTTCAAAATTCCCATGTTTCAGATGCCCATCCATCAGAGCCGTGAATGCAACTTTGTCTGGAGCCATCCCAATCCCTGCCATCTCCTCAAAGAGCTTGGTGGCTTCTTCCAAACTGCCATCTTTGGAAAGGCCATCGATCATGGATGTATATGCCAAAACGTTAGGTTGCACACCGAATTCTCTCATTTTATTAAAATGGTAGACTGCCTCATGAACAGACCCTTCTTTGCATAGCCCATCAACTAAAGCACAGTAAGTGACAACACTGGGATGCATACCGGAATCTAGCATTTTCTGAAACAAACCAAGTCCCTCTGATGCCTTTCCCGCCTTGAAGTAAGCATCCATGAGAGTTGTATAGATAATGTGATTTGGCTTTATACCGCAGTCATCCATCTCATCAACAACAGTCCTAGCTTCATCAATTTTTCCTTCACTGCAAAGGCCCCAAACAGCAGTACCATACAATGATACGTCTGGCTTTCCGCCTTTTTCCCTCATTTCTGCTAGTAAATCCATTGCCCTCTGTGTGTTCTTCTTCTGAAAATGCCCATGGATGAGAGCAGTGTAGACTAATTCATTGGCGGCAATGCCAGCCTTAACCATCGATAGGAATAATTTTTCTGCATCTGCAACTCGCCCTTCTTTACACAACCCATCCACCAAAGCTCCGTAGGTAACAACATTAAACTCAATCCTCTCCCTTGCCATTTCATCAGCCAGCTGCAATGCTACCTTAAGATTACCTACCTTGTGATTGCCATCTATTAAAGAAGTATATGTGAATTCATTGGGTGACAAGCCTCGGATTCTCATGTCAACAAAGAACTTGATCGCCTCATTCATCATTCCTTCCTTGCAAAATGCATCAATAAATGTGCTGAATGTGACCACATTTGGTTTGATATCACTCCTCCTCATCTCATTGAGGTACCCAAGTGCCTTTGGCAACTTCCCGAACTTGCAGAAGCAGTTAATGAGTTCATTATAGGTTCTCACATCAGGCCGGCAATCAGCCTTTTTCATCTCATCAAGAAGCCGCTCCACTTCTTCCAAGTCCCCACACTTCCCATTGCCATCAATGAGCGTATTATATGTGACAACATCTGGCGAGCAGCCAGTCTCTTTCATCTTCAAAAAAACCCCCCTGGCAGCATCCAAATCCCCCTCTTTACACAAGAAATCAATCATAATATTGAATGTAAACACAGTAGGACGCAAGTTTGAACTCATTATATCATCAAAAAGCCTTTTTGATGCTTGTCCATTCCCCGACTTTGCAAATTTCTCCAACAAATAGTTACAAGACCTCAACTTGGGAAAAATCTGAAACTCTTTCATCCTACAGAAACACTCAGTTGCCTCTTCAAGCATACCCAAATCAACCAAAACCCCAAAAAGGGCATCAAACACTCCAATATTGAACGAACCGGACGATTTTCCAGTTGTCCGAAGTAAATTGACTAGATTTCCACAATCCTGCAATGAACGATTACTCAAAACTAGCTCTTTTAAAAGCTGCTTGGCTTGAAGATACATCTGACCATTGAACAAAATATGAACAGTAATACAGTAGGCCTCAACGGTGTGTTTAAAATTCTTCTGGATCGATGCACATGCAAAGAAATGGAATGCGGACCTCGGGTTTCCTTTAAGCCGGGCCAAAACCCCAGAAACCCTGATGGGGGCCGACGGCGACGAGAACAAGGTGGTGAGGCGAGGGTCGGTGAAGTTATCGGCGGCGATGAGACTCGCGAGATCGTGATCGGATGTAAGGCTTTCAGGAGAAGTACAGAAGCGATGAGATACTAGGGTTTTGCTAGGGTTTTGGAGGGTGAGAAGGGTGCGGATACCGCGGGTGAGAATAAGCATTCTTTGATGCTACGGACATGATTCGATTGGAATCATTTTAGTGAATGATTCGCTCTTCTTCTTCCATTGATCAGATATCGGATTTTTAGGGTTTTTGTCCGTCGACCGCAAGAAGAAAAGGCAGCCGCGAGCGGCGCGGCTAAAGAGGATGACGGATGGTGTGGCTAACGGGTCGGATTCAGGTTGGACTTTGACCAGACACCTCTGGATTTTATTATTATTATTTAGAGGAAAAAATAGAGACAGACTCTAAGTACCACATTTTGAGGTGCATGTAAGCGACAGTCGGCTAAAAGTGGAGGAAGAAAAATTAAATCATGATCATATCTTATCATCTCTGTTCAATTTTTTGCAATTTTTAACCAATATCTCTTCCATACACCTCACTTTCAGGTGCATATAGACTGTCTCAAAAAATAAGATAAACAAAAGCGCATAAGAAAATAATGGATAAAAATCTATAATATGATATGGACACATTATCTAATAGGATCAGGCGTTTGTATCATCTATGTTACATTTGATGATTGTTTCTGAATTCTAGAGCTGACTCAGACAAACTGACTGTGACAAAAGGGTTGATAGAAGAACGACTGAGGTTTAATCTTGAGTAATGAATAGTTGAGAGGAGATTTTGTGGAAAGTTTTGGAGAGAAAAACATTTCTGAGGAAATGAAAGTTTCTGGGAAAATGAAACTTTTTGGGGAATGAAAGTTTTTGGTGAATAGGAGAGTGCACGCAATTAATGCATTTGGGGAGAAAACTTGAACTTGCACTTAATGCTGCTGCAAATCGAAGGATCTCTCCCTCAACGCGGGGCCCACCGGAAACAAAATGAGAATAATAGCCCGCGCCGAAGGCGCCCGCGCAATTTTTTTACACTAATTTATTATTCCGCACCGAAGGCGCCTGCGTCGAATTTGTTGTTCTACGGCGAATTTGTTGTTCCACGTCGAAGGGGCCCACGTTGAATTTGTTGTTCCGCGCCGAAGGCGTACGTGCCGCTAAATATTTTTCTGCTAATTTGTTGTTCCGCGCAATTTTGGCTGTGGAAATAATTTTTTGGGAACAAAGATTTCGTGGGGGACAATCTTAAATGAACCATGCCGACGGGCACGTGTTATGACTAGTACTCAAATATTGTATCATATCATTGTATGAACTCTTTATATTCGCCTATAAATAAAGGACTGGGGTCACCCACAGAAAGTATTTCACTGCATGTTATCAGCATGCTCTTGATGTGAAAGAGGACCCGAACGTTGAGTAAGCTTTGAAGGACGACGGAGGATCACCCACGCGCGGACGAGAAATCAATGCCACACGTCCATCTTCTTCGATATAAATGTAGACCTATAAACCAAGTAATTTTTTTATCATGCTCATAATACCTGCCAAAAAATCGATGCTCTAGATCGAGACAAAACAAAAACACAGATACATATTAGAGAAGGGTGGTGGACACCAGCCGCCAGAACATCCCCAGGGGAAAGGGCAGTGGCCCTTAGCCGCTGAACCCCTCGGGCGGCTGCAAATCAACCGTTGACCCCTCGGTCGTAATAACTTAACGTTAAAAGATTTAGGTAACTGTCGTCCGGCGACACCCACGCCACCGGCACCCCCTAACCTTCAACCCCCAACCTCCCTTTACCACCCGTGGGCTCCCCTGTAGCGGTGGCAAACCCTAACCAGGGTTTCCACACCAAAAAACATAAACACCGAGGCCACCGGCACCCCACCGCCACCCTAGCGGCGGTGCGCCGCTGACAGAAGCGATGGCACCCCTAAAACCCCGCCCCCGTCGTTGCAATGGCGGCACACCACCGCCTACTACGGCGGCGCCCCCGTTCGAAACCCCTAACCAGGTTCGGCCTAGCGGGCCGATGCCCACATCAATCGCGACATGCCTTGGCCCACATAAATATTTCCAAATTTTTTTTGCATGTAGGCCTGAAGCCCACAACGATAGCCCGCGAGCTTCGGCCCGCGTGCTTGTCTTAAAAAACAGGAATATAATGTTGCGGGCCGAAGCCCGCATCGCCAGGCTGCGGGCTTCGGCCCGTTAATGATTAATTCGAAGAAAATGGGAAAGTTGGTGGGCTGCTGGGTGAAGCCCGCATCAAGTGATGTGGGCTTCAGCTTGCACCGAAAAACAAAAGAAGAAAATAAAAAATAAAAAATGTTTTAGGGGGGAATAAAAAGGGGAAATAAGAAAAATATAGTGTGAAGATAAGAAAATTTTTACATTAAATAATATTGGGGTATAGCTCGGTTTTTAAAAAAAAATTCTGAATTAGACCTCATTGTTGTTGAGTATTGATTCCCCGGATTTGGTTTTGATGATGAACAAACATAAATATCGTGAACTAACTCTTTGTGAGCGCAGTTATGGAGATCGTCGCCAAATTTATATGAACATCCAAAACGACGTCTCAAGACTTCTCAAAGCGCGTGATCGTGTGCCTAAAGCTTCGTTGAAGCTCATGGACCATTAATGAAGTCATGAAGATTCGATTGAAGCTTTTGAAGACGGTTCGTCAAGTTTTATTTATAGTCTTCTTGCTTCGTTTCGTAGATTGTTAAGCCTTGAGTAGGTCTTACGTTTTAATCTTCATAACGCTCCTATCTTAGAGCTAGGATCTTATTAGAAGCCCATACGAACTTTCCCGAAGCTTCGCGCTTCGATTCGCGGCTTCTTGTGCATGTTAGTTGGTTCAAGAAGAAGAACCAACCGACTAGATGGCAATCTAGTCGGTCGGCAAAAGCTTCTTGAACCGACTAGAATGCCTTCTTAATTTCTAGCTCAGTTACTGTTTACAGTTAGTCGGTCAAAGAAGGTTCACCGACCGACTAGTTGTGAAACTAGTCGGTTAGGAATCCTTCTTAGACCGACTAGTTGAACTTCCATTTTTGAGCCTGAGCTATTGTTTATCATTAGTCGGTCTAAGAACGATTGTCGACCGACTAGTTGAGAAACTAGTCGGTTAGAATTTGTTCTCAGACCGACTAGTTCAACCTGTATTCAGACTATTTGATTTTATCTGTTAGTCGGTCTAAGTTCACTCACCGACCGACTAGTTGTGAAACTAGTCTGTTGGCAAGTCTTCTTAGACCGACTAGTTCTTTAAGTCTGAACTTTCTTTATTCACTGTTCACCTCTTAGTCGTTTCATGTTGTTTCACCGAATGACTAGTTGATGAACTAGTCGGTCAGTGATCCTTCTTTGACCGACTAGTCTGCTTCAGAATAGAGCCGTTGGAGCATTAAATGCCATGAATTTTGCTCTCTCTTTCCTCTATCCTATATATACTTGGAGTGCCGCATTCATAGCATAAAAAGGCTGATATTAATTGATCTTTAGAGAATCAAAGAGAAGCATTTAATCCTCATTCAAAGCTCTTTCATTTTTCACTTGAATATCTCCCTCACTCTTATTTCAAAAGAGAGATTCATTGATTGTGAGCCTTCCAAGCCAAGAGCTTGATTCTAGGTCACCAACAACTTCCTAGGTCTCCATCACTGATCTACATCTTGGAGCTAGGGTTTGGTGCCTTCATCTTCCCCAAAATCCTCTTTGCCCTAAATCGTAAGTTTTACTCAAGGCATAGGTTTTTGTGATAAGCATTTCATATTTCAATTACATTTGAATATTGCAAGTTTCACTCTCGGTTGTGAGAGTTTGTTTGTGATCCCGGTTTGTGGGAGTCACAATTTCATTTGTGTATGATTTGATCATGTAGAGGTTTCTACAAGTATTTCATAGTGCAAATTTGAGTTAGAAGTTTCTAAATCAAGTATCCGAAGGGGATCCGGGTGGTTGGGACGTATGATCACCGGGAACAAGTCGGGGAGACTTGGGTGGATCCGAACCCATTATATTGTCTGTTTGCGATTGTATTTCTTTGTTGTCTATATTTACATTTCCGCATTGTTGGTTGAGTTTGCAAGATAATTAGGAATTATCTTCTTAATTATTTTAAAGTACTATTCACCCCCCTCTAGTACTTATGCAGTAGCTACGTAGGTCATTACATTTGGTACCAGATCCAAGTACTTAGCTATGTCTGCCAACGACAACAAGACCGTTCGTCCACCTTCATATTACAGCACCTTCAGGAACCGTGAAGGAGCTTCTTCGGTTATTGAAGGACACTCCTCGACGAGGCCTTCCTTCTTCAACAGTACCAACTATGGGTACTGGAAATGCCGGATGGAAACTTTCCTCCGGAGTGCTTCATTGTGGAGAGCCACGTTGACGGAGTACGTCGAGCCCGCCGAAGAAGATTTCGCGAAGTGGACTACTGCGGAGGTCGCCGCGGAGGTAAGCAATGCCAAGGCAATGAACGCCTTGCAATGTGCTTTGGAGCCCGAGGACTTCAACAAGATATGCACATGTAAGAGTGAATATCAAATATGGAACTCCCTCCTCATCTTGCATGAAGGAACGAGTAGGGTAAGAGACTCCAAACTCGTAGTTGTAAATAAAGATTTCAAATTATTTCATATGCAACAGGGTGAGAAGATGAAGGAGTATTATGCTCGCTTCGTCGACATCACAAACGAGTTGGAGGCTCTTGGTCAGACCTACACCCAAACGGAGAAAGTCTCCAAGATCATTGACGGACTTCATTCTTGTTGGGAGAAACAGAAACGTACCTTCGCCATCGAGTAAGGTAATGACATGAGTAAGTATACAGTTATTCAACTAATGGGTACCTTAATGTCTTATGAGGTACGCAAGGATAGCAAACTTAAGTTGCAGGACAAGATGAAGTCCTACTTGAAGCAAGACGAGCCAAAGAAAAAGGCGATTGCGTTCAAGGCCGCTCCATCTACATCTACACCTACCGATGATGAAGAATCAGAAGAAGAGTTGGACTTGGAATCCATTGCCCTCATGGCAAAAAAGTTCAACCGGTTCTTCCGGAAAGGTAATTTCAAGAACAAATCAAAATTTAGTTCTTCTAATACCTCCGCTCCTTTGTGTTTCAAATGCAACAAGCCAGGACACATGAAAGCGGATTGTCCTCAAAACAAACACAAGGAGAAGTGGAAGGCGCCAAAGTCCGACAAGTCAAAGAAGTACAAGAAAGGGTACAAGAAAGGACTTGTCGGGACATTCTCTGACTCGGACGAGGACTCCTCAAGTGGAGAGTCGGATGATGAGCAAGTGGAGCAAGCACACATGTGCTTCATGGCTAGAGAGGAACGTGATCAAGGATCTTCCTCCGATGATAGCGAGGCTGAAGGCGAGGATGAGGTAACTATGGATGACCTTAGATTAGCTAACGAGCAAATTTGGTCTAAATATTCTAAATTAGTTAATAGATATACTAAGACCAAATATGAGTTAGTTAGTCTCCAAACCTCACCTAAGCCTATCGTCATCAACAACGACACCGTTGTTGAAGACTTGAGAAATGAGATTGTGGATCTCAAATCTCAACTTGAGCATGTTCACATTGAGGATTCGGATGAACACAAGATAGCGGATTTGACTTCTCAAAACTCGACTTTGAGTATTGAGAATGAGAATCTCAAATCTCGTGTTTATGTGCTCACATCGCAAGTATCCACTTTGGGTGCTTCTATGCGTTCTCTCACCGAGAAATATGAGTGCACATTAGGCCGAATTAATAAATTCAATAAGGGTAAGGATCATTTGGACAAAATCCTAAATGACTTACTTCCGGCCAATCACCACATTGGCTTGGGGTATAAGATGGGAAATTCGTCCAAGTCATCTACCATCTTTGTTAGGCCAACTTCCGATGCCTCAACGAGTGGTAGCAAACACTTTATTGGTAGTTCATCTACCAATGGTGCTTCCACCTCGTACACACCCTCGTTTGGAAAGAAACCCACTTTGGGTGGACCTCTAAAGAAGGGTCATGCTTATATGTACACCAATACCATGCCACGTAGGAACACACATCCTACTCCACATATGCACACATATGATGATTTTTATGCACCACATCCATGGGCACGTGCACACCATGTGAGACACCCTCACGCACGTGTTCCTCCACATGCATATGTTCACCCACACCATCATATGAATAATTATCATCATGCACCATTTCATCATGTGCCATATGCCTATCCACGACATGCATCACGTAGAAATCAACAACGCATGCATGCTCCCAATAGGAATAGGGCTCCCAAAATCTTCACTATTTGGAGCCCGAAGGACACAAATATGGATGAAAAACAAATTTACATGAATTTTTATTTCATGAATGTAGTGCATAATAATAATTATGTGGGGAAGTATAAGTCCAATTGGACTTGGCTTCCAAAGGTCTAATCTTTTAGGACCCAATAACCTTGGGTACCATGGAATGATATGTTTATCTTTAGGTACTCAAGAAAAAGAAACGGATCAACAAATCCAAATTTGGCTCCAAGAATAATTGGATACTCGATAGCGGGTGTTCAAAACACATGACGGGTGATGCTCAATTGCTCTCCGGAGTGGTGCCTATTGCAAATGGGAACCGGATAGTCTTTGGAGGCAACGAGAGCGGAACCATCATATGTGTTGGAAAAGTGGGTAATACTTCTAAACCACTTATAAGTGATGTTTACCTTGTTAATGGATTAAACCACAATCTTATTTCAATAAGCCAACTTTGTGACAAAGGTTACAAATTTAGCTTTGCGAAAGGAATGTGCCATATTTTAAGAAAAGATAATAATGACTTATTGTTTTCCGGCACACGCCATAAGGATATATATATCCTAGATCTTCCAAGATCACATGAACAATGTCTCATTGCCAACACAAGTGAACAACACTTATGGCATCGACGTTTTGGTCATGTGAACTTTGGAACACCTTTTAAGCTTTCCAAGTTAAATTCTATTAGAGGCTTCCCTAAGCTTGGCTTTCAAAAGAAAAGCTTTTGTGACTCGTGTCAACGAGGCAAGCTTCCAAAATCGTCTTTTAAACCTAAGAAAAGCATTTCATCTAAGCGGCCTCTAGAGCTTTTACATTTAGATCTTTTTGGGCCAACTAGAGTTGCTTCATTAGGAAATGCATGATATGGACTTGTCATCGTTGATGACTTTTTTAGATTTACTTGGGTATTTTTCTTAAGTAATAAAAATGATGCTTTTGAAAACTTCACAATATTTGTTAAGAAAGTACAAAATCTCATTGGAACCACCATTGTCAATATTCGTAGTTATCATGGAGGGGAATTTGAGAATGAGTCTTTCTCAAATTTTTGTGATGAAGTTGGTATTACTCCCACCTTTTCTTTCCCTCGTGCACCCCCTCAAAATGGTGTAGTTGAGAGGAAGAATAGGACGCTAGTTGAGTGTGCTCGCACTATGCTTGATGATAGCCAACTTGGCCATCAATTTTGGGCGGAAGCGGTACATACCGCTTGCTATGTGTTTAATAGAATACTTTTGAGGCCCGGCACCAAACAAACTTGTTATGAATTGTTGTTTGGTAGATTGCCTCAAGTTAAACATTTTCGAGTTTTTGGCGTAAAATGTTTTATTAAAAACACGTATGGTAGTTTGGACAAATTTGATCCAAAATCCGATGAGGGGATATTTGTTGGATATTCCTCACGTAGCAAAGCCTACCGGATATACAACAAACGAACCTCAACGATCGAGTAATCACTTCATGTTTCATTTAATGAAGGTTTTGTCCCTACTAGAATTACTAATGATGATGACTCCATGGATGTCTTATGTGATTCTATTGGTAATTCTAATTCTATTGATTCTATTGATACTAACCCTACTAATGAATCTTTTGAGAATGTTTCTAGTGACCAGGGAATTCCCAAACGGCTTCATACAGTTCGTGACCATCCCCATGAGCAAGTCATTGGCAATGTAACGACTGGTTTTCATGAATCTGGATTTATTATATTATAATATATGTTTTGGTGGATTTTCTCCTCGTGTGTGGTTTTCGTCTCCGTAACTTTCCTTTTCGATCGTTTCGTCGTGTTTTCTCGTTTCTTCCTTAGGATCGTCGATTTCGGAGTAAGTCATTCGTGACGGGCTTCATAACGGTCGTATCTTACTATTAGATCAAGCCTAGGAGTCTTAGGAATCGACCCCGGAGCACCGCGCTCCGTATCGGAACTTTTGGTGCTTATTAGCCGGTGTAAGAAGGGGCACCGACTGACTAGATGACGATCCAGTCGGTCGGCAATCCTTCTTGAACCGACTAGTTGGCTTTCTAAATTATTCAAGAGTTACTGTTTATCGTTAGTCGGTCTAAGAAGGTTGGTTGACCGACTAGGTTGCAAACTAGTCGGTCAGCAATGCTTCTTTAACCGACTAACTCTTCAACTAATTTTTGGTATCAATACTGTTCACTCTTAGTCGGTCTAAGAACGTTCATCGACCGACTAGATGTCAAACTAGTCGGTCAGTATTTGTTCTTCGACCGACTAAATCTAAATCCTATTTTCGTTCAGAAGTTACTGTTTACACTTAGTCGGTCTGCGTTGGTCGACCGACCGACTAGATGTCAAACTAGTCGGTCAGTGGTTGCTCTTTGACCGACTAATCTGTGTTAAAACCCTAATTTCTGGGCAGCCGCCAGCCCATCCTATTTAAACCCCCCAAACGTTTTCTTCTTCCTCCACTCGACCCAAAACCCTAATTTCTCCCCCTTTGAGCCCACATCGCCCTCAAGCCATCATTCCTTCATCCCAAGCTCATCCTCCATCATCCAAACCCTCCCTTGTCACAACCCATCTCTCATCTTCCCCAAACCTTTATCAAAACCCCAAAATCCACCTTCAAACCCATTTCTCCAGATTTTTCCCTCATTTCCAGATCTGAGCCGGATCGTTCTTCCGTTGCCGTGGTTGCTCGGCATCGATCCTCCGCCTCTTCACGGTAATACTCGATTCCTTTAGTTTAAGCATAACCCCCATTGACATGTGTGAAACCCTAATAAAATGGATTATTAGAAAGTTAGGGTTCTAATAAGAAATCGATTTAGAATCATTGTTCTAATGATTGTTTTGCCATAACAGCGATCTATTCCGTAGTTAGCTTGTGACGACCTTCATTGCTCGTCAACCCCGGTATCAGGCAAGTGAAACTTGCTATCTCTTGATTTGGGCCATGTCTTAGGCCATTTACCTTGTTTTAGCGTAAAAGAGACTAAACGGTGAAAGGATAGCCGTTTAGACGCCATCGACCTAGCTTGACAATGAAGCTTGGTCCGTCACCCTCATCATGTTTGTATGTCACATTTACTTTCAATTAACGGTACGCGAATATCTGTTCATGTCATTGCATCTTGCCTGTCACGTTTAAATTCAATTAACGGTACGCAATTATCTGTTCCTGGCATTGCATATTGATTTGTCATCGTGATTGCGTAGCACACGCTACAATGCTATTATTTTCCTGGCTCGTGTTCTAGAAGCGAGCCCTGTAGTTGGAAACCCCAACGCTCGACACATATGGGTGGGGTAAGAGATAAGCGGCCACCTGAGCCCCGAGTTGGCCTGATCCGCCACTCCGGCCAGCAGGCGAAATCTCTAGTGTACAAGTGATTAATAGTGATACGAGATAAGCGGACTGAGCCACGAGCTGGCCAGCAGGTGGACTCTCTATGCACTAAGTGATAAACAGTGATAAGTAATTAATAGTGATACGAGATAAGCGGACTGAGCCATGAGCTGGCCAGCAGGTGGACTCTCTATGCACTAAGTGATAAATGATAAGTGATTAGTGATTTGGTAGCTTCGGCTACATCGTGCGTGCTTGTCTCTCCTTTAAACTATCGCATTATACTTAACTGTCATGTCATTGCTTAATATTGAAACTGCTAGGTTGTTAGTTACTTTCAGTTTCCTTGCTCAAGTCTTTTAGACTTGCTGACATGTGCCCCTTTCTCTTTTGGGTGACACATGTTAGACCTTGAGCCCGAGTTACTTGCTGAGGGTGAGGTGTTTGCGGACGCCGAGCTTGCACCCGTGTTGGACGAGGACTTCGTGGACACTGGAGATCAGTCTTAGTGTCTACGTCTAGTTTTGTTAGATCTTTTGGGTTGTCGGTGCGTGGCACCTAGTTTGATACTCTGTTACATTCGCCTTTTGTTTGGCCTTGTTCTGGGCCTTTAGACTCTTTCTTTTAGCCTGGTGGCTTTTCTGTGATGTTGAATATTTTGTGGACAAACTGTGGGATTGGTATTTCATATCCGTCTCATATTATTATTATTATTGTTATTGTTGTTTCGTTTGTAATTACAGGGACCTGTTTATACTAAATTTACGCTTATCAGGCGTGAGGCTTCACAGCTCCACGCTTGAGCGGACCTTCTCACGTCTCGCCTCCATTTTAGGAAAGCGGGTCGTGACAGGTTTTAGTGGTGGCCCATGCAGGTCCTTCTGTAACTGCAATTATCGAGATCACGATAATAATACAAAATTGTCCAACAAATAAGTTCGACATCTGAGCCCTAAGCTATGAGTCTAATTGTTTCGTTTTCTGTGTCATTAGATGGCAGGAAGGCGAATCACCCGTGGTGGTGGTAGTTGTGCGCCCCCTCATGACGAGGAGCCTGAGCGGGAGCCCACTAACAGATAGATGATGCGGATGATGTTGCAGATGATGCAGGTTCAGCAGGGTGTGCTTCTGCAAGTACAGAATGCTCCGGTGACTCGAGCTGCTCGGGTGGTGGAAGCCCCCCGCCCTGAGCCCGGGGCGAAGCAGTTCAGAGAGCTGGGTCCTGCATATTTTGATGGAACCGAAGGTCCACTAGCTGCTGATGAATGGATGAGAAATATCGAGGACAATCTGAAGATGTCCAAGGTCAACGAAGATGGTTGGGTTGACTTGGCGAAGCGCCAGCTGAGGGATAATGCCAGGAATTGGTGGGATGCTGAAGAGAAGATGTTGGAGGAGCCGATCGTCTGGGCTACCTTCAAGGCCAGATTTGAGGGTGAGTTCTTCCCGAAAGCTGCCAGGGAAGAGATGCTGCAGCGTTTTATCGATTTGAAGCAAGGAAGCTCGTCGGTGGACCGATATCACCAAGAGTTTATGAGGCTGAGTCGGTTTGCACCAAAGATGGTGCAGGACGCTGAGGAGAGAGCTCAGAGGTTCCTGCAGGGACTTGCTTCGGAGCTCCAGAGTTTTGTGACCTCTTCTGACCGGGAATCTTATCAGAAGGTTTTAGTAGCAGCCAAGAGGCAGGAGCTGCTCGTGAACCAGAGGAGGGTGTCTATTGTTGGTGCTGGGAAGCGGCCTGTGGAACAGACGAGAGCTGTGGTTAGACCTGGATTCAGGCCGAACCAGCCTGTTCAGTTTAAGAGGCCAGTAGGGCCTGTTCGGAGGACTTGCCATTTCTGTGGCAGGGATGGCCATATCAAGGAATCGTGTAGGAAGTTCTTGGGGCAATGTATTGCCTGTGGAGATCCCGCCCATGTTCTCAGGGAGTGCATGAGGTTGAAGCAGCCTTGGAAGGCACCTATTGCTACCCCGCCGTTGCAGCAGAGAGCCCCGGTGCCCGCTGGTCGTGGGATACCCCTTGCTCCGCAAGGGCATGCCTTTCGGCAAGCTGTTCCGCCAAGGAGGCAGGCATTTCTGATGACCGAGGAGGAGGTTTTGGCCATGGATGAGGTCATTGCAGGTAACTTTCAATCTAGTTGTTCCTTCCCTAATTAGTTGATTGTTAAATTATGTTGTTTGCTTGTGTATGAATGTTGCTAGAGTAAGATTTGATTGATTAGACTGTTTGTTAGGTGTGGTTTTGGTTTGCACGTTCCCTGCCCGAGTCCTCTTTGACTCAGGTGCGTCGATGTGTATTTTGGCCCAGAGCTTCGTGGAGAAGCATTCCTTGTCGACGTCCCCTCTCTTCAAGAGTTGAAACATCGTTACAGGGAATGGAGTAGTCACGGTGCATCGTGGGTGCAGTCATTGCTCTGTGGTGGTTTGTGGACATGAGCTTTATGCTGATTTTATTGTCCACAACATCACCAACTACGATGCGGTCTTTGGGATGGATTGGCTTGCGAGCTTCTATGCTACGATCGACTGTCGAAGGAAGAAGGTGGTGTTCGAGATTCCTGGACATCCAGTATTTGAGTTCAGCCGTGGTAGCAGTTCGCTTGGTCCTGTCAGATTTTGGGCCAAGCCGGTGGAGGTTGTGGCTATGCAGATGGAGATGGAGTGGCCAGCTGTGGTGCGAGATTTTGGCGACGTCTTCCCCAAGGAGATGTCTGGTTTGCCACCTGATCGAGCTCTAGAATTTTCTATTGATCTTGTTCCGGGAGCGCAGGCAATTTTGAAGGCGCCGTATCGTATGGCACCTGCAGAATTGGAAGAGTTGCGGAAGCAGTTGGATGAGCTTTTGCAGAAGGGTTATATCAATCCTAGTGTGTCTCCGTGGGGAGCACCGGTGTTGTTGATAAAGAAGAAGGATGGTTCGCGTCGTATGTGCGTGGACTATCGGGAGTTGAATGCGGTGACCATCTAGAAAAAATACCCGTTGCCTCGCATCGATGATATTTTTGATCAGCTTGGAGGTTCGGGGGTGTTTTCTAAATTGGATTTGAGGAGTGGTTACCATCAGTTGAAGGTAAAGAAGGGAGATGTTCCGAAGACAGCATTCAGGATGAAGTATGGACACTATGAGTTTGTGGTTATGCCTTTCGGCGTAACTAACGCGCCCGCAGTTTTCATGAATCTGATGAACCTGATTTTCTACGACTTCTTGGATAAGTTTGTCGTTATCTTTATTGACGACATTCTGATCTATTCGAAGTCGGAGGAAGAGCATGCGTCGCACTTGAGAACGGTGTTGGAGATTTTGAGGAAGCATCGGCTGTATGCTAAGTTTTCGAAGTGCGAGTTCTGGCTGGATAGAGTTGCTTTTCTCGGGCATGTGGTGACTAGAGATGATATATCTGTGGATCCCGAGAAGATTAGGGTCATCAGGGAGTGGCCTGTTCCGTCGTCTGCGTCTGAGATTCGGAGTTTCCTGGGACTTGCTGGTTATTATCGGCGATTCATTAAGGGCTTTTCTCGTATTGCTGAGCCGATGACCCGGTTGACGCGGAAGGATGTACCTTTTGTTTGGACGGGTGAATGTGAGAGTGCTTTTGGTGTTCTGAGAGAGCGTTTGATGACTGCCCCTATTCTTGTTGTGCCTGATCGCAGCGGTGGATTTGAGATCTTTTGCTATGCTTCTGGCAAGGGTCTCGGTTGTGTGTTGCATCAGCACGGGCACGTTGTGGCGTATGCGTCTCGTCAGCTGTAATACCCCATATCCCTATATACGTATATATGTACGTATTTTGGGAGTAAATACGTACGTATATTTTTCGGGAATATGATTGTATTTTTCCTTTAATTATTTGGTATAGGAATTATTTTTATATGGTTTTAAACTCATTAATTGATTTTAGTAAATGAGAGTATTTGGAGGAATACGTGTATTTGGATTGTATGAAGTATTTCTTCATGTATTTCTATTTTTCTTAAAAATACAAAATCCCAATTTTCTTTACCATGACAACACAACACATTAGGTGGCATCTTGTGAGCTAATAAGAGTACACATGGCTTAACTTTGACTAAGATTTGTGGATGAGAGGATTTTAGGGAAATACAATTTTCAAGGCTTGAAACAAAAACCAAAATCTCCCTCTCTCCATCTCATTTCAGCTATGACTGAAAATTCTCTCCCTTTCATCCCCATTTCTCCACCATTCCACCACCTCCCTCCTCCTAAATCACCACCCATCCCTCCCCCAAGAAACCATGGCTTTTCTTTATCATTCTAACACCTAAATTCCTCAAAATCCATCTTTTGGAGGCCAAAGTTGGAGAAGGAGACTATGAGCCCAAGATTCATCAAGGATTAAGAAGGGCAAGAGAAAATTTTGGAGGACTTTTGCAAGGTAGAAATTCCTTTCACTTAGGTAGAATTTCGTTTTAGGACAAGGAGATTTGAGTTAACTTTTTCATGCTGAAATTTGATCCAGAAAAACTGAAACTTTGACTAAGTTCTGGGGTTAATTGGCTAATGGGAATGCTTTGAAAATTTTATATGTTGGGTATCTCATTGTTATGAACAACTTTCATTCAGATAATTTTGCCAAATTCTAACTGTATGATTTTATAAAAATTCGGATATGCACACTGGTTTTCAATCAAAACTGTTCTGAAATTCCAGTATTTTTATTCTATGTTAAACTGAGAATATCTCCCAACGTAGATGAAAGAAAAATATGAAAAAAATATATGTTACTCATATTGTAGTCCTTAATAACTTTCATGTTTAGAAGTTTTGCAAATTCGGACTGAAAACTAGGGCAAAAATTCAGTTTCTAAAACTGGTCTGTTTTTAGACAGTTTTGACACCTTTCAGTAAAACGAGTAGAACTCCATGCACACTTAATGAAATGAGATGTTCTTAGTGCCGTTGGAAAGCTGACTTCAAGATCTTCAACCCATAATTTTTTTATATTTTAATTCTGTCTGTAACTTGTAGAAAAATGGACTTGATCTGAACTCAGTTTCTGGTTCAGAATGCTGTAATTATATCTGTTAGGAGAAAATCCACCATAAATCACATATGTCAACTGAGCTTATGAAAATTGGTCAGTGAAAGGAAAACACCCATATCTACAAATTTCGTGAAGGGACCAGACACCAATTTTGACTGTAGATAGGCTAAAAGTGATATTCTTTCTGCTGTAACAGTTTTGACAGATTCATATGCTAATTTTGCTTAGTACTTATCATGGTGTAGTTATGTTTGAAGTTAAGTTTGTTTGTGCTAATCATGTTCTCAATGACATGCTCTTGATACATGTAATTATGCAGATGGTTCATGAAATATTCGTTATGTCAATAATGTTTAAGTTCAATTTGTTTATGCTTTTGTGCTCACATTAGTATGTTCATAACGATGAGTTTGTGATGATATTCCATGCAATTCTTTAATTGAGATGATGATGATGATGATGATGATGTGAATATGGTTATACGTTTCATGTATATTATGAGAAATGAGAAAGGGAATGCACAAGGCGATGCATGTCCCAAATATGTGATGAACCATGGAAAGAAAAGAAATGGAAGATGTTATGTTTCATGAAAATGACTAAGTCCTCTTAAAGGAGGGTGACATGGGGTTTGGGGGAAACACGGGTAAATTAAAGGAGTTAAGGAGCGGACAGATGATATGAATTCTCACCCGCTGTATCACTCCCGGAAGGGCGAGTTGAAAGGGTTGGAGAGGCCGCTGGTGTACCCGTGATGCACCATGACGGTAATTGATGGTTTACTCCGTTTGTCCCACAGAAAAACCGAGCAGGTCTCGCTCTAGTGCCTTGCCCCGTTCGGGTACGGAGTTGCGAGAGGCCCCCTCCGGTGCCCGTGTTGCTGGTTGGGGTACCACTTTTTCACCCACCCTGGGTGAAGTCCGCCTCCTTAGCGTCCTACGGTTTACACGGGTTTCCAAACATGAGAATGAATAACTTAAAGCAATTGTCTTTTAATTATAAATATTGTTATCCCATGGTTACTTGTTTCTCTGTTAAGATAATGTTGTTAACTCATGCTGATCCATTCCATTGTTTATTATAAATGTCCAGTACTTGCATGTTATTATGTTCTCCCACTTACCTTCAGCACTTGCATGTTATAACATGGTTACTTATGCATGTTCACAAGTTCTTCTTTGATGCTTATACATCGTGTTGTGATTACTTTTATGTCCTGAGAGCTTTACTTGTTAGACCACCCTCCCTAGATAGGTAGACCAGTTCTAAAATTGGGTTCTACTAGAGTGTTAGGAGTTTCTACTGGGTCACGCGTTGACGTGTCCCCGTTGACTTTCAGGTCATGTGAGTTGGAGGTTGGAGATAGCGGCTGGAGCTTTGGAGTTGGTGATCTGTTGTAGTATTGGGTGGTGAGGGGTATGATGAGAGACTTGTACTTTTGGTGTTTCTTTTCGGGTGGACCTTTGTACTTAGAGTTGTGAAAATGAAGATGTTGGTGTATGTATAAGATGTATCAATGTATCAATAAAATGGAATATTGTACTTTTGTTATTTTCTCAGTGTTTTTATCTGTGATGGAGTTTTACTTGTACTTCCCAGCACGTGCGTAGTACCTGCAGTGTTCTTCCTACTCTCTTCTTTTCTTTCTTTCTACGTAACACTCGCCTCTTCGGGAATACCTGATACGGATTCGTACTTATCCGGTATCCTGGAGAGCGGGTCGTTACAGTTGGCGGCCCATGCAGGTCTCCGCACTGCGGCGTGCGTAAGGATAGTACGGGTAATGCTCTATAGGGGTAGATGTATCCTAAGGTGGGTAGATGATCAGCCTTAGGGTAAAACCCTGGTATTAGGAAACTCAATGTAAAGAGCTCCATGAGGTTAAGCATGTGTAGTTGTTTGTATATATACATATGTGTATCGGTGGGTATGTGTTTGCATGGATGTAAAAGTATTGCATGTGTATTCACATGTATTTAAGTAGATATGTGTATATAGCTATTGCTGCAAATAAGATACTCTATAGATACGTGTATGACTACTTACGTGTATTCTTATAATTCATAGTATAGGTATGTGTATAGTAATATTGTTTGTACTGATTGAGGTGAATGTAGTATTTGATGAGTGAAATTATGTATAAGACATATTATCTGTGCAAGAGAGTATTATGTATTATCTATGTGGTAATCTATACTTAGATTATATTTGGGGGTGTATATGTATGAATAAATGGATGTATATAGAGCTGTAAGTATGGATACTAAAGTATGATGCATTAAAGTGATGTTAGAAGATATATTTGTATATGGGTGTCTAATGGATGAGTGTATATATACGGAGTATCTGTGTGAATATGTATTGGTGTGTATAGATATACATAAGTAGGTATGCCAAGTTATACAATATTGGTGTGTATTCATATATCATGTGATGATATGTGAGTGTAGCATATGAATACGATTTATATGTATTGTGTATACAAGAGAGAGAGAGAGAGTGTGTGTGTGTATACATATACTGAATTAATATAATCCTTGTGCTATAGTATATATATATAGTGTCACATGTATATATATACTGTATTGAATATGTGTTACGTTGACTGCTTGTATGTAAGTATATTTGTGCACTGTATAAGTGGTTAAATATAGATTTACGTGAGTGAATATTGGATATGAACACATATGAATGTATACTTGCATATATAAAGTGAGTGTGTACTAGAAGGTTGATATACTGTACATACATACTGTCAAAACTATTTACTACAGTGATATGTACTGTGTGCATACTTGAGTGCGAACTATTATATATAATTGTCTATATAGCTGAAGGTGTTTATACTTACTTGCTTAAGTGATATGTTTGTGTATGGTTACCCACTGGATATGTGGTGCATCATATCGGTGTGTAAAGTATTGGTGTATGACTACCTACTATAATTGTATCGATATTTGGATATACCTATTTGCATACGTATGTTAGTAAGGTTGTATGCATATTGGGTGTGATATATATAGTAGTATGTGTATCTATAAATGGATGTATATTTGAACTATACTCTGATGTATCTAGGTATACCCATAGGTATGTTTATATGTAAGTATGCTAGCTGTGTGACTTATGAGTAGGGTGTGTTTAAATATCGTGTGAACATGTATGTATGTAGATATATATAAATACAAGGAGTGTGAGATTACCTATAGAGATGTATGTATTTAGATATATCTATTTGTATCCATGTAATGGCATATGTCTTTGATCATATACTTGTGTGAATCTTTATGTAAGTACATGTGTGTTGAGTGAATACGTGTATGAATATTAGAGTGTATATTGATGCATTGGGTGTATCTATACACATTTCTACTTGTTGCTTCAGTATACATACATACGAACACATGGAAGGACGAGATCTATGGTATAGTGTGGTTAGACCCTTAGTAGTATATATGTACGTATTTTGGGAGTAAATACGTACGTATATTTTTCGGGAATATGATTGTATTTTTCCTTTAATTATTTGGTATAGGAATTATTTTTATATGGTTTTAAACTCATTAATTGATTTTAGTAAATGAGAGTATTTGGAGGAATACGTGTATTTGGATTGTATGAAGTATTTCTTCATGTATTTCTATTTTTCTTAAAAATACAAAATCCCAATTTTCTTTACCATGACAACACAACACATTAGGTGGCATCTTGTGAGCTAATAAGAGTACACATGGCTTAACTTTGACTAAGATTTGTGGATGAGAGGATTTTAGGGAAATACAATTTTCAAGGCTTGAAACAAAAACCAAAATCTCCCTCTCTCCATCTCATTTCAGCTATGGCTGAAAATTCTCTCCCTTTCATCCCCATTTCTCCACCATTCCACCACCTCCCTCCTCCTAAATCACCACCCATCCCTCCCCCAAGAAACCATGGCTTTTCTTTATCATTCTAACACCTAAATTCCTCAAAATCCATCTTTTGGAGGCCAAAGTTGGAGAAGGATACTATGAGCCCAAGATTCATCAAGGATTAAGAAGGGCAAGAGAAAATTTTGGAGGACTTTTGCAAGGTAGAAATTCCTTTCACTTAGGTAGAATTTCGTTTTAGGACAAGGAGATTTGAGTTAACTTTTTCATGCTGAAATTTGATCCAGAAAAACTGAAACTTTGACTAAGTTCTGGGGTTAATTGGCTAATGGGAATGCTTTGAAAATTTTATATGTTGGGTATCTCATTGTTATGAACAACTTTCATTCAGATAATTTTGCCAAATTCTAACTGTATGATTTTATAAAAATTCGGATATGCACACTGGTTTTCAATCAAAACTGTTCTGAAATTCCAGTATTTTTATTCTATGTTAAACTGAGAATATCTCCCAACGTAGATGAAAGAAAAATATGAAAAAAATATATGTTACTCATATTGTAGTCCTTAATAACTTTCATGTTTAGAAGTTTTGCAAATTCGGACTGAAAACTAGGGCAAAAATTCAGTTTCTAAAACTGGTCTGTTTTTAGACAGTTTTGACACCTTTCAGTAAAACGAGTAGAACTCCATGCACACTTAATGAAATGAGATGTTCTTAGTGCCGTTGGAAAGCTGACTTCAAGATCTTCAACCCATAATTTTTTTAGATTTTAATTCTGTCTGTAACTTGTAGAAAAATGGACTTGATCTGAACTCAGTTTCTGGTTCAGAATGCTGTAATTATATCTGTTAGGAGAAAATCCACCATAAATCACATATGTCAACTGAGCTTATGAAAATTGGTCAGTGAAAGGAAAACACCCATATCTACAAATTTCGTGAAGGGACCAGACACCAATTTTGACTGTAGATAGGCTAAAAGTGATATTCTTTCTGCTGTAACAGTTTTGACAGATTCATATGCTAATTTTGCTTAGTACTTATCATGGTGTAGTTATGTTTGAAGTTAAGTTTGTTTGTGCTAATCATGTTCTCAATGACATGCTCTTGATACATGTAATTATGCAGATGGTTCATGAAATATTCGTTATGTCAATAATGTTTAAGTTCAATTTGTTTATGCTTTTGTGCTCACATTAGTATGTTCATAACGATGAGTTTGTGATGATATTCCATGCAATTCTTTAATTGAGATGATGATGATGATGATGATGATGTGAATATGGTTATACGTTTCATGTATATTATGAGAAATGAGAAAGGGAATGCACAAGGCGATGCATGTCCCAAATATGTGATGAACCATGGAAAGAAAAGAAATGGAAGATGTTATGTTTCATGAAAATGACTAAGTCCTCTTAAAGGAGGGTGACATGGGGTTTGGGGGAAACACGGGTAAATTAAAGGAGTTAAGGAGCGGACAGATGATATGAATTCTCACCCGTTGTATCACTCCCGGAAGGGCGAGTTGAAAGGGTTGGAGAGGCCGCTGGTGTACCCGTGATGCACCATGACGGTAATTGATGGTTTACTCCGTTTGTCCCACAGAAAAACCGAGCAGGTCTCGCTCTAGTGCCTTGCCCCGTTCGGGTACGGAGTTGCGAGAGGCCCCCTCCGGTGCCCGTGTTGCTGGTTGGGGTACCACTTTTTCACCCACCCTGGGTGAAGTCCGCCTCCTTAGCGTCCTACGGTTTACACGGGTTTCCAAACATGAGAATGAATAACTTAAAGCAATTGTCTTTTAATTATAAATATTGTTATCCCATGGTTACTTGTTTCTCTGTTAAGATAATGTTGTTAACTCATGCTGATCCATTCCATTGTTTATTATAAATGTCCAGTACTTGCATGTTATTATGTTCTCCCACTTACCTTCAGCACTTGCATGTTATAACATGGTTACTTATGCATGTTCACAAGTTCTTCTTTGATGCTTATACATCGTGTTGTGATTACTTTTATGTCCTGAGAGCTTTACTTGTTAGACCACCCTCCCTAGATAGGTAGACCAGTTCTAAAATTGGGTTCTACTAGAGTGTTAGGAGTTTCTACTGGGTCACGCGTTGACGTGTCCCCGTTGACTTTCAGGTCATGTGAGTTGGAGGTTGGAGATAGCGGCTGGAGCTTTGGAGTTGGTGATCTGTTGTAGTATTGGGTGGTGAGGGGTATGATGAGAGACTTGTACTTTTGGTGTTTCTTTTCGGGTGGACCTTTGTACTTAGAGTTGTGAAAATGAAGATGTTGGTGTATGTATAAGATGTATCAATGTATCAATAAAATGGAATATTGTACTTTTGTTATTTTCTCAGTGTTTTTATCTGTGATGGAGTTTTACTTGTACTTCCCAGCACGTGCGTAGTACCTGCAGTGTTCTTCCTACTCTCTTCTTTTCTTTCTTTCTACGTAACACTCGCCTCTTCGGGAATACCTGATACGGATTCGTACTTATCCGGTATCCTGGAGAGCGGGTCGTTACATCAGCTCAAGGTTCATGAGAAGAATTACCCGACGCATGATTTGGAGTTGGCTGCCGTTGTGTTTGCTCTTAAGATTTGGAGGCACTTCCTGCTGAGTGAGAAAGTGAAAATCTTCACCGATCACAAAAGCTTGAAGTATATTTTTACTCAGAAGGAGCTAAACATGCGACATCGTCGATGGTTGGAGCTTATGGCGGATTATGAGATTGATTTGCAGTATCACCCTGGCAAGGTGAATGTGGTTCCAGATGCTTTAAGTAGGCTTCCCGCGGTGATGATGTTGACCTCGCAGTGGAGATTGCATCAGGATTTTTGCGAGTCCGGAGTGGAGATTGTCCTTCCTGGGAAGGATTCGTCGTTGATGTACATGCAGGTACAGTCGACGATCGTGGATCGGATTAAGGCAAGTCAGGCCGGAGATCCGAAGTTGGTAAGGATTCGAGGGCAGGTGGAAGCCGGTCTGCGGACTGACTTTTTGATTCATGAGGATGGCTCGCTGAGATTTGGAGCCAGGTTGTGTGTGCCAGCTGGGGATATTAGAGAGGAGTTGATGGTGGAGGCACACAGTTCGCCGTATTCTGTGCATCCTGGTGGCACCAAGATGTAACAGGATCTTCGTCTGAATTATTGGTGGCATGGTATGAAGAGGAGTGTGGCTCGGAGTGTGGCCAAGTGTTTGGTTTGCCAGCAAGTGAAGGCGGAGCATCAGCGTACGGCCGGGTTGCTACGACCGCTTCCAATTCCGGAGTGGAAGTGGCAACACATCACTATGGATTTCGTGACTGGACTACCTCGGAGTCCGAAGCAGAATGACGGAATTTGGTTGATCGTAGATCGATTGACCAAATCCGCGCACTTTATTCTGTTCCGAGTGGGACAGTCCACTGAGGCGCTAGCAAGGAGATATATGGAGGAGGTCGTGCGACTTCATGGAGTCCCCGTGAGTATCGTGTCAGACAGAGACACGAGATTCACATCTCAGTTCTGGCAGAGTTTGCAGAAGAGCTTGGGTACGCGTCTGAGTTTCAGCATGGCGTACCATCCGCAGACGGATGGCCAGTCCGAGAGGACGATTCAGATCTTGGAGGACATGCTGAGGGCGTGCATGTTGGATTTCAAGGGTTCGTGGGAGGACCATCTACATTTGGTGGAGTTTTCTTACAACAACAGCTTCCAGGCGAGTATTGGCATGGCGCCTTTCGCCGCTCTTTATGAGAGGAAATGTCGATCGCCATTGAGTTGGGATGACGTTGGTGATCGAGAGTTGTTGGGACCTGAGATGATCGTGGAGGCCGTGGATATCGTCAGGAATATTCGGGAGAGGTTGAGGATTGCTCAGGACCGTTTTAAGCATTGGGCGGATGCTAAACGTCGTCCTTTGGAGTTTCAGCCAGGCGATCATGTGTTTCTGAGGATTTCCCCGAATCGTGGAGTGATTCGTTTTGGGAAGCGAGGGAAGTTGAGCCCGCGATACATTGGACCATTTGATGTTTTGGAGAGGGTCGGCGAAGTAGCTTATCGCTTAGCCTTGCCGCCATCTTTGGAAGGAGTCCATGATGTTTTCCATGTGTCGCAGCTTCGTCGATACATCAGCGATCCGTCTCATGCCGTGGATTTCTCAGAGATCGCCGTTCGCCCAGATTTGACGTATGACCAGCATCCAGTGCAGATTCTGGACAGGCGTCAGAAGTCACTTCGGAACAAGGTTGTCAATCTTGTGAGGGTGATGTGGCGACACAGCTCACCTGGAGAGTCTACTTGGGAGAGAGAAGATGAGATGCGAGAGCGTTTCCCACTTTTGTTTCCGGACACGTGAGTGTTTGGAAATTCCGAGGACGGAATTTTTCTTGGTTGGGGAGGATGTAACGACTGGTTTTCATGAATCTGGATTTATTATATTATAATATTGTTTTGGTGGATTTTCTCCTCGTGTGTGGTTTTCGTCTCCGTAACTTTCATTTTCGATCGTTTCGTCGTGTTTTCTCGTTTCTTCCTTAGGATCATCGATTTCGGAGTAAGTCATTCGTGACGGGCTTCATAACGGTCGTATCTTACTATTAGATCAAGCCTAGGAGTCTTAGGAATCGATCCCGGAGCACCGCGCTCCGTATCGGAACTTTTGGTGCTTATTAGCCGGTGTAAGAAGGGGCACCGACCGACTAGATGACGATCCAGTCGGTCGGCAATCCTTCTTGAACCGACTAGTTGGCTTTCTAAATTATTCAGGAGTTACTGTTTATCGTTAGTCGGTCTAAGAAGGTTGGTTGACCGATTAGGTTGCAAACTAGTCGGTCAGCAATGCTTCTTTAACCGACTAACTCTTCAACTAATTTTTGGTATCAATACTGTTCACTCTTAGTCGGTCTAAGAACGTTCATCGACCGACTAGATGTCAAACTAGTCGGTCAGTATTTGTTCTTCGACCGACTAAATCTAAATCCTATTTTCGTTCAGAAGTTACTGTTTACACTTAGTCGGTCTGCATTGGTCGACCGACCGACTAGATGTCAAACTAGTCGGTCAGTGGTTGCTCTTTGACCGACTAATCTGTGTTAAAACCCTAATTTCTGGGCAGCCACCAGCCCATCCTATTTAAACCCCCCCAAACGTTTTCTTCTTCCTCCACTCGACCCAAAACCCTAATTTCTCCCCCTTTAAGCCCCCATCGCCCTCAAGCCATCATTCCTTCATCCCAAGCTCATCCTCCATCATCCAAACCCTCCCTTGTCACAACCCATCTCTCATCTTCCCCAAACCTTCATCAAAACCCCAAAATCCACCTCCAAACCCATTTCTCCAGATTTTTCCCTCATTTCCAGATCTGAGCCGGATCGTTCTTCCGTTGCCGTGGTTGCTCGGCATCGATCCTCCGCCTCTTCACGGTAATACTCGATTCATTTAGTTTAAGCATAACCCCCATTGACATGTGTGAAACCCTAATAAAATGGATTATTAGAAAGTTAGGGTTCTAATAAGAAATCGATTTAGAATCATTGTTCTAATGATTGTTTTGCCATAACAGCGATCTATTCCGTAGTTAGCTTGTGACAACCTTCATTGCTCGTCAACCCCGGTATCAGGCAAGTGAAACTTGCTATCTCTTGATTTGGGCCATGTCTTAGGCCATTTACCTTGTTTTAGCGTAAAAGAGACTAAACGGTGAAAGGATAGCCGTTTAGACGCCATCGACCTAGCTTGACAACGAAGCTTGGTCCGTCACCCTCATCATGCTTGTATGTCACATTTACTTTCAATTAACGGTACGCGAATATCTGTTCATGTCATTGCATCTTGCCTGTCACGTTTAAATTCAATTAACGATACGCAATTATCTGTTCCTGGCATTGCATATTGATTTGTCATCGTGATTGCGTAGCACACGCTACAATGCTATTATTTTCCTGGCTCGTGTTCTAGAAGCGAGCACTGTAGTTGGAAACCCCAACGCTCGACACATATGGGTGGGGTAAGAGATAAGCGGCCACCTGAGCCCCGAGTTGGCCTGATCCGCCACTCCGGCCAGCAGGCGAAATCTCTAGTGTACAAGTGATTAATAGTGATACGAGATAAGCGGACTGAGCCACGAGCTGGCCAGCAGGTGGACTCTCTATGCACTAAGTGATAAACAGTTATAAGTAATTAATAGTGATACGAGATAAGCGGACTGAGCCACGAGCTGGCCAGCAGGTGGACTCTCTATGCACTAAGTGATAAATGATAAGTGATTAGTGATTTGGTAGCTTCGGCTACATCGTGCGTGCTTGTCTCTCCTTTAAACTATCGCATCATACTTAACTGTCATGTCATTGCTTAATATTGAAAATGCTAGGTTGTTAGTTACTTTCAGTTTCCTTGCTCAAGTCTTTTAGACTTGCTGACATGTGCCCCTTTCCCCTCCACAGTGAGCTACGTCGCCGTCGCTCGCTTCCTCGACGGAGACCGCCACTGACGCCACCGTTGAGCTCGCCCCGCCTCCGAGGTCGTTCCGCCGACCGCCGACCGCCGACCGCCGACCACCAGGAAGTCGCCAATGCCGACGCCCCAAGTCCCGCCGCCGGCGACGATGTAAACGAGAACCCCCGTCGCGCGTTCTACTGCATGCGAGAGAGCGAACGAATGTGAGTTTATTTACGTGGGGTTTTGTTTTAAAACGAATACGTATTTGAAAACTTATTTTACTACGTATTTACGTATTTATGTATACTTATAAATTGATATTATTGGATTTAAATTGATAGTAATTCGCACAGGCCTTAGAAAAATACGAGACCAAACCCAGAAAATCAGAAACATCGAGACGGATCCATTGGCACTAGTTTCATCGCCAAAAGGCAAGTATATTTCTCACAGTGAATTTTCAAAGGTAAAACTTAAATAGGTTAAATTCCTTCTAAAATTCGTAGCTTGCAATTTTCACGTACACTGACGTACGATAAAAATATATGTTGAAGTACTAGTAAATACAATCATTTTTACATCTTGTTTGAAGTATTCTGACGTACGGTTTGCTCGAAATAAATCTTTGAACGTGTGTAGTGAAAATGATTTCTTGTTTTAAATTCCTTTTAAAAATTCGTATCTTGTGATTTTTACGTATACCGACGTACGATAAAAATCTATGTTGTAGTACTAGTTAATACGATCATTTTGACCCCTTGTTGGAAGAATTCCGACTTACGGTTTGCTCTAAACAATTCTTCGAACATATGTTTCAAAAAATGATTTCTCAATTTAAAAATTGTTTTTGGCACTTTAAAATTGCTTAAAAAATATTTAATGATCTTGAAAAATAGTTACTAGCCTTAGAAAATATTTTAAGGTAATTTAAACCCATTTGCCTAGTTAAAATTATTTCTTGCTCAATCTCTTATCTCTTTAAGCGATTTTTACATTTTCATTTAATTGCTAAATCGAGTCGTGAAGTCATCGTACGGACTATTGAAACACTAAGACTGAATTGACTGAATAGAAGATGAAACTTTAACAGTAAAGAATGGAAGATGGAATTTCAACAATACTGAATGGAAGATGGAACTTTAATATATAAAATGGAAGATGGAATTTCAATAATAAATAGATAGTACACGTCCTTTTGACCCGACACTTGACATAACCTGTGATTGGGGTAGTCTATGATCACAAGTGTTACAGAGTGGCTGGATGCGCCATACTAAATTACCTCCAACACATTACAGGGGTTAGATCCTTGACCGTTGCCATATCGGGGCGGTGGGTACAGCCTCGGAGTTGCTCCCGTCGTAAGGTGCATATTGGTTATCTTTAGTACTCTTGGACGTGGACTTATCATTAGGATAGTCTGGCTATTGATTATTGTTCTAACCTCTTTTTCTACAAGTTGCTACAGCTTTGCCATTAAATGCTAAATTGTCACAAGTTGCAGATAACATTGCAAATTGTTATTGAATGATTAAATTGCTGCAGGTTGCATATGGCTGCGAACATTTAACTGCATTAACTCTTTTAAGTTAAACTTATTGCTTGTCTTTAAATCTTTTAAGTTAAATTCATCACTTGTCTTTAACCCTTTTAGTTAAACTTATTGATTGTCTTTAACTCTTTTAAAATAAACTTATTACTTGTCATTTCAGCTTGACCAAATTTTAAATGTATTAACGTTTTGGTTTTGAGATTATCTTGCCGAGTAAACCTCGCTGACGGACATTTCACTTTGTTGTTTTACGAAATGTCCGTCATGTATCGATAGTAAGTTCGCTGAAGACACTACCGCAGGAGTCGAGCGAGTGCTTGACGAGCACTTGGAGTACCTACCCGCTAAAGATTAGACGATCTCATTCGCGACTGTTTCTTTATATTTAAAATAATGTAATTTGTGTACTCTGTTTGTATTGACCATACTAGGCCCAAGATGTATCTTAATCATTGTACGCTGGATATGTAATACTGTTGTTTGAGCTGCTTCTTAAATTTGCATGCAAGGATCTGCAATTTCTACACAGACGCTTAGTGTGTTTAAGCCAAGGAGGAAGGAATGAAAAAGATTTTAAAAAGAAAAGAAAACAGTACTACTCCTTGTTTTAAGCACATCGCGGACCCGCTCGCGTCCTCGTTCCCGGTATAATGGGAAGCGGGGCGTGACAATTTTTTCACTGAAACTCGGCTAAAGAATGAGTAATCAACTCCTGTGTGTTTGGAGATTGACTACGAAGTTGAAAACATAGCTATGCTCTGAAAGAGTTTTAAAACGAGTTTAAAAACTTTTGTTTTGAAAATGTTTTGTGTGTGCAATAAAACTTGGCTTTAACATATTCATAAAAGACCAACTCACACACTTAGACTTACATGAAGACTTCTGAAGCCGATCAGATATTGATGTAGATGCGTGCTTCACTTTCAGTTTGAGCTCGTCTTTGATTAAGCTTGAGCACTTCCATGAACTTCATCCTTGAGCTTCACTTGGGCTTGACTTAGAGCTATCAAACTGTCTTCATCTTCTGAGTGTGGTTGAGCTTCTTCGGAGTATGCGTAAAGCTTATATTATTGATGCACAACCTACACACTTTTAGATAGTATTATTAGGACACTAACATCATTTGGTGTACTTATCATCAAAACTACTTAGGGGTGTGATTCGATTTCCCATCAACAATCTCCATTGAGAGAGTCTCATAGTGCGGAGAAATTCAACCCTTTTTAGAGGGAGAATCTCTCGCATGAAATCAAAGGTTTTCATTATCCTTCTTACTCTTTATAGCAACGCGTGAATAAGAGTTCGAGTTCTTGGATGGCTCGTGTATCGTGGAGATGTTTTTCATCACATGAAACATCTAATGTATTGGGTGGGGATAACACGGTGCTTCCGGCCTTCACCGAAAAAGATTTATAATCCGCGAGCATCGCTTGAGTATACTCATGCAATGGTATGGTTTTTAATGTTTTAGTTTTGTTATTTATCACTAGAATTGCAGTAGATCATTAGGCATATCGATTGCTAGCATAGAAAATTTTAATTTTCGGTCTTTCGCTGGATGATCTAAATTGTTTAGATTACTAGTGTTTATGGGTTTTTTCTCACCACTGCTCGTTGACCGCCAGATGTGTGGTCAACGTGGTCAAGGGGCCGGTTTGAGGGTCCCTTGGGTTCGCCGAGCCCGCTTGTACTCGGCGTGGGAGAGCTGAGGGGAAGCCTCGGCTCGGTGAGTCGTGCTCGGCCTTGGTCGGGTCGGGCTCGGCCTCGGTCGTATCCGCGTCGAGGGGTAGCCTCGGTGCCTTGCGATTGGGTCGGTGCTTGATCAGTCGTCCTCCCGGCAACTGCGTCGGTGATGGCCGGCCGACGCTGAGGGGTAGCCTCTGCGTCTCGGATGTCTTCTTCCTGGACAGATGAAGAAACTCGTCAGGGAGGCCGGACCTAGGTTCCGGCCAAAGCCCCTCCGATGCCTAAGTCAGATCAGGATCTGAAAGGATACTCAGTAGGGGAGATCCGGCTTGTGAAGAAGCCGGAACGTCAACCCAGGCGGCGCGAGTATTGGGGGAGGGGGGAAATGGAGTGGGGAAAGCCTAGGTCGTTGATGGAGTACCTCTATGTGGATTACCTGAGTTTCGATCCCCCCTCTCTTCGTCGTCATGGCCTTCCCCTTATAGGGTTCTTCCTGATTGCCCCACTTCCTGCCTCCTCTCACTTCCCCACGATCCGCCTCCGCCGCCTCCTATTCTCGCGTCGTGGTGAGGTGGCCCATTAACGGGTCCGTTAATGGCCATCATGGGATCGCGGATTCAGAGGGGCGGTTAATCCGGCCGAACGGGGGCTAGTCGGGCATACCCGAGGACGAGGTGGCTGGGCCTTCCGCTCCGTCCGTGGGCTTCTTTCGGGCGGGCCCGTCTTCCCTAGTGGGCTTCTCCTATGAGGTCGGGCCGTGGGCCGTTGTGTTTCGGGCTCGTTGATATTAGTCGTAACAATTTCCCCCATCGCCCGGATCGTTCGGCTTCCGTCGGTTCGGTTCGGGTGATGTGACTCTTTCGTGACCCGATGGATGCGTCAGTCGAGGCCCCGCCATTAAATGAATGTCATTATTGCCGCTCTGTTTGAACTTCCGCTGGTGCAGTTTTCGAAGCATCGCCGCCGTTTTGATGTCGCCGTGTGCCTTCTCCTGACGGTTCATGTAACGCCCCGCTCCCCAGGATACCCAATAAGTATGAATCCGTATCAGGTATTCCTGAAGAGGCGAGTGTTACGAAGAGGAATACAAATAAAACCAGCAGGCCACTGCGCACGTGCTGTGAAGTACATGTACTGCTCCAATCATACAATACCAAAGAATAACATATACGACAAAATTCAACAAAGAACAAAACATTCATATATATAATGAATATTAATTACAAATATGAGTAGAAATATTTAACCACTCACAAATTACAACAACTCGCTAATACAACCCTCAAAACTACACCCACAAATAACTCCAACCACCAACTCCCAGCTGCACCTGCAAGACTACTATCACCTGAAAAACCACGGGAGGAGCACGTCAAAGCGTGTCCAAGTAGGATGTCCCAATCTCAAGGCATATTATTAACATGTTTATGCAAATGATACATGGCATGGTAATGTGACATAATATTAATGAAACATGAAAGAAACATGTATGACATAGGAGTAACATGATACCACATCTTGACATAGAACATAAAATAAACATAAGGACAACGAACACAATGTAAGTTACATAGCATGATGTCTTGCATATTTAAAGGAAAGTGTACTCCAACAATTCAACAATTATCACTTCATATGAGATCATCCTTTGCATTATGTCATTACAAGTTGTATTAAGCAAGAGTATGGAATAATAATACCCTACACACATGGGTCATGGGCCATCATGACATGGCTTCATAGTCATTTTTCATTTACTTTCCTTTCAATTCATATAGGGCCGTGCATCTCCTTGTGCACCCCTTTTCCATCACATATAACCCTATAAATCCATGTCATGCATTCCTTTACACCCACATATATGTGGTATTAAAATTCCACACCAAGCTTCATTAGTATTAAACTAAATTCCAATCACATAACCATTCACAACATTCCTCTTTCTCCTTGCTTTTCTTTCTTTTCCTAACAATTGCATGTTTCTTTCTTTCCACAACAATTTCACAAATTCATTACTAGACCCATGGCCGAAATATAGCAATATGGAAATTGACTTTCCCTTAAGTAATTGAAGCATAAAAGGTGCATGGATATAGCAACATGTGAACTACTACAAAGGGGTCATTCTTTCACATACAACTACATGTGCAAAATGGCAACAAGCAAGAGCATAGCATGAACTTTGTGAATTAACTCAAGGGTGATAATTAACATGGCATAGTATCGCGAGGGTATAACAATGACAATTTTATAACATAACAATTTGGGTGATTTAACACAAGGATAATATCTTTATAGCATGGTAATTAGAACTATAGCATGAAAGTGAACTACAATAATTTAAGAATAGAATCCTAAATTAACAACAAGCATAACATGACATATTATGATAAGGGCATGAAAATGATAACTTCATAGTATAACAATTCATATGATGACATAGACATGAAAAAAGATTCTAACTATATACTAAAGTGGCATGAAAATAATAGGCTATGAGAAGTTGGGAATCTCACCCAAATAGATGAATAGCCATGAATTCCCCATGAGAAGACCCAAGATTCAAACTTCTCCAAGAATCCCGTTTTCCCATCTTCACCCATCCAAAAATCACCTTCTAGCTCATGGAATCACCTCCTTCTAGCTCCAAACTCCCCCACATACATCTAGCTAACATCAAGGCTCAAAATGAGCATGAAAGAAGGGGATTTGGGCTTGAAATTGAAGGGGAAAGGGCTATGGACAGAGCTGTCCAGATCTGGACTGTTTTTTTTGGGCTAATATTTGGCCATGGAGATTGAAAGAAAGAGGGGGAAATGAGAGGGAAGAAAGAGGGAATGGGTTAGGGTTCTTTAGGATTTCTTTTCTCTTCTTTTTCTTCTCTTTTTCTCATATTTTTACATGGGATTTTCGCAGGTTTTAGGGCTGGTTTTGGTTCAGATTTTTGGGGAAGAAGAGAAGGGAAGAGAGAGGAAATGGGAGAGATTAATGGAGAGAGATGATGAGTCACAAGCCTTGATGTCATCCTCTAACAAAGTCTCTCTAATAACATGACACCTAGCTACTATCTTACACAAAAACCCCTAACACAATCCAATAATTGTCTCCAAGCCCTCATGCATGCTATGAAGCACAAATCATACAAAACCCCCTCTAAACATTCTATTACAAAGTAAGCACAAAACTCCTCCTAAGAAGTCATATTTACATACCTATACCCATATACCTAAAACCATTTATGCAAAATCATATACCCACACAAAATAAATATTATACCACCACACTTAAATAACACAACTTCTAATTATATAATTTCACATAACATTAACATCCAATTAATACAATAATACAATCAATACACAACATACATCCAATGCAACTTTACACTCATATATAACATACACAATATAGTAGTTCAAACTTAGGGGTATTACAATCTACCCACCTTAAAAATAAAGTTCGTCCTCGAACTTTCTAGGCAAAGGGTGACTACTTCTACTTCTTGACTCTACAGGTTCCTACCCACCTTAGGACATGTCTACCCCTATGGAACCATTACATGTACTACCTTACGCACGCCGCAGTGTGGAGACCTGCGTGGGCCGCCAACTGTAACGCCCCGCTCCCCAGGATACCCAATAAGTATGAATCCGTATCAGGTATTCCTGAAGAGGCGAGTGTTACGAAGAGGAATACAAATAAAACCAGCAGGCCACTGCGCACGTGCTGTGAAGTACATGTACTGCTCCAATCATACAATACCAAAGAATAACATATACGACAAAATTCAACAAAGAACAAAACATTCATATATATAATGAATATTAATTAAAAATATGAGTAGAAATATTTAACCACTCACAAATTACAATAACTCGCTAATACAACCCTCAAAACTACACCCACAAATAACTCCAACCACCAACTCCCAGCTGCACCTGCAAGACTACTATCACCTGAAAAACCACGGGAGGAGCACGTCAAAGCGTGTCCAAGTAGGATGTCCCAATCTCAAGGCATATTATTAACATGTTTATGCAAATGATACATGGCATGGTAAGGTGACATAATATTAATGAAACATGAAAGAAACATGTATGACATAGGAGTAACATGATACCACATCTTGACATAGAACATAAAATAAACATAAGGACAACGAACACAATGTAAGTTACATAGCATGATGTCTTGCATATTTAAAGGAAAGTGTACTCCAACAATTCAACAATTATCACTTCATATGAGATCATCCTTTGCATTACGTCATTACAAGTTGTATTAAGCAAGAGTATGGAATAATAATACCCTACACACATGGGTCATGGGCCATCATGACATGGCTTCATATTCATTTTTCATTTACTTTCCTTTCAATTCATATAGGGCCGTGCATCTCCTTGTGCACCCCTTTTCCATCACATATAACCCTATAAATCCATGTCATGCATTCCTTTACACCCACATATATGTGGTATTAAAATTCCACACCAAGCTTCATTAGTATTAAACTAAATTCCAATCACATAACCATTCACAACATTCCTCTTTCTCCTTGCTTTTCTTTCTTTTCCTAACAATTGCATGTTTCTTTCTTTCCACAACAATTTCACAAATTCATTACTAGACCCATGGCCGAAATATAGCAATATGGAAATTGACTTTCCCTTAAGTAATTGAAGCATAAAAGGTGCATGGATATAGCAACATGTGAACTACTACAAAGGGGTCATTCTTTCACATACAACTACATGTGCAAAATGGCAACAAGCAAGAGCATAGCATGAACTTTGTGAATTAACTCAAGGGTGATAATTAACATGGCATAGTATCGCGAGGGTATAACAATGACAATTTTATAACATAACAATTTGGGTGATTTAACACAAGGATAATATCTTTATAGCATGGTAATTAGAACTATAGCATGAAAGTGAACTACAATAATTTAAGAATAGAATCCTAAATTAACAACAAGCATAACATGACATATTATGATAAGGGCATGAAAATGATAACTTCATAGTATAACAATTCATATGATGACATAGACATGAAAAAAGATTCTAACTATATACTAAAGTGGCATGAAAATAATAGGCTATGAGAAGTTGGGAATCTCACCCAAATAGATGAATAGCCATGAATTCCCCATGAGAAGACCCAAGATTCAAACTTCTCCAAGAATCCCGTTTTCCCATCTTCACCCATCCAAAAATCACCTTCTAGCTCATGGAATCACCTCCTTCTAGCTCCAAACTCCCCCACATACATCTAGCTAACATCAAGGCTCAAAATGAGCATGAAAGAAGGGGATTTGGGCTTGAATTTGAAGGGGAAAGGGCTATGGACAGAGCTGTCCAGATCTGGACTGTTTTTTTGGGCTAATATTTGACCATGGAGATTGAAAGAAAGAGGGGGAAATGAGAGGGAAGAAAGAGGGAATGGGTTAGGGTTCTTTAGGATTTCTTTTCTCTTCTTTTTCTTCTCTTTTTCTCATATTTTTCCATGGGATTTTCGCAGGTTTTAGGGCTGGTTTTGGTTCAGATTTTTGGGGAAGAAGAGAAGGGAAGAGAGAGGAAATGGGAGAGATTAATGGAGAGAGATGATGAGTCACAAGCCTTGATGTCATCCTCTAACAAAGTCTCTCTAATAACATGACACCTAGCTACTATCTTACACAAAAACCCCTAACACAATCCAATAATTGTCTCCAAGCCCTCATGCATGCTATGAAGCACAAATCACACAAAACCCCCTCTAAACATTCTATTACAAAGTAAGCACAAAACTCCTCCTAAGAAGTCATATTTACATACCTATACCCATATACCTAAAACCATTTATGCAAAATCATATACCCACACAAAATAAATATTATACTACCACACTTAAATAACACAACTTCTAATTATATAATTTCACATAACATTAACATCCAATTAATACAATAATACAATCAATACACAACATACATCCAATGCAACTTTACACTCATATATAACATACACAATATAGTAGTTCAAACTTAGGGGTATTACAGTTCAGATCCCACCGTTGCCCTCTATATATGCGTTCCAATCCCTCGGGCTTCAACTCTTTCGCGCTCATTCCTTCTTGATCTCCGTCCCAACAGCTTCTTCCTCCCAACCTTTGTCTTTTCTCCAGCTTTGATCAAGGTAACTCTTCCACCCTTTACCTCCGGCCATGGCCATGCTTAGAATAGGTGATACGCGTCCTGGCGGACCGACGCCTGGTCCCGATCGTGCCCCCCCCCCTCGGGGCTCGAAGTTTCTTCGCCGTCCCCGGGGGTCCCGGACAAAGGAAAAAGAAAGCTTTTTCCGAATCCCATTGGGGACGATGTGGCCTCGTCTTCCGAGCGGTTGGGCATCCCTCCCTTGATCCTTCGGTCGTCGTCTACGGCCCCGTTCTTAGTTACTAGGGAAATATTGGAGAGGTACCTGTGTTATCCCTATGACGTCTGACTTCTCTTTGGGGATGAGCGGGTCTGCTTCCCGCGGAGTAACGAGGTCGGCGTCTACGTCGAGATGTTCCATCTGGGGCTACGCTTCCCTCTCCACCCCTTTATCATTCAATTCACTGACTCCTTGAAAGTCACCCTGTGTCAACTGACGCCATCCTCTGTCGCGGTGTTGACCGGGTTCATTACGCTTTGTCTCACTCACGGCCTGGAGCCGTCTCTCCCACTCCTCTTTTACTTTTATCGGATCCAAACGGTCGGCCTCGGATCTTGGTTGGGGGAGTTCGCAACACACCGACAGGACGGTAACCTTATCCGAGGCCGAGCGAGCCGTGTCCCGTCTCATATCGTCACTTTCTCTCAAGGAGAGGTCGGTCTGGCATTTGCTGGATGACCTTCTTCTAAAATGCACTCTGTGGTCCCCCGGTTAGTTGTCTCCCTTCCCTCCTTTTATCCTCTGGCTCACCCTGATTTCACTTTCTCTCGCAGGCATGGCTGGCCGTGAGTTCACTCATGACGTCGACAAGCTCATTCGCCTGGGATCTCGCCGGGGCCGCGGGAGCTCTTCTGAACGGGCGCCTCGCCGCTCTGTTGATGAAGAGTTGCGCCGGTCTGAGCCTCCTTCGGGAAGGATTGAGGCCAGGTCCCCCCACGGGTCGCATCGGATGCCCCTGGAGGGGAAGCCGCGGGGGTCGACCCTCTCAGTGTGGAGGGTTCCGGATCGGCTCCTCGGCCGTCTGCGGGCGGGAGTCGCAAGCGCTCCCCCCCAGCGATCGCTGCCCCCAGCAGGAAGAAGTCGCGGAAGAATGGCAGGCGCGCCTCTCCTCCGACTCCTGCCGTTGCGCCGACGGATCCCGGGAAGGCAGTCGCGATGACCGCCGTCGCTGCCCACGCCGCCGATACTCCCTCGGCTATCCCCTCGGTCTCGGGGGCTGTCTGCATTCTGCCGGGCACCCCAGCGGGCCTCGCTGATCCTCTCGGGGGTTCGGTTCCAGGTCTCGACTTGGCCCTGGTGGACCGACCGGCGGCAGACGCCGTGCCCCCGGGGGACCGTTCCTTTTTGGAGTTGTCCCCCGTGGACGTACTGTCGGATTCCCTGGTCAGTCATCTTCGACAGGTTTGGATTCCTGCCCCCTTCGGATGGTTGTTTCGTCTATCGGTCTTCCTCGGTATAACCCACCTCCCTTTTATCTGCAGGCCACCGCGATGGCTCTTGAGGCGCAGCACCGGGCGACCCAGTTGAGAAGCCTCGAGGATTCTCTAAGTCGAGAACGCGCCCGGTCCGGGGAAGCTGATGTGGCCCTTCAGGGTGCCCGCATGGAGGCTCGGCAGCAGCGCCGTCGTGCCGACGAACTCGATACTCAAGTGCATGATCTCAAGCGAAAGCTTGAGGATGTCCATGACTTGAGCCAAGAAGCGGAGGAGAAGTTCCGGCAGGAGAGGAAGGAGCTTTGGGGCCAGCTCGCCGAGCTGCGTCGGAGGCTCCGCTTCGCCGAGGAAGCCGAGAAGGGCGTCGACACGGCCATTAGGCCGACGATCGCGTCGGTCCTGAATGAAGTGTTCGGGACCTACGAGGACCTCCTTGCCCCTCGCATAGTGGAGGTCATCAGGGAGTCGTTTCGACAGTTCGCGGAGCTCGCTCGGGAGCCGATCCTTCATCCTCCGGGGCAGGCCGAGCCCCATGGCTCGGAGCAAGGTGAGGCACCGGATGACGCTATCTCCCGCGCCCCGGACCCCTGAAGAGCCTCCGTATCCAGTCCCCTTTCTTGGGTGACAAATTTTGTTGTCATCAACGGTGCTTCGGACTCCTGGCGACGCTGTCTGTTGCGCTTCGGACCCTTGCAAAGCCTTTGTATCATGTTTCCTTTCTTGGGTGACAAATTTTGTTGTCAACAACAGTGCTTGTGAGGATGTTGTCGAGCAATATGTAACCCATACCATTAATGAAAATGATATCTTCTAGTTTTTTCTCGTACCACTGGTCTCTTTTTTCGGGGGTTTCCCCCTTTGGAATAGCCTTTATTGTTCCTAGGTCGAGCAGACGTCGTCGTCCTCGTCTAGGGGTGTTGTCCTAAGCTTGTCCGGCTCGGGGTGAGTCTATTCGCCGGGGTGATTGCCCTCATCAAGCGAGTAGGTAGGTCACTTGACTCGCGAGGGAGGTCATCCCGAGGCTTCCGGCCGGCGGTCATGCTCGTCGGCAGGAGGAATTGCCCCCAACTTTTAGGTGTGGGTGTTCTGCTCGGTCTGCGGGGGTAAGTCCCCCTCGGCTCAGGACTGGTAGTCGCGCTCCTCGGCGGGGGGAGTTGCCTCCTGCCTTGTAAGTGGGCGGTCTGCTTAGTCTGCGGGGGTAGGTTCCCCTCGGCTCACGATCGGGCGTCGTGTTCATCGGCCAGGGGGGTTGCCCCCAACCTCTTGAGCGGGTGCTTCGCTCGGTGGCGAGGGGAGTGGCCCCTCGGCTTTCGGCCGACAGTCGCGCTTTTCGGCTGAGGGAGTTGTCCCCAACTTTATGAGTGGGCGGTTCACTCGGTCTGCGGGGATGAGTACCCCTCGGCTTACGACCGGCGAAGGAGACCCGTTTGGTGATGAGGGGAGTTGCCCCCAACTTACGGCCGATGAGAGAGGTTCGTTTGGTGGCGAGGGGAGTTGCCCCTCGGCTTACGGCCGACGAGAGAAGTTCGTTCGGTGGCGAGGGGAGTTGCCCCTCGGCTTACGGCCGACGAGAGAAGTTCGTTCGGTGGCGAGGGGGGTTGCCCCTCGGCTTACGGCCGACGAGAGAAGTTCGTTCGGTGGCGAGGGGGGTTGCCCCTCGGCTTACGGCTGACGAGAGAAGTTCGTTCGGTGGCGAGTGGAGTTGCCCCTCGGCTTGCGGCCGACGAGAGAGGTTCGTTCGGTGGCGAGGGGAGTTGCCCCTGGGCTTACGGCCGACGAAGGAGATTCGTTCGGTGGCGAGGGGAGTTGCCCCTCAGCTTATGGCCGACGAAGGAGATTCGTTCGGTGGCGAGGTGAGTTTCCCCTCGGCTTACGGCCGACGAAGGATATTCGTTCGGTGGCGAGGGGAGTTGCCCCTCGGCTTACGGCCGACGAAGGATATGGTCCCTATTAGTCGGACCGCGGGTTGCCTTGATCGAATCCTCCTTCGCACCCTAAATAGTCTGTTGAGAAACTGGTGATAGAATTTGCACTGACATTGTATGTCTTCATTTTCGTGAGACAATACATTTGGAGTAATGGAAGAAAGGAAAAAGGCTACAAGACACAGGGGGGTTCTGGCAGGGTAGCCCTCCCCTGGTGGAGCGGTGGCTATTTACTCTATCTCCTCACTCGATGATACGCGTGACCATCTGGACCGCGTTCACCCCTTTTCCCCCTGTCCTGATGTTTGGACGTTCCTTCCCCCGAGGCGGGGTCGTTGGCAGAGTTCTTCAGGTGCCCCCGGCTCACCAGCTTCTCGATGTCTTTCTTCAAGTGCCAACAGTCGTCGGTATCGTGGCCGTTATCCTTGTGGTACTTGCAGCATTTCTCTTCATCCCTCCCCCCTTTCCTCATTCTTCGGGGAGGTCGGCCCGGGTGTCCCTCCTTCTGGGCTTGCTCTAGGATCACGTCTGGGGCGTTGGTCACCGAGGAGTGCCGGGGCTCTTCCCTCCGTGATCTTCCTCTAGCCCTCTTCTCCGATCGATGCTCCTCCGTGCTACGGCGCTCCTTCTCACCGCGCTTGGTCTCGCATCTGGTCTTTCCCTCATCCTCGGCCAATGCCTCTTCTGTCAGCATGAAGCGTTCCGCTCGGGCCATAATTCCGGCGAGGTCCTTCGGCGGGTCGCTGTGTAGCGACTTCTTCAAGCCCATGTGTCGAAGGCCTTTCTTCAAGGCCGCCTTCACAACCAATTCGGGACAGCTATCCACGCTCAATCGCTCCACATTGAAGCGACGCATGAAGTGCCTCAGAGATTCGGCCGGTCCCTGCACCACATTGAATAAGTGTTCCGAGTCAGGCTTTACCTGCCGCCCGGCCATAAATTGCTTGCAGAACAGCTGGGTAAGCTCGTCGAAGTTGTCTATCGACCGACCGGGCAGGCTGAGGTACCAGGTCCGGGCGGCTCCTCGTAGGGTGGAGTAGAAGCCCCTGCAGAGCAGGGTGTCATCGGCTCCTTGGAACGCCATGACCGGCTCGTAGTCTATCACATGATCCGCGGGGTCGCTGACGCCGTTGTACTTCTCCAGCGTCGATACCTTGAAGTTCGAGGGTATTCGTGCCTCAGTTATCCGCCGGGTCAGGGGGCATCGTTCTCCGCTGATGCACCCGGGCCGCTCCCCCTCGCCCGCCTCCTTGCCGTTCGGCTGCAATGGGGGGGGGGGGGGGGGGGGGCGGGGGGGGGGTTGGTGGGAGCCTGACCTCCTTTCGGGTCTTCGCCGGCTTGGGTGTCGGACTCGATCGGCGCGAACATTCTTTCCGGCTATCCTGGTGTGGGTTCGTCGGCTGCATCCACTCCGTTCAGACCGGACGCTTGTTGTTTGCCGATCATCCCGCCTACGCTTGTTTGACCTTGGACGCGCGGACGAGGCCGTCCTGGAGACGTCGCCCGTCTGCTCCGAGTCCCCCCGTTTCCCGCTTTGACTGAGGTAGGAGTGGGAGACCGTGCCGGAGAAAAGCCGGGCCTGGTGATCTTCCTTTCCGTATTCCGCATTCTTTTTCTGTGGTCGGTGACCACGACGGAGCGAAGGGGTCGACGTTCCCCTTCCTGGCGGTGGGCCCGCCTCTCCCCACCTTCGGGGGTAGGGGTGCTGCTGACGAGCTGTTGAATCGTCACGGCTAAAGTTTGGATGTTGGTGTTGGTCTCCTGCGCATAGGCTCGGAGTTGCCCCTGCGTGGCCAGCATGACGTCGTTGGTTTCCCCGGCAGCATGACCGTTCAGGTTCTCGACGGGGGAGTGGTATGCGCCCTCTTCCGGGATGGACGACATGCGCCCCAGGCCGTTGCCGACGGGTTCCATTTTGGTGGTTTGACGTGGGTGTTAGTACGTTCCCACAGACGGCGCCAGATGTTTACGGGTGTTTTCTCACCACTGCTCGTTGACCGCCAGATGTGTGGTCAACGTGGTCAAGGGGCCGGTTTGAGGGTCCCTTGGGTTCGCCGAGCCCGCTTGTACTCGGCGTGGGAGAGCTGAGGGAAGCCTCGGCTCAGTGAGTCGCGCTCGGCCTTGGTCGGGTCGGGCTCGGCCTCGGTCGTATCCGCGTCGAGGGGTAGCCTCGGCGCCTTGCGATTGGGTCGGTGCTTGATCAGTCGTCCTCCCGGCAACTGCGTCGGTGATGGCCGGTCGACGCTGAGGGGTAGCCTCTGCGTCTCGGATGTCTTCTTCCTGGACAGATGAAGAAACTCGTCAGGGAGGCCGGACCTAGGTTCCGGCCAAAGCCCCTCCGATGCCTAAGTCAGATCAGGATCTGAAAGGATACTCGGCGGGGGAGATCCGGCTTGTGAAGAAGCCGGAACGTCAACCCAGGCGGCGCGAGTATTGGGGGAGGGGGGAAATGGAGTGACGAAAGCCTAGGTCGTTGATGGAGTACCTTTATGTGGATTACCTGAGTTTCGATCCACCCTCTCTTCGTCGTCCTGGCCTTCCCCTTATAGGGTTCTTCCTGATTGCCCCACGTCCTGCCTCCTCTCACGTCCCCACGATCCGCCTCCGCCTCCTCCCATTCTCGCGTCGTGGTGAGGTGGCACATTAGCTGGTCCGTTAATGGCCATCATGGGATTGCGGATTCAGAGGGGCGATTAATCCGGCCGAACGTGGGCCAGTCGGGCGTACCCGAGGACGAGGTGGCTGGGCCTTCCACTCCGTCCGTGGGCTTCTTTCGGACGGGCCCGTTTTCCCTAGTGGGCTTCTCCTATGAGGTCGGGCCGTGTGCCGTTGTGTTTCGGGCTCGTTGATATTAGTCGTAACAACTAGCATCTTTCCCTTGCTCCTTCGGCATCTTGCACAGAAATCAAATATTGGGAAATTTTATACACACCGACCGTAATTGCTTTGCACACACCACTTTACACACAATATTTTTATAACTCAATTTTTACTACACACACCATAATTCTAAAATTGCCCACATTATATTCATCATTCTCTTTGCAAAACTCTATACGTAGGTGCCACCTTCATCGACGCATCTAGCCTCCGCTTTCCGCCCATCTCATACTGGTCATCAATATCCTTACTGTCACATTTGTGCATGATTTATTTTGTTGAAGATGTTGAAGAAGACGACGATGAGAATGGAGAGGTAGATGTAGTTTCATTCATGGAGATGATCGTAGTTTGGTGGGTTCGACGAGGGATTTGGAGGATGAAGTACCGGTCGTTGTGGTTGTTGACAAGCTTTTGGAAGTTGAGGAGGACGTCAGAGATGGCGATGATCTAGTCGATGCGGTTGTTAGGGACCATGGGGTTGGCATCGAGGGCGAGATCGTCGACGCGATTCGATCCGACGATGTTGCATGCGGCGAGGGGCTTCGTGGCGATCGACAGCGAGCTCTGCCTCCAAGCAGTCCGGGGTGTAGGCGGTGGGGGGTCCATCACTCGATGGAGGAGGAGGAGGAGAGATTAGAAATGGTGAAGGGCATGAAGAAAATGTGAGGTTAAAAAAGGAATTTTGAATGACAAATATGTAAATAAATGGGATGTGTGTAGAGCAATTTGGTTTGCCGGTATAGCAACTCCCTCAAATCTACGATACACAGTGTATTGGTTCTGCAAACCCGATGCGGTTCCGACCCGGTATACGTGAACGTTAGTTTATCTTATCCCGCACCCACAGCACACACCATCCCCAACGGCCCAAAACCCTACCTCCATTGATGCCGAGCTACTTCCCATGCCTCAAACATCCAATTCCCCATTCTACTATCTGCTTCCTCCTCCCCCGCATCCCCATCATCAGGGGCAATCCCGTCATTTCCTCTAGACTTATGAGAACCGCGGCCTCGTCGTTCCCGAACCGGGCTTTCCAGCTACGGGTCGACCCGCTGACAGGCAACTCGGAGTGGGTCGTCGTCGAAGATAGGGAAGACTCGGACGAGCTTCTAGAAGGTTCTAGATCTATCCTGGCCAACACCTCGTACATCGACATGCTGAACGATTCGTGCAGGAATCGAGCCTTCCGGTCGGCAATCGAGAAGACGATCACCGAGCCATGCCATGTCCTCGACATAGGGTAACTACGAAATTTTGAATATTTTGTATTTTAGTCCCTCGCTTCTTTCAATTTGCTCACTTTCCGCTCCAAATTGCTCTTTTTATTGCGCTTACCGTGCCAATGTCAACTTCAATGTCGGTTCAACATTACTTTTTGATTGTGGGTTGTTCCATTTGAGTTAGTTCTTGTGCAAATGAAGTAGCAAAAAAAGATTTAATTTTTTTTTAAAAAATTTGGGCTTGTATTTTTGGGATGTAGGGCAGGGACCGGGCTGCTGTCGCTAATGGCAGCACGAGCAATGGCCAAGTGTGGAGGGGATAAGGAAGGGAAGGTGTCGGCATGCGAGTCTTATCTTCCAATGGGGAAGTTGATGAGGAGAGTTCTAAGAGCGAATGGCATGGACAGGACCGTTAAGCTCTTTCATAAACGCTCCGATGAGCTTCGTGTGGGAGAGGACCTCGACTCGCGTGCAGATGTATTGGTAAAATTCCCCATTTACTGCATAATATTCTTAACCACGCTTTCTATTTTGGAGGTAACTAGCTCACGGTAAAGAGGATCATTCACCAGGAGATAGTGGATGAAAAATATGCTAATGTTATATGATCCATTTAAAAATCGATTCATTCTGCTAGGAATGGCAAAGTCTCTGATATAGTAAAATTTTGAGTGTTACAGCATTTCAATAGCAACTTGATCAATGCGCCATGAAACAGTCAAAGACAGTGCAACGTTTTGTTTCTGCCTGTTTAAATATATGTTTAGACCCTTGGTGATTTTTATCTGATTATTATTTTCTTATATAATTGCACAGGTCAGCGAGATTCTTGATTCAGAGCTGTTGGGTGAAGGATTAATACCAACTCTGCAGCAAGCACATGACATGCTGTTGGCAGAAAACCCAAAAACAGTTCCGTACAGGGCGACTACTTTTGGTCAGGTACTCAATTTTTTTTAATGTTTGCGATGGAAAGAATAAGTTGCCAATGCCGATGATTTCCAAACACCATGTATAACCGAGAATTTTTATCTAATTTCACATGATGCTAATATGGCTGGATGGTCTTTTGACATATTTCTTTTGAGAATTTTCTATTAATTACCCAATAGTAACATTGAGCACGCATTATGGTGCTAGTTTCTGTAAAGAAGAAAAATTGTTAGGGTTTCTGATCAAATTAGAAAAAAAGGAAGCGTAGAAAATTCAAAATTTTCCATTCCTAACGAAAAAGGCCCAAGAAAAACTACCGAATTCATGAATTTAAATGTTAGAAAGAAAAGGTTATACCTTTGTGCAGGTAGCCAGGTCACGATATCCGTTATTTCAATTCTTTTCCGGTGACGACCTTTCAATTTCTATACCAACCAAGTGTAATAGAAGATTCACCTTGATGATGAAGCCCCTTACGATCCACGAACCATATCTAAGAGCTCGAATTTGGTCTCAAGTGTTGCTAGCGCCTGAGAGATAGATAGGAAAAAACTTTTATTATGTAAGAGAAAAATTGTATCTTTGAGCCAAGACATCAAGATTATTTTTTTCTCTTTGATCTTTTAGATGATTTGATAAAGATCTAATGAGTTGTTGGATGCATTAGAGAGGAGGAGAGAACCCCCTTAATAGTGTTAGGATACATGAATTTTAAACATATTTAGGAGTTCTTATTAGAGTTAAACAATATCCATAAACACGCAGAATTATAAGAAAGATATCATGATATTTTTTAATCTTTGTATGAGTTTTAGTTGGAGTCAAACCCTATCCGAAAGTTTTTAAGATTAAATAGAAGATTTTCTAAATTTTTTACAACTCGAGATTTCAAATTTGAGATATACTCTTTGTATTCAGTTGGATCTTGACCTAATAATTGGGTCAAACCCAAACTCAAAACAGACCCAAACCCAAACCCAAAACAACCCAACCTAGCTTAATAGCCATAGCTAGCCACTTGGTCGGTCAGCCACCGGCCATCAGTTGGTTGGTGATCATTCTGCCGACGATGTTTCGTCACCGGTGATGCTTTGGGCAATGTTCCCTGTGTGGTTTTTTATCTTTCTTATAGGATCAACTCTCTCAATAAAGTCGATCACAACTCCTTGTGACTGTTCGCGTATATCTCATTTACATCAAGTAGTTTTTTATTTATCGAGATGTAACATCATCATTGTGAGACTCTAATAGTCTAATTCCTATTTTGACAACGACTCACTTGTATTCTATGATCGTGTGTCAATGTATGACAATGACACTAGTTCATATGAAGACCGGCCGTTTCTGAATCGTCATTTTATGGCTAGTGTGAGACTGAAATCTTTTCTGAACGAAAGCTGGACTTGTTAGTGACATCTATCATGCAGTCGGGTCTCTTCGTCATAAATATATCGTTAAGACATCTAACGTATGAAAATTTGTCAAAAATCTAATAATGCCTTAATGTCGTGAGTCTTGTATGCGATGCCATAGCCAAATGATGGATCAAACTTATTACTCTAATAAGTTTATATACTCTATTTTAGTCAGAGATTTATTATGAATACATACTTATTTCCTGTAACACTAACCTCCAATACAGGAGGAGACGACGTGTAGATTGTCACCTTCCTTCGCATGCTTTGTACTATGCCTATCAAGTATTCAACAATGGTTGCATTTATCGTTGGTTAGTAAAAGCCAAAACATCATCCTCACACGCGTAAGGTTCTTTAATGCATCTCAGGTCAAGGGATTAATTTGCACCAACCAAATGAGAGTTTTTATTGATAGTCAGGCTATATTTACCATATAGAAACTTCTCATAGAGTCGTTCTGTAAACAAGCACATGTACACTGTCTTATGATATCTTCACATTGAATAGCTATTAGACCAACTGTTAATGCCAAAATTGGCGATAACAGTATTAGGGCTGACGTTGACTACTATGTCAAGGTGGAGCCCCGTCAGCCGTTCGAATAGGACCCTTGGTTGGTAGAACCATGGTCGATGATAGTAGAAATAGTGACGTGAATGCGACACAGAAGCTCACTTGACTTAACAGCTGGATGGGGCAGTCGTTTGACCCTCTGGTGGGGTCGATCCTCGAACGACTATCTCTAGGAGCTATTGTTCTACCCTCCGGTTGAGCCGTACCTTGATCTTCCTGCACCACAAAGGAGCGTCAGGGGGGTCGGATCTGGTTTTCGACCCAAATCCCATCTGATGCTTAAGTTAGAATAGGAACTCAAGGAAAGACTTAGGGCTGTTGAGATCGACCCACAGATGTTCGTCTCGAATCAGTCACCGCAAGCTATTTGGAGGAAGAATTATAAAGTGGAAGACATAATTAAGAGTAATAGGTCTCTCGTACCTTAGGAGTCTGAACCCTTTTACATTGCCTTCTCCCCAATTTATAGTTGAGGGTGTCTGTTATTAATGCATAACGGCTCTGCTTCAATAATGACGAGATCTCCTCCGGGATTGCTGATAATGTCTGCCCATTTACTCGGTCTCCATTAATCACACATACGTAATCAGCGAGATTCGAACGGTCTGGAGAGTTGTCTCTTTGACCGAGCAGTAATCCTCCTTCGCTGGCGAATTCTTAAGCAGTTGGACCGAGATTTAATTCTTGGATTGGGCCTCATCATTTGGTCCTGCTTCGTGGGTCGTATCATGTATCAACAATAGCCCCCCATCATTCGTGCTCAAAAAACAACGTTGATTGTGATCGAGTGATGTGAAACCACATTAAATGGGCACGACAGTCAAAGCAGGCATATTTAATTTATGTCGCCAAAACCCTCCATCTTCAATTTGATATTCGCCATCTCCCGAGATCAGGCTTTGACACGTGCCGTTCATCGAACGGTCGCTTTGGGTTTTCCAGTATATAAAGGGGTGGAAGGCAAGAAGCTTTTCTGCTCCGCTTCCAAGCTTTTTGAAAGCGCGATTTCTCCTTTGCTTTCTCTGGTACCCATCCGATCTTGATAAGGCAGCTTCTCTTTCTCATTTAAGATCTTCTTTAGCTTTTATGGCTGTGTTGTCGCCTGTGAGGATCATGAGCCGTCTTATGAGGAGATCATGCGGCGTCTTCGACCTTATCAATATGTCGTGGTTCCTGGAAAAGGACTCCAAATGGAGCCTTCACGTCCAATTCGGCATGATTCGAAGTCAGAAGCTCATCGAGAGATTTTGGAGATGGTGCCAGAACTCTCTTATGATTCAACTGCTAAAATCTGGTCGGATTACCTATATCCGCTCATAGGGTTATGTTTACCGAATTCGATGAGAGAATTTGTTTCCCTCGACGAAATGAGATCGGAGTGTACTTGAAATCATTCCTCTTTGGCCTTCGTTTTCCTCTCCATATCTTTATGACAGAGATTTTGTGTATTTGGGACTTTCCCTTTGTCAGCTTGCACCTCAGGCCATCTCCCATATAGTTTGTTTCACCATGCTCTGTGAGCTTTGTGGAGCTCGACCATCCATTCAGTTGCTGAGATATTTCTTTCGAGTGGTGGTCGACCCTCGTAAGGTGTGGCACCACATTGTGGCTTGCCATGTGAGGGAACTTATCTACGACCTCCCTGTCTCCGGTCCTAATTGGATCTAACACTTTTGTATTCATTTTCCTCCCTGACGTGGGGCCGATCCTCACTGGTTGGTGTACCCATAACCCCGATATTTTCAAAGAATTTGAGTTATCACATGGTGAAATCGAGGCGGCCAAACTTCTTTTGAGAAGACCGATGAAGGAGATGTCAATCTCGTTTTTGTTGGACAGCCATCAGATGAAGATCGTTTTGTGGAATCAGGGTAATACACACTGCCTCCGTGCTTTCATTACGACCCCTTACGGTAATTATATTCTTCATTCGCAGATATGGCTGGTGGAACTCACAGAAGCTTGAACCCCTGAGCTGGGTCAGATTTGGTGGCAGCGGGGAAAGAATAAGGAGAATACTGAGGGCTCAAGTGCTCAATCACCTCTTCCCCTCAGTCAAAGCTCATCGTCCGAGGGATGCAAAGTCAGGGGCCTCTGGATCGTCCTTCCGAGCCTCGTCGAGGGAGATTTTGAGTTAGGCTGTAGCTGGTACAGTCCCGCCCCCTGTTCTAGTTGCCACCTCAGACGTTCCCGTAGTAAGAAAACCTGTCTCGATAACCCCTTACCAAAAAGCGGAGTCTTTCCTCCCGCGAAAGGGAAGAATCCGAGAAGAGGAGGAAGATCGTGGAGCCGACTCCTCCCCTTTCGCCTATGGCAAAAGAGAGTGGCTTTTCGTCTCAAGCTGTTGCGTGTCAGATGGTGGTCCACCCTGGATATCAGGAAACAGACATGCCACCTGCGGGTCGTCCCAAGGACAATTGGCCATGTGGTAATATCGACCATCCGACTCCCTTGGTTAGTCTCATCCCTTCCAGGTTTGATCGAGCTCTGATGTTGAATCAGCTTTTGACTGCCTCCTCGGGGGATGTACGAGGCGAGCCTCATCAGCCTCAATTCGTTGTTGGGAAGGAGGAGTCGGCCAGTCTGGATTTTGGGATGACTGCTCGGTTAGTGGAGAACTCCATTCTCCCCCACGATCGTGAGTTCCTTCAGGGGGTGGCCGTCAAGAGGATGGCGAACTTCTTCGTGGGTTGTGGCTATCAGGTTAGTTTTTTGCAATTTTTTCACTCGACTTAAGTTTTTGACGCTGCTAATCGACGCTTTCCTCAGATGTCAATTTTTGGTGCGGGCTTACGTTGCTGGGCCGTCGATATAATTGACGGACAACATCGAACAGAAACCGCTGAGCAAAGAGCTTCTGAGCTCAAAGGACTTGGGAAGAGCGCTCGCGGCAAAAGCTGAGGCCGAGTGGGCAGCTTCGGAGGCCAAGGCTAGCCACGCATCATTGTCCTCTGTTAGGCAAACGGCGGAGGTCCAATGGGGAATGAAAAGATCCCAACTCCAGGCCGACTTAGAAGCCTCGAAGAAAGAGATAATCGAGCTTCGAGCTAAAGCCGCTGAATTGGAAAGATCAGCCGAGACTTATAAGGCCGAGCTTACGGCCAGGTTCACTGCGTCGATGGAAGCGTTTCAGAACTTTTTCACGCCGGGTAGTGGCCCCTCCTCTTAGAGTATTAGTCTTTTTGTTACTGTTTTTTAAGACTGCTTTAAAGTAGGCCACATGTAACTTTGCGACCAAAAAATGAAAAGAGAATTTTTTGAGTTTCTTATCTCCATTTATGTACATGAATGCACGCATATGGCCTCTCAACAATCCAAGGTTTATTTTTCAAAACCAACTGAACTTGAGTCATTGGTGTGTCAGGCATTTTCACCTAGTAAGGATGATCCTAAGGTTGTGGACCATGTGGGTTGGTCCTTCGGTTGCGATAGGGGGTGCATCCTTCGGTTTACGACCAACGATGAGGGTCGTTCTGTTGCGAGGAGCGATGCCCCTTCGGCTTATGGCCGACGACAATAGGGATCGTTCAGTGGCAAGGGACGGCTTACGGCAGACGGCGAGTGTCGAACGCAAGGGGATTGTCCCCTTCGACTTACGGTTGACGACAATAGGGCTCGTTCAGTGGTAAGGGATTGGCTCCTTGGCTGACGGCTGACGACGAGGATCGTTCAGTAGCAAGGGATTGGCCCATTAGCTTATGGCAGACGACGAGGGTCGTTCGGTTGCGAGGGGATTGGTCCATTTGGTTTACGATCGATGACAATAGGGGTTGTTCAATGGCAAGGGATTGGCCCCTTGGCTAATGACTGACGACGAGGGTCGTTCGGTTGCGAGGGGATTGGTCTCTTCGGCTTACGGCCGACGACGAGAGTCGTTCGGTTGCGAGGGGCGAGGCCCCTTCGGCTTTCGATCGACGACGAGGGTAGTTTGGTTGCGAGGGGCGAAGCCCTTTCGACTTACGACCGACGATAATAGGGGTCGTTCAGTGGAAAGAGATTGGCCCCTTGGCTTACAGCCGACGACGAGGGTCGTTCAGTTGCGAGACCCCTTTGGCTTACGGTCGACGACAATCAAGGGTCGTTTAGTGGTAAGGGATTGTCCCATTGGCTTACGGCTGTCGATGAGGGTCATTCGGTTGCGAGGGGATTGCGAGGGGATTGACCCCTTCGGCTTACGGTCGACGACGAGTGTCGTTCGGTTGCGAGGGACGAGGCCCCCGTTGGCTTATGACCGACGACAATCGATGGTCAGTCAGTGGTAAGGGATTGGCCTCCTGGCTTACGACTGACGACGAGAGTCGTTTGGTTGCGAGGGGATTTGCCCATGCGGCTTACGGTCGACGACGAGGGTCGTTCGGTTGCGAGGGGCAAGGCCCCTTTGGCTTACGGCCGACGACAATCGAGGGTCGTTCAGTGGCAAGGGATTGGCCCCTTGGCTTACGGCTAACGACAAGGGTCGTTCGATTGTGGTTGGATTGGCCCCTTCGGCTTACGGCCGACGACGAGGGTCGTTTGGTTGCGAAGGGTGAGGCCCCTTCGGCTTACGACCGACGACAATCGATGGTCATTCAGTGGCAAGGGATTGGCCCATTAGCTTACGGCTAACGATGAGGGTCGCTTGGTTGCGAGTGGATTGTCCCCTTCGGCTTACGGTTGACGACGAGGGTCGTTCGGTTATGAGGGGCGAGGCCCCTTTGGCTTACGGCGAACGGCATTTGAGGGTCTATTCAGACAAAAAGATGGCCAACTTCGTATCTTTGAAGTTTTTGTTGGCTCAAAAATACAAAGGCGAATTGGGACTCGTACAATTTGCCATCTCTTGTCTCTACGATCATTGATAGTACTTTCACAAATGCTCGGCATTTTAAGGATGAAGAAGCTCCATAGCTTCCATCGTGGTGAGTTGATAGGTGGCTGAGCCGAGGGCATCGATCACCTTGTAGGACACGCCCACTTCGCGGCGAGCTTTCCTTGTTTAACGATCTCGGGAGAGAATGGCTTTTCGCAATACGCGATTGCCTATGTGGAAGCTGTGCTCTCAAACTTTTGAGTTGAAGTAGCGGGTCATGCGTCTCTTCTGTTTGATGAGGGTCGTAAGAGCGCGTTCACGAACCTCGTCGAGTAACTGCAAGTTGAGCTCGAGTCCTTCCGAATTACTCTCTTCATCGAAGTATCGGAGACGGAGAGGCTGCTCGTTGACTTCGACTGGGACGACAACTTCACAACCATATGCAAGCATGAATGGTGTCTCACTTGTCGAGGCTTTATGAGTCGTCCTGTTCCCCCATAGGATGCCAGGAATTTCCTCTGACCATGTTTCCTTGAGTCCTTCTATACTCTTTCGCAGGGGCTTGATGACGCACTTGTTAGCTGCATCTGTCAAACGATTGGATTGGGGATGGACGACAGAAGCGAAATGTAGCTTGATCTTCAACTCGAAACAGAAATCCTTGAAGCCAGTACTGTCGAATTGCGTCTCATTGTCTGTTACGATGGATCGCGGGATGCAAAATTGACAGACAATGGATTTCCACACGAAGCTCCTGACTTCCTTCCAAATGATTCGGGCAAGTGGCTCTGCTTCGATCCACTTAGTGAAGTAGTCGATTGCCACGATTAGGAACATCCGTTGTCCGTTTCCTGACGTGAACGGACCAAGGATATCTACTCCCCACTTTGCGAAGGGAATGAGACTGATGATGGGGATCGGATCTGTTGGAGGGGCTGAGCCGTGCTTTGCGAACTTCTGGCAAGTTAGGCACTTTCCCACATACTCGATTGCCTCCTTAAACATGGTCGGCCAGAAGCCTTGCCTCAGAGCTTTCAAGGCTACAGTCTTTCCTCCATAATGGTTCCCGCAGTCTCTTTCGTGGATTTCCTGGATTACATAGAGAGCTTCTTGCGGGGTTAAGCATTTGAAGTAAGGGAAAGCATCGTACTTGGTCCATTCTCATTTGTACAATGAACCTTCGAGCAAAACGAATTGGTACGCCCTTCGCTCCAGCTTTCGGGCCCCCACAGGGTCACCTGGCTTCTCCCTTGTATTGAGATATTGGATTATGGGATCCATCCAGGTGATTCCGTGGTCGATACTCAGCAGCTCCTGCTCTGGCGCACTTGGGTGTAGTAGGTGCTTTACATACACAGTCCGACCAAGTCCTGCTAGTGAGGATGAGGCGAGCTTTAATATGGCGTCAGCTCGATGGTTCCTCGATCGTGATACATGATGGATCTCTACCCGCCTGAACGTGGCTAGCTCCGCTTTGGCAATCTGCATGTAGCTTTGCATTGTCTCTTCGCGAGCTTCATAGCCTCCCTTCAACTGGTGGACTATCAGGTTGGAATCGCTGAGTGAGAAGGTGAACCACCTTTGCTCCTAGTTCTCGAGCCAACCTGAGTCCGTTGATGGCAGCTTCATATTCCGCTCCATTGTTCGTGGTTTGGAAGTTAAATAGAAGAGTGTATTCGAGTATATTGTCCTCTGGTGTTTGGACAATTATACCCGATTCGCTTCTAGTTCGAGTTGTCAAACCATCAACTTGCACGATCCATGTCCTTTCATCTTCACATGCGTCGGCCGGAGAATTGAGCCCTGTCGAAGAAGAGGAGGGAGTATCGATTTGTATGTTAGTAACATGTACCTCTTCTGATGGACCGTCGTCGCAGGTGAGTTCGACGATGAAGTCGGCTAGGGCTTGTCATTTGAGGGCAGTCCTTGGCTTGTATTGAATGTCGAACTCGCTCAATTCGACTCCCCACTTTGTCATCCTCCCTGATTGATTCAGCCTCTTTAGAGTTTGCTCTAAAGGGGTATCAGTGAAGACTTGAATTGTATGCGCCTGGAAGTAGAATCGTAGCCTCCTTGCAGATTGGACCAAAGCAAATGCCAGCTTCTCTATTATTGAATAGTTGATTTTGGCACCTCGGAGGACCTGGCTGACATAGTAGATTGGTCATTGCACTCCCGAGTCCGCCTTGACAAGAGCCGAGCTTACAGCTTCCATGGTTGCAGCTACATAGGTGATTAGTTGGTCATATTTATCCGGCTTAGTCAAGAGTGGTTGGCCGTAGAGAGACTCTTTCAGCTCAGAAAAGCTTTCTTGCAATACATCCCACTCGATAATCTTCTTACCTTTAGCGGTGGATGCTATCACCTTTCTCAGTACTTTGAAGAATGATAGCGACCTCTTCGCCGATTTGGAAAGGAATCGACCCAGAGCCGCTATTTTGTTATTCAGTTTCTGAAGCTCTTTGATGGTAGATGGTTCCTTCATTGCTACGGCCGCCGTGATTTTGTCAGGATTAGGCTCGATACCTCGACTCGTTAGCATCAACCCAAGAAATTTTCCAGATCGAACCCCAAATGTACATTTTGCGGGGTTTAACCGAAGGTTATAGTGATGAATCTGTGCAAATGTCTCTCGGAGATCTGCAATGTGATCCGTTGGATTCTTCGACATGACCAGCATATCATCAATATAGACCTCCAAGTTTCGTCCGATTTGAGCTTTGAAGACGTTGTTCATCATATGCTGGTACGTCGCTTCTGCATTCTTTAGACCAAATGGCATCTTTTTATAACAGAAAATACCTCGATCGGTGATGAAGGAAGTTTTTTCTTTGTTCTCAGGCGCCATTTGGATTTGGTTGTAGCCTGAGAAAGCATCCATAAAGCTTAAGAGTCCATAGCCCGAGGCGCTGTCGGCAAGATGGTCGATTCGTGGCAAGGGATAGATGTCCTTCGGACATGCTTTGTTGAGGTTGGTGAAGTCGACACATCCTCCATTTGCCGTTCGCCTTCTTCACCATCATGACCTTTGAGAGCCACTAGGGATATTGGACTTCTCGAATGAAGCATGCCACTAAAAGTCGACCTACTTCCTCGATGACATCGTTCATCTTTTCGCCTCCCATATTCCTCTTCTTCTGCTTCATGTGCTTGGATGTCGAGCTGACCTCCAGCTCGTGGGAAATTACTAGAGGGTCGATGCCTGACATATCCTCTGGAGAGACCAGGCGAAGATATCAGCATTCTCTCTTAGGAGTGTAATTAACTGTTCCCTTGAGTCGAACGGGAGCATCGGCCCAATGAAAACCGTCTTTCCTTCTTCTTCGAGGATCTGGATGTTCTCCGTTTCCTCGACCGCAATGGGTCGTCGCTCCTCATGTCTACCTTCATTGCTAAGATCAACTGGGTCTGCCTGCTCCACCCTTCTTAGAGCGTTGGATAGAAGGTAACATGATTGAGCTTGTTTCTGATTCCCTCTCGTCCTCTCAACCCGCTTAGGAGTCTGGAATTTGATCATTTGGTGGAAAGTCGAAACCATCGCCTCTACTGTATTGAGCAGCGGTCTGCCGATGATTCCGTTGTATGCCGAATTGATCTTCATCACGATAAAGTTTGTCAAGCGGGTGACCTGTCGTAGGTACGTCCCAAGGGTTACCTGTAGCGTGATGATGCCAGTCACTGGTGTGGAATGCCCGGCGAAGCCTACGAGAGGCTCTGGACATTCTCTCAACTCTGATGAGGCCATTCTCATTTTCTCCAACGTGGTGAAGAAAGCACATCACGCGAACTCCCTGTGTCGATGAGTAATCTCTTCACTGTTGCCTCATTAATGGTGGCACTGATGTCGACGACATCGTCATGCGGCAGTTTTACACCCTCCAAATCTTCATCCAAAAAAGATATTGGGGGTGTAGAATCTCTTGGCCGCTTCTTTCTCACCGAGATGGCCATCTACCTTCCAGCGTAAGAGCTTTGGAGTGAGGTTGATAGCTCCGGGTGCGGTGGTCCCCCATTATCATGTTGAGGACATTGATGCTGGGAGACGCCACAACGTCCTCGGAGAGTGTTGGGCGAGTCGACATGGTCAGAGTACTTGGATGACTGGGATGTCGACTCAAGTTTCCCACAGACGGCGCTAACTGTTAAGGCCAAAATTGGCGTCAACAGTATTCGGGCTGACATGGACTACTATGTCAAGGTGGAGCCTCGTCAGCCGTTCAAATGAGACCCTTGGTTAGTAGAACCAAGATTGATGATAGCAGAAATAGTGACGTGGATGTGGCGCAGAAACTCACTTGACTTAATAGCTGGATGGGACAATTGTTCGACCCTCTGGTGGGGTCGATCCTCAAACGACTATCTCTGGGAGCTATCGTTCGACCCTCCGGTTGAGCCGTACCTTGATCTTCCTGTACCACAAAAGAGCGTCAGGGGGGGTCGGATCTGGGTTCAGACCCAAATCTCTTCCGATGCTTAAGTTAGAACGGGAACTCAAGGAAAGACTTGGGGCTGCTAAGATCGACCCACAGAGGGTCGTCTCGAATCAGTCACCGCAAGCTATTTGGAGGAAGAATTATAAAGTGGAAGATAGAATTAAGAGTATTAGGTCTCTCATACCTTGGGAATCTGAATCCTTCTTACATTGTCTTCTCTCCTATTTATAATTGAGGGTGCCTGTTATTAATGCATAACGGCTCTTCTTCAATAATGGTGAGATCTCCTCCGGGATTGTTGATAACATCTGTCCATTTACTCGGTCTCCATTAACCACTCACACACAATCAGCGAGATTCGAACGGTCTGGAGAGCTGTCTCTTTGACCAAGCAATAATCCTTCTTCGCTGGCGGGTTCTTAAGCCGTTGGGCCGAGATTTAATTCTTGGATTGGGCCTAATCATTTGGTCCCGCTTTGTGGGCTGTACCCATGTATCAACACCAACCATTATCATCTCTATAGTAAAGATCGGTGCACACGATCTATTTGGAATATCAATTCACCATCTTGATAATTTCTACGATCATATACATTTTAGATTTGTGCTTAAGCGAAACGATTAGGTTTCATTATCATGATCTCATCATGATTCTAATATCCTCATACGACTTTATCTATGCAATCACATAATAATATAATAATATGCACACATACTCATTCATATCACGTAATCACAAAGATAAAGTTGTGACAAATAGCTTACTGTTATTTCGAACGAGACGCATTATTAGAATAATTGTCTCAAGGACATACAAATCCCAACAGTTTGATCATTGCCAGGAAGGAGATGAACAAATGGTCATACTTGTTTGTACATGTTCAAATTTAGCCATGGTAAAATTTCATGTGATGTAGTTGCAAAGGTTTTTTTCACACATTGGACATTGTTTTGAACTAATTATGACATACTTAAATATTTATTTTGAACTAGTTATCATATGTGAGATAATGGATTAGGTATGTGATATCTATGGTCCTTTGATATATTGAGGGAACATTAGATGATCTTCTAAGATCATATACTTTCTGTGACATGCAACGTCACTCGGCTCTCCTATAGGCTAGGTTTTTGAGGGAAGGGCCAGGGATGCCCTGATAGCTAACAGCTTTTAATTCATTGTTGAAAAACTTAGCTGATTGGTTTAACAGTTCTGAATTCATGCAATCTAGGGACATTGTTCCAAGTTTTCTTACATTAAGAGGAGAAATAGAATTCATGCAAACTTAGCTGATTGGTTTAGCAGTTCTGAATTCATGCAATCTAGGGACATAGTTCCAAGTTTTCTTACATTAAGGGGAGGAATAGAATTATTAGGGCAAACCTGCTTATTTTTTAATGTCTAATCCATCATTCATTTTCTAACCATAGTATACACCAATAGCAAAAATTGAAACATAATCAACCACACCTAAACATTATTGTTGCCTAACAAATTCACCAGCATGTGTATGAAATGTGTGAACGTTGTCTTGTAGTTCTATTCTCTCATAACAATTGGAAGAACCATTGTTGTATATCAAAGCTATACACTCAATATTGCCACTCCATTTCTTTCTAAATAAGTCATTTCCTGATTATTCCGTTTCAGCAGTATTGTAGTTAAACAAATCATATCGGTCACATTTATCATCTAATTGGCACCACCATATTAAATCAATGTGTTGTTCTCCTTTTGTGTTTCCATTAATATTTCTAAAAGATCATTACGAATAGGATTAGATTTAAGTTTTCAAACTATGGGAAAAACATAGTTTCACACGGGTTCTCTATTTCTGATGCCTCAGTTTGTCGAAAGCACATTTTTGTGGAAGCTTCATGATTTATACAGCCAAGAAGCCAACACATCTGATGGGGTTCACCTTGTGCCTGCTGGGCTAGAGAGTATTATGTGTGTAAAACCTAGGCAATATGCTATGCATTGTGATGCAATATCTGAAGAGATTCAATTGGTATGGACATGATGTTTCATAGTTGATATGTGTTACAGGAAAATGATGTGATTTTATTTCTAATCTATTATGCATCCAGTTGTCAGAACCCTTCAAAATTTTTGAATTTGACTTTTGGAAACGACCAGAAAGTTATGAAGAGACTGAAATGTGGATAAAAACAACTGGTGATGGAAGAATCCATGCTTTGGTATCATGGTAATTGGTAATGTTAGGCATGCAAATCGACGAAACCATTGTCGCACTTAGAAGACTATAAATATGTATATATAATATATATATTTGCTCTCTTTATGCAGGTGGGTGCTTCAGCTTGACAGTGATGGATCAGTGTTCTACTCTACAGCTCCTAGATGGATAAGCCCTGCCAACGCTCAGAACGTAGCAGCACATACACTTTGTGAGTCTAACCATTTATATCTTATGCTGTTAAGCACAATGTCTATATGAGGTTGCAATCTTTGTTTATTTTGAGGCATGATAGGATTTCAAGGCCTACGAAAATTTGATAGGTCATACTTAAGTCATCTATCAATTAGTGGTTTGACATTTTTTTGGCTGGTGGAAAGTGAAATAGCATGTTCTTTGTGATTTAAAAAAATTAAATTGGTGTGCATGACACGATCTAACTTCGTGTCACTCAAAAAGGAAGGCATAGAAAAGAATTATAAATCTAGGCTTTGAGATACCTAACATAAGTCTGAATGAAACAAGTGGTAGGTTTCTTGGTTCTAATACTCGCTAGCAATGGGTTCTATTACTCTATAGCAATGCATACTGATTGCTGCAGCATCATGTGGTGGAAAGCTTGATCATGCGGGGATCGGTATTTAGGAAGTTGTTCTTCATAAAGCATTGCATTCATGTATGTTGCTTTTATTTTAAAAGTTGAAAATCATTAGTTAATGAGCTAATGGAACCATGCAGATTTAAGAGTTTCTTTTTTGGTTAGTTGAGTTATCCATAAGAAGGCATGAATCATTCTCTGTAGGGAACAGTATATCTAGGCGCAGTAAACTCAGGTTGTTCTCAGAGAATCCTAACTATGTTCATCATCACAGAGTCGTTTCCTGGATTTAAAGGTAGTTTGTGGTTACATTATTTATGAGATATACCTAATCTGTTTATTCTGGATACCAATAAATTAGAGGAAAATGGTTTGGGATCTCTTTTATGATTCCACATGGGCTATAGAGCATGTAAATGATCCAATTTATATAAAAGGTGGTTCAATCCATATAGGATGTGCAATTTTGTGTAGTTATTTGTAAGATGAACTAATGTGTTGCTGAACTGACACTGTTGTTTTCTCTCTAATTTAAGCGATCTTTTTAATTCGAGATGAATGTTTATACTCAATTGTTTTCCTTTAGGAAAAAGCACTGCTTGGTCTATCTATTAATCTTAAAATTTGCTGACTTGTCTGCACGTACCATAAAACCCACACGACTGTTTATATCTCAGTAGCACTGTGGCACACTTGCTTTTGTTAATTATAGACTGAAAAGTAATATTCATATGTTTTATTACTTGTTCTGTACCATGATTTTAAAATCCACTATCTTAGTTCTTGATTATTCTTGGATCACACACCGAATGCTGTGCCTTAGGTGCACTGAGTCAAGCGTTTCTTATCGATAGTAAACTGAAAAACTAATATGTTTTTATCTGTATATTATTCTGATTTTTCACTTTTCTGAGTATTGATGTTAACTGCCAGGTTTTATGTCTTCTGCTACTAGTTTTCATTTCTTTGCAATGCAATTTACCCCCATCTTTTTCTTTGTTAGGTGGCAAGGATTGGTGCGATCATTGGAAACAATGTGTTTGGTTCTTTCCAGGGCCGGGAATGGCTGTATCTAGGGATAAGCATGTCTTTGTGAAAGCAGTTCACAATGATATTAGTATGTCTTATCATCTCCAGGATGATAGCTTGACAGGATCTTATGGCTTCAAGTCCGGGGACTATCATCTAATGCTACTTCCAGAAAGAATTGCAGCTTATGGGGACATACCTTGTAGATCAGCCTTGTCAAAGGCTGCGAAAAATGCTGTAAGAATTCTGTTACATACTTTTAGATTGACCATGTAAATGCTGATTTATCCCAGAAAAAAGCTAAATCTCTCATTTATGGCATTTACATAGGGATATCCTAGATATTTGCTTTTGCATCTGAATATATTTAAAAACTGGTTAATTCTATGGTTTGTAAGGAAAGTTAGGAGGAGGTGATAAGTCCTCGTGTATTTAAGCTTACTCAGGGTTCTCCATTTTCAACCTAAATACATAATGCGGGTGTAATAATCTGCATGTTCTTCTGCTTCTAACTATTAATGAACAACTATCATTATGACCACTACAAGTCGGGATCAACGAATATATCAATATAGGAGCATGTAAATAAGGAAATAAGAAGAGATTATATGCATTTCATATCATGAAGCGAAGGAATGAAAAAGGCTAGTGAAGAAACTCATGCAATTGTGTAGAGCAGTCTCAAAAAAGTCCAGACATACAAGAAAGAGCCTCACGAATCTCTTGATGGATATTCCCAAAATCAAAACAAAACTAGAAGAATATCCGTCAGTAAATCATATTTACATAGGTCCCCAGACTAAAACAATATACAAATGTATAGTAAAATACAGAATGAATATGATGCACATATATAATGTAACACTACAATCATAAATAGCAGTATGAATGTGATACGAACTAGGGTTTCGTATCAATTAATTTCAGAATTTAAAGAGGAAAAATATAAAAAGGTGGAATTTTTGGATCTTAAATTGCGAAGAACTATGAAAATAGATTGATAAATGAGCCTCTTTCGAGAGGAGACTCGCTCTCCTAGCTTTGTTGCACGGAACAAAGCCTAAAACCTTCACAAATGACGCCTACAATTGTTCTTCACAAAATAAGCATAAAAACAAATAAAAACGGCTAGCCCTAATTTATAGAAAAGTGGGGAATTACTAATCTAGTCTAAAATGACTAGAATACCCCTAACTAACCCTCCTACGTGCTACCGCGCCTCCTACGGCGCACGTAAGTGACTAGAGGGGGGTGGGTCCCCCCTAGATAGCCGCCGGCCTCAAGTGGTGGGTGCGGGCTCGGGTCCGCATCAATACCGCCCCCTAAAAGAGCCACCTTGTCCTCAAGGTGGAGATCTGGCTTTGAAGGCCCCCGAGGGAAAACAGAGGCTAGGGTCACCTGTCAGAACCACCGTGCGACCCCCCCTCCTGGAATTCCATCCTAAGCTGCTTCCAGTTCATCTTCACCTCGCCCAACCCCCTCAGCCACTGCACGCCCAAAATCACATCGATATTGTCCAACTCTAGGGGCAAGAAGTCCTCCACGATCTGCACCCCTTGTAAGGTCAGACTCAGCACCTTGCACATCCCACTGGTCTCCTCCCTCCTTCCTGTCCCGGAGAGGACCGTAAACGTCTCCAAGGTGCTCACCTGCAACCTATGACGATCCACCAAATGTCGAGAGATGAAATTGTGGGTAGCCCCACTGTCTATGAGTACCGTCACCGGCGCGTCGTCCAATCGCCCTGACAACTTCATGGTATGGTTCGTGGTTACCCCTACCAAGGAGTTCAGGGACACCTCAGCTACATCCAGATGTGCGTGCTCAACCTCGCTCCCTTCCATCATCACTGGCTCCCCACCATCTGCATACTCCCCCTCGTCTGGTTCTAGCACAATCTGCATCAGCCTGCTCGCACACCGATGACCGGGACTGAACTTCTCATCGCATCTGAAACAGAGGCCTGCAGCACGCCTCGCCCTCATATCAGCCTCAGTCATCCGTTTACCAGGGATCACTGCTCGGGTTTCCTCTCTCTTCATTTCCGTGTCCACTGGTGCTACTGTAACCCCTGGAAGTGGGGCCGGTGCTGTCTGACTATGCTGGCTCTGGGCTCCCCAAGTCCCCCGAATGCGTCTCTCCTCTGCATGCTTCTCCTCCGCCTTGTGGGCCAGGCGAAGGACATCCTCCAATGTCCCCGGACTCTGCATCCTCAGCTCTGCTCGGATAGAGGGCTTCAACCCCCTCATGAAATTCCCGATCATCACCTCGTCAGTCACCCCCTTCACCCTACTGTTCAACATCTCGAATCTATCCACATAATCCCTGACCGTCCCCTCCTGCCTCAAAGCTGATAACTGCTCGTAGAAATCTCCTCCAGGGGTATCCTGGAACCGGTCTAGTATCAGTGCGGAGAGCTCCTCCCAAGTGCGAAAGGGTGTCCGTGCCGCCTTCCACCTGTACCATGCCAACGCCTTCCCCTCGAAGTAGATCCCTATGGCTCTCAGGACCTCCTCCTCCGTCAGTCTCATCACCTGGAAGTACCGCTCCGCCCGGTAGATCCATCCGTCCGGGTCTGTGCCGTCAAAAATCGGCATCTTCAGCTTCATGAGGCGGCGGTCTGCATTAATGTCTCTCTGTGGACCCCCATCTCTACCGCGGTCTCCCCCACGGCCGAATCCTCCGCCGACTGCCTCAACGGGTCCTCCTCCGTCATCCCCGTACAGCTCATCAGGCCACCCGGGTCGCTCCCACGCCTCGGGCTGGTAATGATACCCCGGAAACTCCTGCTGTCGCGCCATCATGGGTCCTCCAGCTCCTCTGGGCTGCTGTACCGGCGCTGTCCGTCCTCCAAAGTGGCCCCCCGGGCCCTGTCCCCGCTCCGGGAAGCCATCAAATGCCTGTCTGGGGTCCACCTGTGGTCTCGGTACCTGTGGGTGAGCCTCTGGTCTCCAAAATTGGGCTGTTGGAGCCCCAATCATCGTGTCCCGGGCCCATCCGCCTCCACCTGGCCCCCATGGGCCTGTCTGCGCTACCGGGGGCCCTCGGAAAGTAGTTGGCGTCGACGCGGGCCCCCAGGGGGCTGCCTGCACCTCGGCGGGCCCCCAGAACTGGGCTGCAGGCCGGATCGGGGCTGCTGGGGCAGCGGCAGGCCTGAATGGGCCTGCCGATGCCGCAGCAGGCCCGTCCGGGCCTGCAGCTGCTGCGGCAGGCCCACTGGGCCCTGCCGCAGCTGCGGCAGGCCCAGTTGGGCCTGTCGCGTGCTGCGCAGGGCCTGCAGTACTTTCCGCAGGCCCTGAGGGGCCTGCCGGGTCATCCGCAGGCCCAGGAGGGCCTGCCGGCCCTGTTTCCTGCTGGCCGGCCCTACTAGGGTTTTGGGGGGCCGTGTTTCGCCCCCAAGGTGTCGCCGTAGCCGTCATCCCCTCCGGTTGCTCCCAAATTGCTGATTTAAGGGTAGAATCTCCTTGATTTTCTCCCCCTTGAATCCCCTTGCCCCGATCTCTTCCCCTCTCCATCGTGAGGGCTTGGAGCATAGCCTTTATCTCCGGAATTGACGATGTAGCCTCCCTTAAAAACTTCAGATCTGAAGTTGCCTCCTTTAACCCTTGGATGTCCCTTGCCGTCTGCGCGGCGTCCCTTCGCATGCCCCGAAGCTCGGTTTGGATGTCCTCTTGCGAATGGGCGTGATCCTTGATGGATTCACCTAGGGTTTTCTTCAAGCCCTCGATCTCTCGGGTGAACTCTTCTCGAAGCCCTTGTACCTTCTCATCCACGCCATCCGCCTTTGACCTCGTGCTCGTCGCCATTGGATCTTAATGCTCTGATACCAATTTGATACGAACTAGGGTTTCGTATCAATTAATTTCAGAATTTAAAGAGGAAAAATATAAAAAGGTGGAATTTTTGGATCTTAAATTGCGAAGAACTATGAAAATAGATTGATAAATGAGCCTCTTTCGAGAGGAGACTCGCTCTCCTAGCTTTGTTGCACGGAACAAAGCCTAAAACCTTCACAAATGACGCCTACAATTGTTCTTCACAAAATAAGCATAAAAACAAATAAAAACGGCTAGCCCTAATTTATAGAAAAGTGGGGAATTACTAATCTAGTCTAAAATGACTAGAATACCCCTAACGAACCATCCTACGTGCTACCGCGCCTCCTACGGCGCACGTAAGTGACTAGAGGGGGGTGGGTCCCCCCTAGATAGCCGCCGGCCTCAAGTGGTGGGTGCGGGCTCGGGTCCGCATCAGAATGTGACCATTAATAAGTGGTAATCATCATATAAATGGTGACTGTGCTAAGCTACCTATAACATGGATAATGTGGTGTACCTAATCTAATGCTGAGCTCATGTCCAATAGTACGATGTGCAATTTGGGTATAATTAGGGACACTGGGTCATGTGGTGGCAACTCGAATATGTCAATAGTCAATGACACTGTTTCTATTATTGGAGAGTTGAAAATACGGATACAGTAATACAGCCCCACCTTCATTACTGAGAGGTAGAAAATACAGATACAATAAGTATTATTGTCGTTCCTACACCATTTGAGATAATAAATTTCTTATCTCCATTGTACTGTCATAAGATAGTGTGTGGATATTGTAATAGATTAGCTGGTGGTCAATAAGGACATGAGAATTGCATTTTAGAAGTGACCCCATGGATCCAAGAGGTGGATCTCATAGATCCAAGAGGTGGCATCCATGGATTCAAGAAATAGCTCTCAGGTTCAAGAGATGGTCCCCGCATAGCGTGTCAGTTTGCTTCTGTATTATTTAGTTTCATACGACACTGTGTTCAGTATAGCATTTAGTTCCATATGACACTTAGTTTACATTCCTATGATTCAGGTTACAATGCAACATATAGTAAACTAAGCGAGTATCATATCATGTCATCTAGTATAGTAAATTAGGAACAATAGCAGGTACTATATCATGAGCATGAAAACGAGTGCTGCGATCGTAAGGAATAACTATAGTACAATGATGGTCATTTAAGGCAGTGTATCAAGTGCAATAAATAAATCCAGTGACTTTTTAAATATTCAATTTTAGTATAAATATCAATTACATGGTTTCTATGATGGATAATCTTAACTGCAAGGTCATATATGGATTGCAAGTTCATATATGGATTCAGTGCCATGTCAAGTCATGCTAGCAAATAAAGTAACAGCGGCATATGCATGGACGAGAACATTGCAAGTATGATGAAGCATAATGGTCTGAGTAATCAATGCATGATTAAGACAATGTAACCGTGGAAATAAGACAGTGTAACTGTGGGAATATGGGAGCATAACATGGATGATGAGACAATCTTCATGTCTTATCCACTGTGGGTAGATATCATGCAATGATCCTCGTAGATGTGATTGGGTCTATGCATAATAGACTTTAAGTCAATAGCATAATCACACACACACACACAACCAAAGCAAGCAACCATAATAACAAGAAACCATAATGAGCATCAGGGCAATAAATCGAATCATCGATATAACCGATATAACCAACAATACTAGTATGGTCCAAAATCACAACTATAAGGAGTTGACCCTAAAGCCAAATCTGAAGATTCTAATTATTTATGCACATATTCCATAGTTTAATACCATTATATCCCAACATAAGCACACATTTTATTTATTTCTACCAACAAATGAGTAGGATACTTGATACGACAAAACATCATGTCATTGCATGAATATGGGTCAAAATGATCACGGCTTCATACAATCCAAGAATCTAAACCTTAATCAATAATCTTAGAGATATGTCATCTCAAAGGCAAAGAACACTGTACATGATAGTCCCAACCAGAGATCCAAACAATCCTAACAGATCATGGGGACCAAAAATAGCCTCGAACATAACACCGAGATCAAAGATAGCACCCAAATAGAACATAATCCAAGACAACATCTGAAGAGAACATATGGCTAAAGACAGCAGCCGAACATAACACAAGACCAAAGACACCATCCAAACAGAACACGACCAAAGACAGCACCCGAACAGGGCCCTGAACAAGGCACCCGAACAGAACACATGATAGCCCCAACAAAGGATTAGTCACATAGGCACAAAAAGCGGAGAATAAGATCTCAACACATGGAAACTCCATACTTAGCCACGAGCTGAAGTTCATGCATCCATCAACCATAAAAGAGCCAATCAACCAATAATTTCAACCAAGCAACATGCCCCAGAAATACATCAAGCATCAAAGTTCACCCATTAAAAGCAAAGGTCAGGTTTATCAAAGCCGTAAAATAATTAAAGGAACTTATGTAATGACCTAAACCAAATTTCTTGTATTTGGTATATACTATCATATTTTGTTCAATTTTAATTTCTGTAATTTAGAATTTTTAAGAATTAATTCAAATTTTTAAATCAATTTTATAGCCAACCCCGTTAATCGGACCCGTTAACCCGTAACCCAAACCCGAACCAAAACCCACCAATCCCATTACTCTATCATCTCCTGTAATCCCTCTCACTACCTCACTAAACTCATTTACGTCTCACTAACCATTTTATTATCTTGATTAATTAATTAATAACAGTAATCAAGTATTGAACCAAAACTTAAATACACCATATATTAATCCTCAGCCCTCATCTGAATTCTCTCTCCCCTTTCATTCTTTAGCCAAACATCCTAGCCGTCACACAACTCCTCATCTCATATACTTGATATTCAATATAAAAAACAAATCACACACTCTGCCCTCTCACCTCCTCTCCCATTTCCTCTCAGCCAGAGCCTCATCGCTGCCACTTCCTTCTCTCCCGATCCCATCTTCTCTCCCAGCAAAATCGAGCCGACAAGTGACTCCTCCAAGCATTACTGTCATCAACTGCACTGACACCTAAACCTCATTTTGTCATAGTCTCCGACTTGACAACGCAGCTACCGATCCTCGTCGGAGTTCGAAGATCTCATTTTTCATTCATCACCATCAAGAGGTAGGTTCCTTAGCTATTTAGATTCATCACCATCAAGAGGTAGGTTCCTTAGCTATTTAGATTAAGTGATTTATAATTTATAATTATTTCAAATGGAATTGTTGTATGGGTGATGTTCTGTATAAGTAGTGAGTTAATCCAGTGTTGAAAATTTTTATTTAAAACAAATAACGTAGTTGTATTGTCATACTTGAAGTAGATTTATAAAGTACGGATGGATGGTTAGATTAACTCATTAAGAAACGAAATTTAGGAATAAAAAATAGAGAGTATGAATTACTCTCGATTGATGGCCAAGCTTACTTTTTGCAGACTTGACCAAAATTTGGTTAAATTAAGTTATGGTGTTATGAACCCTACTTAATTATCACTCTAGTAAACTTGCTGTTACAGAACATCGCAAGAAACCCATGACAATTTCGAAATATTCAACCAGTAACATGATTTCATTTCAACCGTTGAAAATTATTACAACCTAACAACAACAAATTACAGAAAAGAACCATGAAAAGAACAATAATCAGATGAGGAGAATTTCCAACAAAGTGTATCAGAATAATGTGCTTCCTACAGTTTTGCTTCATGCATTCTTCTGCCGAGGTGCAGTTATATTTAATAGCTTGATTTGTGCATGTAAGATAATCATCTGATAAACCGATTAATCATTATAAGATGCTCTCATCATTGGTAAGTCAATAATAAACAAGGTTGTAAAAAACGCTAGGCGCTAGGCGTTTGGATTGCTAGCGCCTAGCGACCAGAGCATTAATCGGGGATTAATCGGCCTAGGCGGATTTGTATTTTTTAATTATTTTATTTATTTTTATATAATATATTTATGTTTATATATAAATATATATATATATTATTTAAAATACATCAAATATTTAATACATACTAAATCAAATCCAGTTTACATACTTTAGAGTATTTGTGTGCAACAAAATAAAATTTAAAAGATACTCTTGTGCAATTAAGCTATTTACCAAAAACGCTCAGACACCGCTCAGGAACCGCCTAAGAACCGTCCAGGAACCGCCTAGGAACCGTCCAAAGTGCCCAGACACTGCCCAGAACGCTTAGGCGGCCGATTAATCCCAAAACTGCCCAGATTGACCGCCCAGGCCATAGTCGGAGCGTTTACTGGCCGCCTAGTGCCTAGGCGGCCGCCCAGGCCGATTTTTAGAACACATTAATAAATGAAAACCAGGTTTAAAAAAATAAAAAATAAAAAAGAAACTAGAAGTGTTTATATTTAATTTAATAATTTTCAGTACCATGAACATGACTGATGTACAAACAAACGAATCTGTGGTAGATGCAATGCAACTAAACCAACAGCTATGTAGTTGACTTTATGAATTATTTTGCAGCTACAACTTCATTTGCCCTGAGCAGAAGAACCTGTTGAAAAAAGGAAATGGAAATTCCACGATTAGTAAAAAAATTTGTCTAGAACTAAGCAATTTGAAAAGCATAAGTCTTAAACTAAATTATTGATTAAGTTGATAGCTAAATTAAATGTAAATTTTCAACTATAGATTTTATATAACATGTGGGAATTTATGTTATGTTTAATGGAATCAAATTATTGGTAATCAGAAGACAATATTGTTTGCTAGAAATTCCAAATAATACTTCCGTAATCGGTTTTTGTTAGTTACATGATCGCCTACTTTATTATCTTCTTCGTGCATACTAGGTTTGAAATGTTTGCAGTGACATCTAAATTCCATGATTACTGGTACTAATTTGACTACTAATTTGATTGACATGCTAAATATAAGAGACTGAGAACAAAACTAACTTAATGAATGAATGATGGTGCTGGAGTGCCATAGTTACAATATTGATTGAATACGACCACCAAAATGAGTTGATACTGTTAATGATATTGAAATGAGAATTAAGATAGACATGCATGGATTGGGGGAAAACTCATGGTCATAGAAAGTGTAGGAGCGGCTGGATCATCCATTATCTATTGTCACCACATTCCAGTAATGAGGTGGTGTTTATTGATTGATTGTCACCGTTGTCCAGATGTGAAGATGGGGTGGTGCTTACCTAGATGAGCGCCCTTGGGATATGATATACGCTGATAGCTGCATATCGTGCCTTCATACATGAGTTAAATGTTAAATTACAATCATTGACACTGTACTTATAGTATAGATTATCGCTTACATGATTATCTATAACCACTTAGACATATATTACAACTTAGACTTGAATTTAACTATGATTAGTTTACCACTGCACATAGTATCTACTTTATATTTATCGACGTTCCTTCATATTTTGAATGTTAGAATTTTGTATCTTGCTGGTATATTATATTGTAACGTTGCTAGATTTTTTAAATAATTGTTTAATTGAAATTACTACATGTTAAACTATATGAGTGCCCTCATTGACAGACGTTGTATTTGTGTTTTTATGGCAAAGTCTGTCAGTTCCTGAGCATGACTTTACAGATTCTGATCCAGCATTACATGACTTTGTTTTAGGGCATGATTTTCCAAAAGACTAAGTTTAGGTTGTTGCTTTATGATATATTCCTTTTTATTATCATATGTGTGGACATCTTGATGTACGGTCCATAAGGCATCCTTTATATTTTAGTTGTTCGAATTTTTTGATATGGTTAAAATAATTAATTTGTTACTGTGAACAATGACTGGAATGTTTAGTTAAAATGTTATATCTGTGGTGTTTATTGGAGATATGATGTTCCTGTTTTGTGATCAACATTGACGCTGATGGTAGTTATCTCAAAAGGAAAAAAAGTGAACTCACTCTTTTTTGACTTAGTTACGAGTGGGTTTGTCTCGCATTGCCTTCCAATACAATGAGAAGCGGGACGTGACAACATACTTGTCACTAGAGTGCACACGAGGAAGAATAATCGATGGGGGGAGATGTTGCTTTGTAGCAAGGGATTGTAGCTGTGACTGCTGCTTGGATGAAGAGGAAGAACCCGAAAATGATGATGATTCAGATGACAAAGAGAGGAAGAAGCGAGATCGAATAAAGAGATGGACAAAGTAGCATCTAGGGCTTAGGTTATGGTTTAAATTGGGAATTTGTAAGAGGGGTTACTTTGTGGGAATTTGGAAGAGGAGTTACTTTGCGGGAATAGGAAGGAGCACGTGCATATGGAGGCGAGGGAGGTGGAGGAGAGTGGCTGATGGTTACACCATTGTGGCTAAAACCGTCATGAAATGTGCGAGAGCGGAGAACCCGCCACTTGCCGCCTTTCACAGGAGAGAAGAAACATAAAAAAAGAAAGGTCAGAAAAAGGAAAGTGGGAAGAGAGAGAAAAGAGAGAAAAGAGATTTTATAAATGAAAATAGGCCGGGTGCGGATTTAATTAAAAATGGGCTGTGGGTTTAGGTTTAAGAGTTAACGGGTTTGATGCTAAAATGAGCTAAATTTGAAAAAATACATAAAAATCTGTAAAAAATACAGAAAAATCTTCAAAAATTAAAATAAAAAAATCTTCAAAATTTAAAATAATCATTTTGAAATTTAATTACGTTTTTAAATATATTTTATTATGTGAAAGACAATGGCAATGGGTTAGTGTAAAACATTTCTCAGAAATTTGCTTGATGGCATATCTGTTCAAGTACTTGGCATTCACAATGATGTGATTAGCTAGGATTTTGCATGGTAATGGGTTAGTGTTGTTACACATTTCTCAGAAATTTGCTTGATGACATATCTATTCAGGTAGTCAGCATTTACCGTGATGTGATTAGTTAGGATTCTACATGGGTTTTATTAGCAAGGATATGATCTTTGTTTAAAAATAAATTTGTCGCTAGTTATTAGCTCTCATATTCTCATATTTGAAATGGCGGAGGTCTTCTTAACCATTATGCCAAAAAGAACCTCCATGTTAATCGTATAAAGACCTAGCAAGAAATATATTTAAACAATCAACGGTGATGTCTGCACCTAGGGCCTTTTGAAAATTTGTATTCTGGTACACTGGTCTATATTTAATTCACCAAAACTCTAAAAAGCTGCTGGCTAGCCAGCCAACAATGCATTTCGATCAATCTCTATATCAGACTGGAGATTGATTAAACAATATTTATCGGATAACACTGTCTCTAGTTGATTTGGTGGCTCCATGTTGAAGAATGGACACGATAATTATTATAAAAAAATTTAGAGATACATAAAAAAGGGGTACTGTTAATGTCAACGAACTCCTAGAAGCTTTCTTCCTTGCGACCAGACCCCTAGAGACCTCTAGCGTAGGAATAATTGCTGCTAGCTGCTTTTACTCGCTAAGCTCTTAATATTTAAAATTGCAATTCTTCTGGATTCACATTTGTGCTGTTATTCTAGTGGTCATTCTTATAGGAAGGGTCATTGTGTTTCCTTTTCTGTTGCTATGCCTTTTTGTCTCATGAAGTGTCTTTTAATCTGTGTGCAGTTGCAGTGTTCAGGATCCTCCCCATTTTGTGTTGTTGCTGACGATAGTGTGTTCTTAACAGTTCTTGCTGCATCATTTTCAAAATCTTCTAATATTGTTTCAATCTTTCCGGGACTGCAAGAGAAAGGCACAAAATATCTGGAGGCGGTTGCCGATGCTAATGACCTCTCTATGGATCGCATAAAAGTTTTTGGTAAAAAGGCAGCATCCTTGCTTGCAGATGATTCAATTAAAAGAAAGGTATTAGGTTCATGTGTATTTTGGGTTATTGGCCAATTTTGAAGAACAGACATACATTCAGTAATATTAGGTTCACCATGAACTTAAGCTTTATTCTAATTGATATTTGGATATTCTGTTTTATCTGCTTGTAGCATAGATTGTTAGTAATAGAGCTTGTGCATATGAATGGCACAGAAGATCAAGAGTAAGGATGTTCCATAAATATCGAAGTTAAACTGTATACTTTTATGTTTCTTTTTTGCAGTATATCCTCTAATAGCACATATAATACACAATACACATACATCTTGCAGATTGATAGTCATCTATTCACCTACTTTAAGGACATGTATTTCATTATTTTTCCTCTTATTTCATTCCCAATCATCATGTCCTCTAGGTTTATACATTCTACCTCTATGGACAGGTTAATGCGTATCCAATTAATTTTCAGTACATCCTTTTCAAACTATTAAGTTGACTTATGGAACATCTATTCATCACATTCTTGAATTGTCCTTTAGCCATAATGATTCGATGGCTTCAAAGGATTAGGGTGACTTCTGAACAATTTTCTTGTGTGGAACTCTCCAGAGTTCAGATCATTGCCTGCTGTTATTATAGTCTGTCGTTTCTATTGCATTTACTCTTGTTAGAAGGCGCAATTCTATATTTCTAGAAAACGTAATATTGACTAGTGAAGTAACTTCAGATTATCTGCTGGACAATTTTGTTCATTCATGTTAGAGTTTGCTTGTTTCTGATTATGTAATGCTAGCTTCTTTCCAACACTAAACTCTCACCTGATGGCCATCAGTTTAATTATATTTTTGGATCTTCAACACCAGCGTCTCTGCTGCTATGATCTCAAGGTATACATCATGAAGGCACCATTACTTTTCTTGGTATAAATTGTTGACCACAATATTGTCCACAAAATATTATCGTCTCTCGGGGGCATTTGATTGGAAGAGTATGTCATCCTGGTCCATCTAGTTATTGGCTTATATACCTTTCAACATATCTTTTTGAACATTAAATTTTAATATGCATCTCTAGTATCAATTTTATGACCAATTGTGTTTGTGGTGTGGTTTGCAGCCTCACTAATGTTTCTGTGAGGATTTTCTTTCCCATGTGTTTTAGTTTCTGAAGTTGACATCCTAAAGAGGCTGGAAACTGTTTGGCTTTGTAGGTTGATGTGTTGATGGGAGAACCATTCTATTATGGGAACGAAGGGATGCTTCCTTGGCAAAATCTACGATTTTGGTTCGTAAGCTTTAACAGTGCATTTTTTATATGTACATATTATGTTATTTAATTTTCTTTGTTACATAGTTTGCATAAGTAGTTTCCGTATGATTATTGTTGAGGTGCCATTTCGAGGAGCAAGTATTGTATGTGAATTGAGAATTATCCAGTAGTTACTGCAAAGTGCAAACTTCTCAGACCGTTCAATTAGTCACAGTTGAAAGGAAAATGCAAGTGCTAGATATGTGACCTTTTGGAATGAAGACGCTTGCAGTTCAGTTCTTAATCCGGTGATCATTTGAAGAATTATCAAGTCGAGAAAATGCAATCGTTTATTTATTTTCATCAGTTATATTGTTAAAGTTACACATTTTGTGTCAATTGTTATACAGTTTAAGACAGGAGTGCTGGAACTGTATAGGTCACAACTAGCTTACTACAATTGGTTTTGATGTTATTTCTTGTATAAGCTACTCAATACTTGCATAGTTGCATGTTTGCCTACAACTTTTCCATGTTGGCACGTGATTTTATATTTATGGGGTCACTACTATATTACTGTAATTGAATTCGCACGACAGCAAGTTACAATTCTGTACACAATGGTTTGGTCCATAATTCACGTAGCCCATAATTAGATACTCCCATGGTCATTAGTAGCATGTATCCATGTGTTTCTCAAAGTACTAGTATTCTCACCTGCTACCTTTCAAACTAAAATTGAGCACCCTTTACCCTCCTCTTTGATTTGCTGCTGGACTGCAGCAGTCCATTTGCTATCTTCACCCGGCCATCACTGCCTCCTCCGTGTTCATACCACATGCTTTGTTGTGGTACATGATGGTAATTGACCTTGAATTCAAATTAGTCGAATAAGTTTTTTAGTGTTTGAGTCAATTTTGTGTTTTGCCTTTTGAGTTCTTTTAGAATTCTACTATTTGAGGGTTTTTAGAGTTTTCATTTTAAAAGAATTTGAGTCTTCTTGAGTTTTCTGTTCTAATGAACTCTTTTATTTTATTTAGAAGTTTTTATTTGAGTCTATTTAGGAGTTTTGAGTATACGTCAAATTAGCATTTATTTTTGTATATATACAACATTGTATTCAACTTTTTAGTTAAATTATTGAATAAAATCTAGAGTTGTGTAAACTTTTCTTTGTCATTTGAAAATCTTAAGCTTGAAAGGCGTGAGTAGGCTTGGTTGCTTGAGAATGAGGTCTGCACGTGCGATGTGTGCGAGTCGATAATCGTCTGAATCATGTGGTGCAAGGTCCTAAATTCTGCCTAATTCATAATTTCGTTCTTTTCCAGTGTTTCCACCATAACCTTTCCCTTTTCGTTTAGCATCAAATGGGTGTTGGTTTTACATGACTTCACTTCTTTTTCCTTCATCTTCATCTTCATCTTCTTTGTTTTCTTTACTAAGGTCTTAGTTCAAAAAAAAAAAAATCCTTCCATGTTATAGCAATAGCACTAAGAAGCATAATTCTCTGTTTCGAATGAAATAAGAAGAAGACGCATAGTCTCTGATTTGATATAAAAATAAAAAAAATTCAAAAACATTGAAAAAGTACAGTGTCTATCTTCTCGCTCCGACACCCAACCAACCCACTAAAATTTAATCCAAACCTTCCTTATCGCCAACCTCCAAATTCCTTATTCAACTTGACTTCACATCATAATCATCAACGCCATTTTTGATCATCATCATCATCACATTACCTCCATCTTTCTCTCCAACATAGCCTCCATCAACAACAAAGCAAACCCCCAATCCCAATCCTCGTCATCCTTGTCATCCTTGTTAATGACTGCAACCCCAAATTCAATACCCTAAGCCCTAATTTCCATCTTCGACCTCAAGTTCATATACATCATCATCATCATCGAAATCATCATCGAAGCAATTGTTAATATTAAAGACGTCGTCGAAACCATGTCGTCGTCCTCTTCGTTATCAATTGATATTGTCATCATCGTCCATTTTCTCTTCCGCCATCGTCGCTATTGTCGCTTATGTTAATCGCCTTCATTGCTTGCATTTTTGTCAATCATCATCATGTTGGCTGAAGGTCCCGTCATTGCCTAAGATTGTCGCCACACGAGTCCATCAATGTCTCACTCCTATCGTTCCTTGTTCCGCCATCGTTATGGAGGCCGTGACCCTTTGAGTTGTGTAGAAACACGCCCAAGCTTGATGGAAATTAGGTCCCTGATTAATATTAGGATCTGAACCTAACTTGTTGCAGTAAAGCCGTCCCTCTTCAAAATGCAGACCCGAGCCTGACTCAATTTAGATCAGACCCAGATTTGATTTGTTTTATATGACCCGACCCTTTGCTAAGTACTCACAACTATTTTTGGTGATTATGTGGCTGTTTTTCAAGCTTATTTGAGTGTAATTTTTTCCTCCGGATCATCCAGATTGCTTCCCTACAACTCTTAGAGATCTTACATTGTGCACAGAGCTGATATTCATTTTGGGTAACTTCTAATATGATCAAAAAATTTAATTGTTAAATTCAAAAACTCTATTAATTTTATTCCAAACTAGTTGATTATCCTTTTTAATTGCATATTATTTTTAGTCTCATTTTTGTATGCTTGCATCATCAAAATTGGTATTGCGTTTCTTTTAGCAAATAGATTTAGACAAAAGATTTTATTTTGTTTTCATAGTTAGTGCACATATATATAGTTTGAGTTTAGGATCTTGCATTATCATCCGTGTGTTTGCTTTACATTGCATGTTTAACGTACGGTAAAAGCATAAGACCTAATATGGATGATAGTTTGGAGAGTCAACTTCAAAAATGTTCCTAGAACTTTGAGCTAATATACTCCGAGCAGAAGACCGTTTGGAAGCCATAGAGAACAAACTTAAAGTAATTATAACCATGATGATAATACAAAGCATGTTTGAAGATGGACACCATAACATGATAATTCGAAATATGGATAATAGAAATCAAAATACTTGCAAATATGATGTAAACTGAGGATAATTGAGCGAGATAATATTACACGTTTGATTTGGATAGATGCCGGTATGCATTGGTTCTCGGTAGGAAGGGAAGGACACATGACATGTCGCAGTGTATTCTAAACTAAAAGGATAAAGCTGAACGATGTGATTTTCTAGGAATTTGGGGATAAAATAGGATTTTATTGGTGAAATTAGGGATGGAAGGATATTGACCTCAATACGAGAGGAAGACCTCTCTCCCAAGCCATCAATTTTTGAGGATAGCCAAATTATCCCACTAATCTAGGTTTCTCTATTCCTAATAATTCCCAATTCGTCTCTCAAATTTAGTCTAAACCCTAATTACCCCAGCTCCTCCTTTGTATACAATACGGATTTCCAGACATTACAGATTTGCCCAATGACACCCAAAATTACTGAAATCATAACTTTGCCATTGGTTCAGTCCTTCTTACCTTTGTTGATGAATTGTTGTCCCTTCCCTAGCCTTTTGATGCCCCAGCCCCTTCTACTACGAGTCTAACATTACTTCGTCTCTAAAGAATCACATTGTTCTCAAGGTGGTGTCATGAATCCATGCTTCAAATGAAGGTGCACGGTCCTTCATGTCTCTTCCTCCTCTGCTATTGCGTCTTTGAGAGGATTTTCTAGGGATTTGAGGATAGAAATGGGGTTTTTATTGAGATAAAGAGGAATTTCAAGATATATGGTTTCGATTCGAGAGGAGAACCACTCTTCTAGCCTTTAATTCGAGAGGAAGGCTTAACTCTCTCACTAATTTAGGGTTTCTACTCTCTACTATGCTGTCCAAATTAAGCATAAACCCTAATTACCGCAGACCCCTTTATATAAAATATTAATTTCTAGAAAATATAGATTTGCCCCTGACAACCAAAATTACAGTTTTGCCCTTGACAACCAAAATTACAGTTTTGCTCATTGTGGCCAGAGTATAACTTTGCCGCTGTTTCAGCCCTCTGTGTCGCCGACTTTTTACCCCTGCCCTAGCCTTTTTGGCCACTCATCCGTCTACTACATGTCTAACATTACTCCACCCCAAGTCACCGCCTTGTCCTCAAGGTGGTGTCATGAAATCCATGTGGCTCGCTACTCCAAATGGGATGCTCATCCCCTCCCGTCTCTTCCTCCCCAGCTGCTATGCCTTCATCATCTTCGACGAACAAAACTTGAAAAGCGTGATCTCTGAAGCAATGTCCTGGCCTGAACCTCTCATCATATCGAAAGGGTAAACCATTGGCCCGCTTATTTTGGAGCTCTGCATCCGTGAGGCAATTTGAACCTACTGTCAGCTTTGTTCTTCTCTTGGCTTGTCTAACCCCTCTTGGTTGGGACTTCAGGACCTCTAACAAAGTGGTAGCACGAGAGGTGACCCCGTTCAACACTTTTATGGAAGTCCACTCTGCGAGGTTCATGTCCTCTATCATCTGGGCCAGCTCTGTCGTCTCTCCCAGCGCCCTCGGCCTCAGTATACATAGCTCAGCTCATGTTCGCCTTAAGCCCCTTCATGAAATTCCACTCTTAACACCGCTTTAGGAATCACTCTCACATGGCTCGAAAGCATCTCGAAACTCTTCCTGTAGTCTCTGACGGTGTCCTCCTATTCGAGGGCAATGAGCTAATCGTATAGATATTTCTTGAGTGTCTCGAAACCGATCCAGCAAGCAGTTCTTGAATTCCTTCCATGAGCTTACACGCTACCTCTGCTCTCTTCACGGAAACCAAGATAGGGCCTTTCCCTTCAAACAAATACCTGCTGCCATATACTTCTCTCCCTCAGTCAAATGGTTCACGTCTAAGTATCTCTGCCTGGTAGACTTACCCATAAGGGTCCTCTACATCAAAGACATGCATCTTCAGTTTCTGGATCGTGTTGTCAATGTCCATGTGTCCCTGTTCTGCTTCCCAACTGGGCTGCCCGTTGTGGAACTGCTGATAGGCACGCTGTTAAGTGGATGTGATGCCAAATCCTCCACGCTGGACTCCTCCTGATGTGATGTCATCTCCTCTGTTGTCAAACCACCACAGAGCTCTTTTATCATTGTCGAAACTCTGAAAACCTCCCCTGCCATCGCTATTGCACCTGAAAGAGCAGCAGCCTCATGTGGTTTGTCACCGGCCTTTCTCGGCCCTCTCCGCTCTTTTATGGGCCGTCTTTGTTCCTCATGTGGTCCAACCGAAGCCTTGCAGGCCTACTCGGATGTCGTCGGGCCACCCAAGGTCTCCATTGCCTTCAACAAAGCCTGGATAAACACCACCGTAATCGCCAAGCCCGCCCGAAGGTCTGCCGCACCCAAGGAGCTGTCTCCAAGGCCCGAGAGGGCCTCCACGTGCAAACCAAGGCCTGTGGGATCCCTAGAAGGCCGCCGAAGGGTTGTGGTCCCCTAGGCAGCCCACCCACGGGTGGTCAGTTCCTAGGCGGCCCCACCAAGGGCGGCCAGCTGGGTCGCCACCTCTTGGGGTTCTTTAAAGGCTTCTCCACTGTTCTTGCTCGGGTGCCTCCCATGATTAAGGGAGGGTTTTTGCCCATGTGTGATCCGCCGTTCGGATGTAGAACGTCCTCAAAGTTGATGACTTTCCACTTTCCCTTGCTTAGATCTGCTGCATTGTTTTCGTCGTCGTTTAGATATGATGTCGGTCCGTTTGACGGATGCATCTTCTCATCAAAAGTGACGATTTCTTTATTGTCTTTGTCCAAAAGCACCGTCTTTTGCCTCGGATTTGCGCCATTGACTTCATTTACATTCAGATCTGGCTTCACCATCTTCTTTTCAAGCGAAGGGCGACAATTGATCTGCAAAATTTTCTCTATTATGAATTCCATTGACGATTCCATCCATGATTCCATCGAAGACAATTTTTCCTTAAGCCTTTCCACCTTCGAAATTTTCTCCTTGAATTTTTCTGCCAACGTTCGATGTTGTTCCTGAGGATCTAAACGTCGGCTTCAAATCTTTCCTTCAAATCTTCCACCTTTCTTATCCCCATCAGTATGCTCTTATACAAATTTGATAGGATTTTTTAAGAATTTAGGAATAAAAATAGTGTTTTTATTGGTGAAATTAGGGATACAAGGATAGTTAGTCTCAATTCGAGAGGATGGCCGATCTTCCAAGTCACCAATTCGAGAGGATGACCAAACTCTCACACTAATCTAGAATTTCTTACTCCCAATCTCTTCTAATTTTAATCATTCTCTTAAATTCAGCCTAAACCCTAATTAACCACATCCACATCCTTTATATAAAATACCGATTTTCATACATTACAGATTTGTCCCTTGACACCCAAAATTACAGTTTTACCCCTGGTATCTTGAATCATAACTTTGTTACTGGTTCAACCCTCATTGCTTTTGTCGTTGATTTGCAGACCATGCTTTAACATTTTACCTCCCCACATCCGTCAACTACGAGTCTAACACTGAATATCCAATATTTACATGTATACTTTTTTGGTTTATTATACACTAAACGCATACGATAGCCAGATCCTACAAGTCACTTGAGAACGATACATATGTACACATCGATACACTAAGGAATCATACTCAATACAAATTACTTGAAAAAGATTGTATGCATATAAGAAATGAAAATGGCATTGTCTAGGCAAAGCGTCTTTACACTTATCCTTAAATTTAAGAAAATAAAGTACTAATATGACCTAACTTTTAGCTTCATCGGATTATGCCCCAAAGGTTCCTGCTCCTCAAAACTTGTTTCCTCCCTGAAACAGTTTTTCACACGTTGGATTAACAAAGCAAATGTTAGAGTAAGTTGTAGGTCCCTAAAATCATAAACAATCACATAAGATCTGCATAATATAATAATTAAGAGTAGTAGGAGTAGTGATATGTATGACATACGTCAAGATATAGCACATATAACAGATCAGAGTATCAATGGATTGCTTTAAGTATGGGTACATTTGTATTTAGCATGAGAATGCATCATTATATAGTGCTCCTAAACTAATGAAGTGACTCATGTTTGAGAGCATAATATGCAACACACGAGCTCACTTTTACCATTGGGGCACTCACCCGGCTTAAATGCAGTCAAGTATGGTATCAAAATCGGTCAAGCATGGTAAAGGGACGGCTCCAATCGCTCACACACCCTCAATAACATGAGTTTCCCTAAAACCCTAGTAATCTAGTGTGGTTCCTATGATAAGGTATGATGGAATGTAAAGTTCAGTTTGTAGTGTCATGTACAACAACAGATGCACAGATGCAGTAATGTTATTATTCGGGTTCAATTTAGTATCCTATCATATATAAGAATTCAATAACATGTCAAAATGGTACCACGTGTAATATGACTATCATATGTATGGAAGTAACTATGACCAATATAGTTGTCAAGATGTAATCATGTATTGGTACTCGTGGTTGTAACAGTTTATTTTGTATGAATATATTACGCATATCATAAATAAGAGATAAAGTCACAGTGTTTAACCCAAAAAAGGAGATAATCATGTATTAATTCTTGTAGTCATGATTTAGGCCTAAGCTTAAGGAACGGTAATTATAATTTTCATGTCAACCAAAGCCGATATCATCATCATCATTGGGACATAGACGGAAGCCATCAAGCTAATCAACATAATCAATGTAACACTAGCATGGACTAAAACTCAACTACAAGAGCTTAACTAAAATGTTCAAACATACCGCCTAATCATCTATGCATGCAAACATGTACATCACACCGTTATATTTCTGAAATGTTCCAGTATATCGCCTCAGTTTGTTTATTTTGCCATCACGTGCAATATTCGTAGATATGAAAATCATCAACAACTCATATAACATACCTCATAAATCAACTCATTGATGCAACAGAAGCAGAACCCAAAAAAGGGGCTGTCAAGTTATCCGAAGCATGAACATGGACCCCCGCTAAGCATCAAGATGATGAACAAGGCAAAATGAGACCAAACAACAAAATCTATACAGTCGTAGTAAAATGGACATGGCCAATAGGGATTGAAATCCATTTCCAAAGCCCGAGTCAATGACAACCCAACATAGACCTAATCAACAATTCTAGATAATTGTAGTCAAGGGGACAAGGCCAAACATGGACCAAAAGCTATTTCCAAAGCCTCGATCAGAGGAACAAGCTAATACAGGTCCAAACACAATTTCAGACAACCGCATGTAAAGAAAATATGGCCAGCAAAATCTATAGTTGCAAGTAAGGGACATGGCCAACAAAGCAAACTACCGTCAGTAAGGAGCAGAGCTGCAGAGCCAACAAATCAAACAACTACAAGAAATGGAAATAGGGCCAATAAAATCAACAGCCATAAGGAACATGCCACCAAATCAAACAGTCACCAATACGCCGCCAGTAAGGAACATGTCCAACAAATCAAACAGCTGCAAGGAGCAATGAATAGAACCAACAAATCAAACAGCTGCAAGTAATGAAAATATGGCCAACAAGATCAACATTCACTGGTAATGGAAAATAGAGACCAACAACATCAAAAAACCAACAACTCATCGTGACAAATTCATCTAAAAAATAAAACAAAAATCATGTTTATCAAGGATAAAGGAGTTAAGGGAGTCTATTTGTCACTGTAAAACAAGATGAAAGAGAATTCATAGTTCGTCATTGGAAATTGGTTGCACCGTCAGTGGTGCGGCTACAGTTGTCACTTGCTACCACTGAATGGAGGAAGCGAGAAGATGATCGGAGGGGAGGAGAGTAGTGAGGTCAGGACAAATATCGGATCCCATTCTAGGGTTAGGGTTACAGATTAAATAGAAAATAAAAAAAGATGTGGGTTACTTGAGAGGGCAGAGGAGGGGTCGTATGGAGAAACTGTCGTCGGTTGTGCACGGATGGCCCACGAGCACCACAAACGCGCGAATCACGTGAAAGGAAGCATTGTCACTGCTTAGAAAAAAGAGAAAAAGAAAAGAAAAGAAAGAAGAAAAAGAAAGAAGGAAACGAGGAAAGATCAAGAAAGAGATATATTTATTGTAAAAGGGTCCGATTTCGGGTTTTAAAAGAAACATGTATGAGTTAACAAGTTAATGGGGTTGGACTCAAACAAATACCAAAAATACGAAAAAAAAATCATAGAAAATTCACCAAAATTTTCAGAATTAATTATGTTTATTTTAAAACATTTTTAAAGAAATCAGACCATTATAAATGCACCCACATTTGATGGTACATATAATCCACAGATCTTTCCAAATTATCTAGCAATGATGGAACATTTTTTTGAGTGATACATGTCAAACAAATTAAAGTTTAAATTTGATATGGTAAAACTTAACATGATTTGCTTAGATTTTCTAGATGTCAATAGATAGACAACGAGAGAGAGCATCTAGGACCTATACAAATATGGATTGAAATGAAAGCTAAGCTTAAAGAGAAACGGTGTTCTAAAAGACAGTTTCATTATGGTGCGGTCCAAAAGCGTATAATGCACATGCGTATTATGCGGCAGATTATGCAGATTATGCAGTTTACGTGAAAATGAATATTCTAACAAATAAATAAGCGGTAAGTATATATACATATATATGTTTGTGAATAATAAATTAAAAAAATCCTAAAAGATGGTAACAAGAAAAATAATAATCAAATTAACTGTTAAAAATGGATTAATTCATACTAAGACATCAGCATAATCATGGTGATTAATATATAAAATAACTAAAGTCTAAAGCAATCTACACACACAAACCATAAATATTTAGTTTTACATCAACATCAAAATCATGTCAAACATAAGTATTTTGAAATAACAGAAGATAAATTCTATAGCAACTCATCATCTTCATCGTCAGCTTCATAACGAACATTATTATCTAACCCCACATCAGAAAAAAGAAAAAAGAAGGAAAAAAACCATGCGGCGAAGCATCTACTTCCCGCCGGAAAAAAGAAAAAAGAAAAAAGAAAAAAAGAAAAAAAACATGTGTGCATACCTTCTCGTCGTCGCTTCGCTCTGTGGCTTCCCGCCACGATCCGCTGCTGCTTTGCATTGGATAGAATAGAGCGAGTGGCCATCGCTTCTTGTTTTGGGAAATCCCTTAAAACAAAAATAAAAAATCTGATTTTTATGCTTAACGGGTCGGGTTTCTTATTGGTTTGTGGGTTTTAGTTGCCGATTAATGTGTTCGTTTATTTGCATATGCGGGTACATAACAGTTGCGACCGATTATGTGGTCAACCACTTAATTTGATCGCATAACTGATTTTTCATGTTGTCAGATGCTGCCTCCTTTTATGCGGTCGCATGTAACTTGTTTTAGAACACTGAAGAGAAGTACCTACATCATACATATAGAGATCGTATCTTAGAACAATTGTATGGTGTATGACAAAGGAGCATGTTTATGAAAGAGTATACAATGGTAAGTCATTAAATTTCATCATATATTCTTTTACAAACATGCTCCGTTGTCGTAAATCATTCGGTTTTTTTAAGAGACGATCTCTGTAGGTATGAGGTAGATGCTTCTTTTTAAGCTTACCTTTTATTTCAGTCTATATTTGTATGTCCTAGATGCACTCGCTCGTTACTTCAAGAAGATCATCAATATATCCTTGCTAGGGTTCAATCTGGTTTAAGAGCAAACATTATGCATAAACATTATGCATAAGATGCTTTCGTATAATGCAGATAATGTGCAAATAAGCATTCAATTCCACCTTAAGTCTAAAATCCATGAGAGTCCATATAAACAACAAGAATACTTTTAAAGCCAGTAAGCAATATAATTGACCAGTTAAGAACTTGGTTCAGTTTAAAATTACTACTTTTAAGGAGACAAATGGAAAGATTAAAATTAAAAAACCATCACATAAAAGTCAAAAGGGGTACAATGTTTAAATGTTATAGTTTTGGCTATTTTACTTATCGGTGTACATGTAGGGGTTTACATATGGGAGGGGTTTGTAATGATGATGTGATAATCAATGAAGAATATTTTTCACCTGAAAGTACTAGTGATGTAGATGATGATCTCAAGGAGTCTACTACATGTTTGCATATCAGTATGCGTCTAACTACTATATCTTGAAGTGAGTAGGATTAGTAAAGGACAAATATTTTCTTTATCAATTTCAAGACTGGAGATAGATCTTTTAAAATGTTGAATTTAGTAGCACGAATTTAGTCACATCAGCCATATAAAAAATGCGACTTAAAGATGAATTTCACACATAAACTTACAACGATACATGTGTTGGTGGTAAATCACGTACTGTTACGTAACTTTGATTAGTGCCCATCAAGTTCTTAAGCTATCAGGACCACATCTTGTATAATAGCATATTATGGATGATATACATTGTTATGTCGGTCTTAGCAGTATGACTTAGATGTTTCATATTCTGGAAGAGTTAACACATACACATTCAGGCTTGCAGGAAAGAGAATTGTGTTGATTCTTAGCCGACCCAAAAATGTTTTTGGCAATCAAAAGAATAGGTTGATTCTTAACGAACTACTAACTCAACATTTCATCCAGTGATCCCGAGTTCCTTAAAGTTAGACTTTGGTCATTGATATAGTGATCCCGAGTTCCTTAGCGTTAGACTTTGATCATTGTGCATTTCTCAATCATCATGCATATCAATTGAGTGCGTTGTATAACCAAACTTGCGAAATTCTTACAATTAATCATGATACTTATAAGTCTGTTACATGATCAAATAAAAATTTATAAAAATTTACAGTTATCGATGATGAGATGGTTAGAGTTTGACCAGAGATCCTGAAACGCATGAAGAGACTTTGAACACATCGTACATGATCTTGATTAGCTTTATCGAGGATTGATCTTGATGTGATATAGTTGATTATTTCACAAAAAACTTGATGATAACTATTCATTAGTGATTTTGATTTCTCATCCATCACCGGTGCCATCATGGAGTTGACTATGTAGTTCTACACAGTTGTGTTTTTTGTCCTCATTCACCTGGATTCGAATCTTCAAAGCCGGAAAATGATGGGAATTCAATTGAGATTCGAATTCGTCTTCTAGTGGTTGAGTCATCTTTATATTTTGTTATTTTAGCCTTTTATAATTCTAATATTTAAGTCTTTTTAGAGTTTCTTTTTGAAGGAACTCTTTTATTTTTGAGTTTTCTAGTTATAAGGAACTCATTTATTTTATTTAGAAATTTTTTATTTGAGTCAATTTATGAGTATGTGTATGTGTTAAATTAGCTTTTATTTTTGCTTGTATGTATGACTTTGTATTCAACTTAGTTGGGCTATGGAATAAAATTTAAATTTGTGCAAATTTTTGTTTGCTTTTTAAAAATCTTGAGTGTGAGAGACGTGAGAGTGAGCTTGGCTGAGGTCTGAAAAACCATCACGTGCAAGGTATGCGAGTCTGGTTCTGAGGATGTGAGGCCCGAAATTGTATCAAATTCATATTTTCGTTCCTCAATTTTCCCACCACAAAATTTTCCCTTCATTTTGCATTAGAACACCTGCTTGGTTTCCAAAAGATCCAGACATCGGATAGAGTTGGTTAAAGGGGCAAGCATAAGCAGTCACCTGTTAGACATGGGAAGATGCACTGAAAGTTCCAAAGTCATGTAACGAAAGCACACACGTCTTATGCAGAGAACATGCATTTGTATTGTGCAGAATAAGAGAAACTGCAGTAGAACACAAGGAGTGCATGTATCATGTTTGGTCCAGAGTGTATTTTAAACGCAGTTGGGCTCATAGAGAGTGATGTGCTTTGTGGGTTCCACTGCTCTTGGAAAACATGCATTTCACTTGTTTCAGAGGCTGTCAATATATCAGGATGAACTCGCTATATTTGTTGAGTGCTTACCTGCACTAACTTGGAAGTTATTGTAGAATGATGGTCAAATGGAGAGACTAAATGTTTCATTGTGGTCAGGAATATGAATGAAAATTGTTTCGGATGCTATATACATGTATAGACATGTATAGCATCAAGAACCCACTATGTACATGTATAGACATTGAAATGGTGACATAGTTACAGTCAGAGGGAGCGAGGGAGGTACATTCTTTTTATTCTTCTCTTCTTCGGTGGCGCGTGGGGTGGGGTGGGGTGGGGGTAGTTCGGAAAAATCTTATCTATATATACCTAAAATCCCTTGTCAATCCTACTTCAATGTTATCTACAAAGCATACAAATGGTTGATCTTGGGACTTATCCTGGTAGGGAGGGAGAAAGTACAAAGCGATGTCTTTAAAAAGATGTTTTGAAGGAAGAGGTGTTAGATTTTTTTAATTAAAAAAGTGATCATTTTTTTTCTGTGTATTCTTCTTGTTTGCATAGATCATATGGCTGATACTCTTAACAATGTTTTCTTCAACGTCAGCCAAATTTTTCCCCCTACTATATATGAATGGGTCCAGATTACATGTCTCATTCTAATGAAGTACCATGCAGTAGTTGTATGCTACTTCTTCCTAATACAAGATTATATATCATACTTGGACCTGTATTACTTATTCTAATTCATGCAACTGGAAGGAAGGAATGAGAGAACTCTACTTGATCCAATTTTATCGGAAGATGTCGTTATTATGCCATGCAAGGGAATCTTGAAGGCCTGTGCTATGTCTCTTCCAGTGAGTAATCTAATTTGAATGCCCATTTCTCCATTGCTAGCTGTCTCAAAGACATTTTCTTTTTCATCCTTGGTCATCTCAATGTGAATTTTCTGTAATTTCTTTAACCCCAAGGACTTGTGGAGAAGTCGCCGCTGCCTCAAAAAAATTGAAGGCTTTGATCATTCAGTCGTCAATGAGGCTTTGGGGGCCTGCGGTGAATTACATTCTTTGCAGGAAGGTCCTTGCCTGCCTTATTTTATATGGCAATGCGGCAAAATAGAGGTATTATACTCAATTTAATTGGAACAAGATTTTGTTTAAATCTGTAGATAAGTTTTCATTTGGATTTCTGCTTGTGTTATTCAAGTTGTGCCTCTTTATTGTAAAAAGAACTGATTATTCAATATTTGTATAACAGGAGCTCAGTGAGGTTTTCTCGATAATGGATTTTAATTTTTCAGAATTAATTCATGCATGTTATGGGAAGAAAAAGGTAATTATTTTCCTTTTTTAATCTTTGTTTGGTCTTTAGATCTTTGTTATGCTACTTGATTAAAATATGAACTTGTGCAACACTATCATTTTTATTCTTTGTACCCAAATTGTTAAGATTGACAGTGAAGTTGCACTTGTGTATCAATTCTTATATCTAATAGTTACTGAATATGAAAATGAAGCCTTGCTATATTCATCTACCTGACCTCTACTTGCTGTATTGTCATCAAACTGTTTTGATGGCAACCAACTTCGGCTTTTGTTCATTCTGTATTCTACTTCCAGTCAGGCTTCTACCTTCTTGCATTCCCAACTGCTGGCTCACCGCGACGAGAATGCTGTGAACTGAAATGTGAATTTCTGTTACTGGCTAGGGGATCATAGTCAAGCAGTTGGACGAAGTAGCTTGATTTTGCTTAACTCTTAACTCAATGAAAGCATCAAATGAAATATTAGTCTAGCAGGCATATCATACAAGCAAATAATCAAGATAATCATCACCAAAGAATCAATAAAGGTAAGTCAAAAAAGTGGCTAATATAACGCAAATCTAAATTGCGAACATGGCAATCATAAATAGTTTACAGATATATGCGACCGATTAAGTAGACCTTCTCAGCTGAAGCTTATGTTTCGTTACATGGGGCCCATGATTTAGCTGGATGCATGGTCAATCCCGCAACCAAAATTCATCCTGGTTCGAAGTGCCACTATTTAAATTAAGCACCATTAACAAAACTTCCAAGTTTGTCAGCCAGGAGAGACACGCTAAGAAATGGGCACTACAGTCTGCTTGGTGAAGCTGAGTACAGGTTTATATCATACAGGTTTATGGAACATATCTGATGTTTGCGACCTTAAGTTTCCTCTGGCATGTTAAATGATGTGATGGCACCTACTAAAATTCTTATCATTATTTGATTTATTTGAGCTAAGAAGAGAATCCTCTATACAACATACCTAAAATTCAACTGAACATCAGATTGTGAAAGAATGATCCATTATAATAATTCAGCTTCAGCTATGGACGGTTTCGGCTCAAGCCTTTTCCAAGCTTACATTGTAGTTTACAAGCTATTATTTGCTTCATGTGCCTTTTCTCTCACCTTACTGGGAAATTCATGTCAGTTGAACCTTTAGTCTTTGATGAATGGTAGTCTCTTCCTAATATCAGTCACAATATTCACGCACGTTTTGAGAAATTCACTAATTTCTCGCCAATAGTTGCTTTCTCATTTTAGTGCACGAGTATTTTGGTTGACCGAACATTGACCTAGTTAATCGTGATGTATACATGATTGTTCACACTGTATACTTGAATTTTATGAAAAAAAATCACTAATTATTTCCGATTTAAACCCATTTTGTCCAATAATAATAATATTATTAATATTTTGCGTTCACCGTGAATCAACCCTGCAACATCCTGCTTCCTGCAACATACTGCAACATACTGCTCGACTATACACAACACTAACCACTAGAGCGGTTGAGCTTTGCTGGTTTCTTTTATTTGTTTTCAATAAATAAAGGAAAAACATGTATGGACTGGTAAATAAGCTTGCAAGAAGCATGAACTTATAACCTTTTCAAACCGAACTATTACCGAATAGTTCCCAAATTTTATGCAAGGTTATCAAATTCTGAACTTTTTAACATTGCTGAGTCATTCCCAAGCATCGAGCTTGTAACTATACCTACTATCACCATCTTCTTAATACCCTGCTTGTAAGTAGGGATGAGAATGGGCATGCCCAAAGCCCGTTTGGGCTTCCAATTGGGCATGCCACATCATCATCCCTACAAAATCCTTCACAAACCATTCTAGGATTTGTGAAGGATTTTGTTGGGATGATGATGTGGCATGCCCAATTGGAAGCCCAAACGGGCTTTGGGCATGCCCATTCTCATCCCTACTTGTAAGAGAACAACCCACTCTAACAATGGTCACTGCTTCGATGACTGGCGTTGGGCAAAATTATTCGGTTGTTTGTTCTGCAAATTTATTCTCACATTTCATCCAAACTACCACTGCAATCTCAAAATATTCCAGTTGGCATTCTTTTACTGTAAATATCTCCTTCGACTATTAAAACAAAAAGTTTGATTCCTCTTATTCTCTCCGTGCATGTTTTTTCTGCAGATTGTGTTTTCCAAACCAGGAATTTGCCATGGATTTGCGCTTTGGATTGACTGGGTGTTGGATGAAAGAGAATCCGTTGTTTTGTCAACTGGCCCTGGTCAGCATCCATCCATAGATTAGAATTCCATACTCTTGTTGTTTAATTCTCTAAAAAACCCCCTCTTGTGTTCTTTTCATTGATTTGAAGTGGATAATCGGTTATATCTCTATCATCATTTAACTTGCATGTCTTGAATTTCAGTCAGCCGATATTGGAAACAAGGAGTGAAGCTCTTGAGCGAGCCGGTGGCTGTCGATGCTGGCGAAAGTTCTGCGGAGATCGAGGCATCGTTTGACCCTGCAACAGGCGAAGTCGCCGTAAAGTCTTCCTTCTCGCCATACTGACATCGTGATGCCGGTTCTACCGGCTCTTCTCCTTTTGTGTTGACCCAAATATTTTCGTTTCTTTGTTTCGAATGATGTTGTAGCTTCAATGTTGCTAGTATACTGAGGTATACAAATATTCGTGTAAAGACTAATTTCTTTACCAATTTCCTTGTTTGAGACTGTTATTATTTCTAATGGTGTAGTTTGTACAATGATGGGGAAAAGAAATTGAAGATGAGCGAGACAAGAAACACACGTTCATGTTTTTTGTATCTTGTGTTGGTAAGTCTATAGACTATATAGATGGATTTCTTTATGAGTGGACGTAAAATTTGTGAAAGATGCATTTAATAATTTTTGAGATGATCAGTTCTGCTTATTTTGATATTCATTTCTTTAAAAGCTCGATGCATCAAATGTTTAATACTAAAGTGTGTTGCAACAAATCACTTCGGGTTTAATAGACCTTTAGTTTATGGGGTTATAGAATATTTACGGATAATTCAAAACATTGCAAAGAGCAAGCTTTTTGATTGGATCTAGGAAACATATCTTATTCATGCAGAATAAGTTTATATTTTTTAAATAAAAATAATATGTATCTGATAACATACGAGATAATAACTGTTACGCCCTAAAGATAGGGCCGCCCCATATTTCGACCCGAGCTCGGATCACGTGCAGCCAGCTCGGTCCCTCCATCGACTGAGTCTCCGACTGGCAGAAAGGGACACTTCGACCGACCTCTGCCGACTACTCACCTCGTCCCCTTAGACCGCATGTCGCTTCTCGCTCTTGGAGATCGTCCCGACTCGACTAAAAAGGCGTAGCATGTCCGCGCTTAGCTGAGTGGGCGCCTGCTCTGCCCAGAGCTTGCCAGAAATACACGTAGGTCGCTCATCGCCCATCAAGGGCGACCAAGAGACCCGAGGGCGGCCCTGCTGCCCTGACGCCCCCTTGTCGACCCATTGGCTCATCGGACACGACAAACAACCTATTACAAGGACACCACTGACGCTTTCGCCACTCGACAGCCTGACAAAGCGCCCCCTGGCCGCTGCGCCCCCTGGCCGTTGGTGCTTTCGGCTCTGACACCCTGACAAAGTACCACGACCGTTGCGCCGTCTCACAAAAGCATGGCTGGCACGCATAGGTCTGACATCCTCGTTCGAAGCTTCCGTTGACAGATGTGCCAGCTCAGCACGCCAAGTCAGCCTCACCTAACCGCCTCCACCAGGTGTAAATACCCATTTACCTCCACTTAGGAAGGGGTTGGCCAATTAACTCTCATTCTTGTTATTCATACACAAGAGCAAAGGTCACCCATATCTTTGTTCTTCCACCACAGCTCGCCACGCTAGGTCGACCTACACTCAGCTCGACCTACGTGTCCAGCCACCCTCTTCTAAGTACTGATACTAACTTAGGCATCGGATGGGTTACGGGTTGGAACCCAATCCGGACTTTCTGACGAGCTGCTCAGTGTGCAGGTCGTTTACTTAGCACCGTGCATTTGGCATCTTACTCGTGGTGAACGGCGAGCCACCGGCAGACTTGTAGGATCGACCCAGAGATCGACCTACGAAGGGCGTCCAGCCTCTCGACCCCCTCACTACTCGTAAAAAGCCCACCTACTCCTCATCCAACTCAAAACCACCATGCCCTTGGTTCCCCCAATTACAAATTCATTGTACGCAGATCTTACCCCGCAACAATTGGCGCTGTATGTGGGAACGAAGGGTCACACCCATGTCTAACTCCATACCAGTCGTCCGAGATCCCGACCACGGCAAATCCCCTATGGATCAAGAATCCCAATCTCACCCGAGGACACCCTCGACTAATCTTCCCCCCGAGGCGGTGGCTGAGACCGTCCAGGCCTCAGCCCGCGCTGTGTAACAAAGCTTCGAGGCCTTTACTAAAATGATGGAAGGCTTCGCGGCGACCAGGGCTGAAGCTCCCCCCTCCCTCCGAGCCCCCGAACCTGAGACGAACCTTCGTCCCCAGTTCGAAGAAGAGGAGGGACAGAGAGGGCTCGTCGAAGAAATAGCGGCCCAGCAAAAACTCCTTGACGAGGAAATGGAGGCCGACAGAAGAGGAAGCGCGACGAAGAAGCAGCTGCCGACAAAAGGCACCAAGACGACGAAGCCGAGGCCGCCCACCATGCCCATCTCGATGAAGAAGCCGCTCGTCGAAAGCTTCGCTTCATCATCGCCGAGCGTGAGAGGCTTCGGCGGGAGAACCCGGAGATCCCCGAAGGGCCAGCCAGGGACATGTGGCATCGGAATGCTCATAGCCCACCCTCGGTCGGATTCCCGCCGCACGGAAGGAGCCCTCCCAGGCGGCCTCTCCATCGCGAAGCCGAGCATAATGATCGTCGCCAACAAGTTTGGGACCGAAGCAGAACCCCAGAGAGACGGAGGGAGCATACCCCCGGACGCCCCGCCTACCCCGAGGAAGCCACGCCCTTGGCCAGGTGGATGACGGCTCTGAGACCCTCGAAGTTCAAGCTCCCCAATTGACGACCTACAACGGAGCGGGTGATCCTCTCGCGCATGTGCAACAATACCGAGGGGTGATGGAGATGCAGGGGGCGGATAACGTAGTCCTCTGCCGAGGATTCCAGCAAAGTTTGAGGAACCCTGCCCTGGAGTGGTACCACAGCCTCCCCGCCCGGTCCATCGAATGCTTCGAAGAATTTTCCCACAAATTCTGCCAGTAGTTCCGTGCCAGGCGGACGAGGAAGAAGTCCACGGACTACCTGTTCACGATCATCCAGAAAGAAGGGGAGACGGTCGGGATGTACTTGCGCCGCTTCCAAGATGAGAAGCTGGGTGTGGTAGCCTGCGGAGACGAGTTGGTCATGGCGGCCTTCAAGGCGGGATTGACGAACCGGAGCCTTCACAAGTCCCTCCTCTGTGACCCGCCTGCCAATTTTGATGCGCTAATCGTTCAGGCTGAAAGGTATACACTGAGCGAGGAGGCCTTTGGAACGAGGAAGGAGGTCGCCCGGGTGGGGGTGTCCCACAGCGAGCATCGGTCCAACCCCAGGCCAAGGCAAGAAGACAGGCCCCGGGGCCGTGACCAGCTGGCCCAGCCGAGACGCGACCCAGAGGGGCGTCGCCTGCAAGATTGTACTGGCCCGGTGCGGAAGTTCGCCGCCGCCAGAGAGCCCGTGCGAGCAATCCAGAGGTTGGAGGGACCCCTGCGGGCCTAATACACGCAGCTCAATGCCCCGATGATAGAGGTGTTAGCCGCGGCGACGAGGGCCGGGCTTCTTCCGGACCCGCCTCGAGAATTGAGGTCAGATCCAGCGAAGAGAGATCTCCAGAAGTATTGTCGGTACCACCGGGATCACGGTCATGATACCGACAACTGCTTCACATTGAAGAGGGAGATCGAGCGGTTGATCCAATCGGAACATCTTCGAGGCTTCGTCGAGGGCAGGAGACTGATTCGAGAGGAGAGAGCTCCGCGGGGAGCATGGAGGCCAGACCCACCCCGAGTGATGAACAGGAGGAGCCTCGCCTGCCAAGAGCAGTCATGCGCATAGATGTGATATGCGACGGACCGTCCTCAGGGGGCGCATCATCATCGGGCAAGAAGGCATATGCATGGCAGGTGATAGCGGCAGGCCTTGGCACTGAGGTGAAGCGAAGGAGGGTGGCTCGGCGGCCCATTACTTTCACTGATGACGATCTGGAAGGGGTCGAGCTGCTGCATGATGATGCCATCGTCATCGAAGCTCAGACCTGGATGAACATCATTAGCCTCCTCCTGATCGACACCGGAAGCTCCTGCGATATTCTATTCATGTCAACCGTAGAGAGGATGGGGCTGAAGCCGGCGGACTTAAGGCCTTGCACGGGGCCCATCGTCGGCTTCACCGGCCACTCGGTCCCCATTTCCGGGGTAATCACTCTGTCGGTGTCGCTGGGGGAGGAGCCAAAGGTCGTCACGCACATGACGCAGTTCGTTGTCGTCGACATTGCGTCAGCATACAACGGGATCATAGGGCGACCGTACATGACCGCCATCGAAGCACTTCCCAGACTGCTGTACCATATGGTTAAATTTCAGACTCCGCAAGGGGTAGGGCAGGTGCGGGGGAGCCAAAAGCTGTCCCGAAGTTGCTACGTGGGATCAACTAAGCACAAAGCCTCGGAGCAGGCCTTATCGGTCGACCTCTTCGATGAACGGGAGGATCACTGCGAGCAGCGACCGACCCCTACAGAGGAGATCGAAGAAGTACACGGGGCCGTCGAGGAGGGCAAGACTGTCTCCATTGGCACGAAGCTTCCGGCCTATCTGAGGGCGGACCTCATCAACCTCCTCAGAGAGAATGTGGATTTCTTCGCATGGTCGCCCTCGGACATGCCCGGAGTCGATCCTGCAGTGATCACTCACAAGCTGAACGCGGACCCAGAATCTCGAATGGTCCGGCAGAAGAAGAAGAGCTCTGGAGGAGAAAAGATAAGGGCGGCCAGCGAAGAGGTGGAGCGGCTTCTCCCAGCCAAGTTCATCAGGTCGGTGAGCTGTCCTGAGTGGCTTGCCAATGTCGTCTTGGTAAAGAAGGCTAGCAGGAAGTGGTGCATGTGCGTCGACTTCACGGACCTCAACAAGGTGTGCCCGAAGGACAGCTTTCCGTTACCGAGGATCGACCACCTGGTCGACCATGCGTCGGGCTGAGTTGCTGAGCTTTATGGATGCGTTCTCGGGCTACAACCAGATCCCGATGGCGAAGGAGGACGAGGAGAAGACGTCCTTCATAATTGACAAGGGCACCTTCTGCTACACGAAGATGTCGTTCGGATTGAAGAATGCCGGGACAACCTATCAGCGAATGGTAGACAAGATCTTCAGCTCTCAAGTCGGGCAGAATCTAGAAGTCTACATCGACAATATGCTGGTCAAGAGTAAGAAAGCCCCGGACCACCTCGCCGACCTGCAGGAGACCTTCCAGAAGGTGCGCCGGTATGATCTAAGGCTGAACCCAGCGAAGTGCATCTTCGGCGTGCAATCGGGGAAATTACTGGGCTTCATGATAACTAAGCGAGGAATTGAAGCGAACCCAGACAAGGTGTCGGCCTTTATCAACATGACGGAGCCTCGGACCATCTGAGAATTGCAGAGGCTGAATGGCAGGGTCGCCACGCTGGGAAGGTTCCTGTCGAAGTCCGCAGAGAGGTCGCTCCCGTTCTTCATAGTCTTGCGGGAGGCCCTCGCCGCAAAGAAAATCGATAGAAGAGTTATCTAGTGGGACGACACCTGCATCCAAGCATTCGCAGAGCTACGAGCTTACCTGCAGAGCCCGTCGCTACTTGCAAAGCCCGAGGAGGGAGAACAGCTAGGACTGTACCTGGCCATCAATGAAGAGGTTGTCAGCTCGGTCTTGATCAAGGAAGAGAATGGCGTACAACGACCGGTCTACTATGCGAGCTAGGTGCTCGGGGATGCGAAGACCCGTTACAGCCACATAGAGAAGGTCGCCTACTGTCTCGTCACAACGGCAATGAAGCTCCGGCCATACTTCAAAGCTCACACCATCGCCGTCCACACCAACATGCCACTCAAACAGAACTTGAAGAGGTTAGAGCGATCGGGTAGAATGCTCAACTGGAGCATCGAGCTCAGCGAGTTCGACATAGTGTACAAAGCCCGAACGGCGATCAGGGGCCAAGCACTGGCAGATTTCATGGTAGATTGCACTATCGAAGATCTTCCTAAAGAGCCGCCCAGCGCTCAGCTGACGGTAGCGTGTCAGAGAGCGCTGGAAGTAGTCGAACCCCCGATGCCCGCCCAAGGAGTGGGCGAATTGTGGACCGTCCATGTCGACGGGTCGGCCACAGGATCCGGGACAGGGGCAGGCATCGTCATCCAAACTCCCGACGGATGCATGCGGGAGTACGCACTGCGCTTTAGCTTCTCGGCAACCAACAACATCGCGGAGTACGAAGCCACTGTCAACGGATTGAAGCTATGCCGAGCGTTAGGGGCGATGAACTTGCTGTTGATGTGTGACTCACGGTCCGTCATCCAACAGGTCCAAGGGAGCTTTGAGGCCCGGGAGGAGTTGATGAAACGTTACCTTAAGCGCACCCAGGCCGAGCTCCAGAAGTTCAAGAAAGCGGAGGTCCAGCACCTACCTCGCTCCAACAATCTCCGGGCCGACGCCCTGTCAAATCTGGCCTCCTCCTCCCAGCCGAAATTGGGAAGGACATTTACGTCGAGAACCTGCTGACACCCACTATTGAAGAAGACGAGCTAATGTGTGTTAGTCAGACGACGACTTGGATGAGCCCGATAATGAAATACTTGGAGACTGGGGCCCTGCCCGAGGAGCGACTTGAAGCTAAGAAGATCGAGAGGTGGGCTTTGTCGTTCGTGCTCTTCGATGGAGTGTTGTACCGTAGGCGTCGTGCGAGGTTTGACGTCCTGCCTTACCTGAAGTGTCTGGGGCCAGGGTAGGTCAAACAAGTTATCCGCGAGATGCACGAGGGCCTCTGCGGAAACCACTACGACGAACGCACTATCGCCCACAAGATAGTGCGTCAGGGTTACTATTGGCCAACCATGATTCACGACGTGGCCCAGTACGTCAAGAAGTGCGGGAAATGCCAAGAGTTTGGCAGACACACTGCGACGCCACCGGCCGACCTGGTGCCCATCCTAAGCCCGGTCCCTTTCGCCAAGTGGGGACTTGACATCCTCGGATCTTTCCCGAAGGCCTCCGGGTGGAGAAAATACCTGGTCTTCGCCGTCGACTATTTCACCAAATGGATCGAGGCTGAACCCTTGGCACATATCACATGGACGGACATGAAGAACTTCATTTGGAAGTCCGTTATCTACCGCTTTGGGGTACCCCGCTCCACAGTAACAGATAACAAAAGGCAGTTCGATTGCGAGGGCTTCCGGGGTTTCTGCTCGGAGTGGGGGATCAAGCTTCACTTTGCTTCCGTGGCCCACCCACAATGCAATGGGATGGCTGAGGCAGCAAACAAGTGCATGTTGGGACCCCTGAAGAAGAAGGTCAGCAATGCCCTCGGTTCTTGTGTGGAGAGCTACCGGGCATTTTCTGGTCATACCACACGACCCACAAAGCTTTGACCAGAGAGCCCATTCATGCTGGCGTTTGGGTCGGAAGCGGTCGTCCCCGTGAGGTGGGAGAGGAAACTCTTCGGCTTCGATACTTCGATGAAGATATCAATGTGGAGGGCATCGGCCTCAACCTCGAGCTCATCGACGAAGTGAGAGATCGAGCTCTGACGAATCTCGTCCGGCACAGCCAAAGGATGGCCCGGCACTACAACTCCTGGGTAAAGAAACGAAGCTTCAGGATCGACGACCTAGTCCTCAGGGACGCGACCTTCAAACCGGAGATCGCCCACCGAGGGAAGCTGGCAGCAAAATGGAAAGGACCTTATGAAATTGTCGACATCGTCTGGCCAGCCACATACATCCTAGCAACCCTGGACGGTGACGAGCTAGCCCACCCGTGGAATGCGGAACACCTGCTGAAATATTATCAATGACTTTGTGAGTTTTTAATGAAATCCTCCTTTTCCAGCATATTTTCAAATTTTTCCATCTCCAGTTAAAAAATTTCATTTCCCCACGGCCACTCTCCACTCCGGGGCAAGCTTACGGAGCTTCGCCACCCAAACCGTAGAAGGGCACGGGCCGAGCTACGCGCTCGCTCTCCCCCTCAAATGAAGACTCCAGGGCAAGCTTACGGAGCTTCGCCATCCAAACCGGAGAAGGGCACGGGCCGAGCTACGCAGTTACTCCCCCTTCAAGTGAAGACTCCGAGAAAGTATTTGTCCTCGCCACCCAAACCAGAATGGCAAATGCGGGGTAGGCAACGGCCCAATACCCTTCCGAATACAGAGGTTGCAAGGTAGATGACGGCCCCATATCCTCCCTCTCAAAGACTCCGGGGCAAGCTTACAGAGCTTTGCCATCCAAACCGTAGAAGGGCACGGGCCAAGCTATGCGCTCGCTCCCCCCTCAAGTGAAGACACCGGGGCAAGCTTACGGAGCTTCGCCACCCAAACCGGAGAAGGGCACGGGCCGGGCTACGCGCTCGCTCTCTCCCTTAAGTGAAGACTCCGGGGCAGGATCCGTCCTCGCCACCCAAACCGGAATGGCAAATGCGGGGTAGGCGACGACCCAATACCCGTCTGAATACAGAGGTTGCGGGGTAGGCGACGGCCCCATACCCGCCCTCTCAAAGACTCCAGGTTAACCTTACGGAGCTTCGCCACCCAAACCGGAGAAGGGCACGGGCCGAGCTATGCGCTCGCTCCCCCCTTAAATGAAGACTCTGGGGCATGCTTACAGAGCTTCGCCATCCAAACCGGAGAAGGGCACGGGCCGAGCTATGTGCTCGCTCTCTCCCAAGTGAAGACTCCGGGGCAGGATCTGTCCTCGCCACCCAAATCGGAATGGCAAGTGCGGGGTAGGCAATGCCACAATACCCATCCGAATACAAAGGTTGCGGGGTAGGCGACGGTCCCAGACCTGCTCTCTCAAAAACTCCGGGACAAGCTTACAGAGCTTCACCACCCAAACCGGAGAAGAGCACGGGCCGAGCTACGCACTCGCCCCCCCCCTAAGTGAAGACTCCTGGGCAAGCTTACGGAGTTTCGCCACCCAACCCAGAGAAGGGCACGGGCCGAGCTACGCGCTCACTTCCCCTCAAATGAAGACTCTGAAGCAAGCTTACGGAGCTTCATTACCACAACCAGAGAGGGGCACGGGCTGAGCTATGTGCTCACTTCCACCTTCCAGTGAATACCCCGGGCCAGGGCCCACCCTCGATACCCAAACCGGGGAAGGGCACGCGCAGTGATAAACCCTCCGGTCAACTCATGGTCTCAAGAAAGTACGCCCTCGATGTGACTTATCATCACAAAAGGACACTCGGAAGGCCCGCCATTAATAACGACTCGCTTCCTGAGAGGAGCAGGTCTGACGCTTCACACCCAACACATCGCCCGACGAAAGTGGGTTTGACTGACTTAACCATGACAAGCCAGCTCACAGCGCCAGCTCATCGCGTCAGCCCATCGGAAGCTACCGACTCCCAACGTCTATAAATACTCCCCCCTTTCCTTTTGGACGATTGGAGGGGGAGAAGAAGGTGAGTAAGCTTTAGTCCGCTTCCCATGATAGATGAAAGGGGGCGAATACCCCCGTGTTCGATCTCCCCTCACAAACCCGAGGTGTTAGGGCCAATCTACCTTTAGATCCCCCTAGACGTCCTCCCCTCTCAAGAAGAGCCCCTCGCTGGCCCAATCGTTGGATAGGCCGTCGGTTGACAACTGACCATGCCTTTCCGACGAGTTATTCCTCTTACAGGCGGATCGACGACGAGTTATTCCTCTTACACGCAGAACGGCCCGCCTTCCACTCCTCGGCTTCCCTCGGACAACTTGCCCCAGGGGATCCGCGGCGGACCGTTCCTCTCTTCCAGCGCCCACCCCACGACGACCTCCACCTCCGTGGAGGCTACACCACCCTGACCCCTCCTGCTTCTCCTCTCCCAGTGTAGCCTACCGGACATGGGAACTCCCAAAACAGATCAAGCAGACTGCCATCATTGAGGGAGTAAGGGAGGACGTGAAGAGTAACTGTAAAGAAAGAAGACCATCGTCTACAACGGACAGCCAAACTCGCCCGGGACACTCCCCCAAATCCGAAACCGGAGCTCGCTCATCGAGAGAGGCTCACAGCAAACTAGAACGGCACGATAGCCCCTCTATGGAGGGCACGCTCGTTCAATCACTATCAGTAGTCTTGTAAACGCTACTGAAATGTCCTTCCATGCAAATTGCCCAATTCCGTCCTCCGTGCGGAAAAATCTACTTGTCCTCGAACTCCGCCGAACTCCGGAGCAAGCTTATGGAGCTTCTCCACCCAAATCGGAGAGGGATACAGGCCGAGCTACTCGTTTGCTCCCCCATCCAGTGCGACCTAGTATCTCTTATTGTTATTAATTTTTTGTTCAAGTTGCGAAAGAAAGCCCAAAATACATCATTTGGCAAAACAAAAAATTCCATTTCATTCAAAATGGTCAAAATTTTACAAGTCACAGCTGGGGCCGACCTCAGAAAACAAGGCATCCCTTAGGTCGACCCCATCGCACATCCGAAACTAACAAAAAAGTGGGGAACAACACTACTCCGGCTGATCGCTACCCCCCGGGGGGCGCCATCCCTTGTGTCGATCTCCGGGGTGTTGCCACTATGTCGACGAACGCACCCTCGTCGTCCTCTGCTTCCCCCTCCCCGTCGGAGGCCGCTAGCTTGTCGAAATCCACCTCAATCGAAGGATAGAGGCTCCCCGCCCTTCCCTTGACTCTGAGGAGGCACGCTTCACAACCCTCACACGGCCTTCCACCAGGCCCTCAGCTCAGCCTTCCTACATGCCCTCACGCTTCATATCCGCAAGGGCAGGGACGACGGTTGACTCCTGATAGCCCCGAAATTCTTTGGTTCTCAAGGCCAGCTCATCCTTCCTGGCCTTCACCTGCGCCGCTAGATCGACTGCCAGCGCGCTCTCTCGATCCAGCGCGCCCTCCAGCTCCGATATATGAGCCGCCGCGACGGTAGCCTTTGTCTCATGGTCCTCTATGCATGCCTCCAGCTGTTGGACCTCCGACTTCAGCTTGCCGCATTTGACCCTCTCTTGCGCCAGCCGCTCGTCGACGTCCTTCTGGAGCTTGGCAAGCTCAGCTGCCTTTGGCAACAGCGGTATCAGCCTTGGTCAGAGTGACCGCATGGTGCCTGGCGGTGACCATCATAGTAGTGGCTTGCCCAACAAAACAGAAAAGTTCAGACTATTCCTTGGCAAAAATGCATCTAATCAAGTTCGGACCGCCAACCTGCATGGTGTGCCACATCGCGAAGGCACAGAGCCGATCCTGACCAACAGCGGCCAGACACTCCTTATCTCGAGGCAGCTGGCAGTTTTCAGCTAACCTCGCCGCTACCCCGGCCTCGTTAAATATTGACTCGGTGGCCCCGACACGATAGGGCATCATATGGAGGGCCTCCAGCGGAAGATCCTCGACCTCGGCCTTCTCGGACTTGAAGACGACAAGCGAGGCCTCACAGCTTGGGTGGACAGGCTTCTCCAATGCGAACCGCGGGCCGCCATAAGGCCAGCGGTCCCTGCCCGATGACCTGACAACTGGGCCCGACCCACTGGAGCCCCCTGGGGGAGCCGGGGTCTGGGTCAGAGCTGCAGCGGCGGTAGCCTTCGAGCTCGACCGATGGGTATCAGAGCCCTTGGCCCCTGGTTCGGTCCGCCCTACGCCCCCGACTTCAAGATTGATAATCGGGGGGTCAGCACCACATGCAATCCCCTCAGCAGACCGACAGATATCCCTCTCCGTTCGAGGATAAAAAATGGACGACTTCTCGACCAGCTTCGTCCTCTTCGACCCGCCGGACGCTTACCCCTTCCTCGCTGTCTCCCCCCTTGTTGTCTCCTCACGAGGCCTCTTCTTGTCGGCCTTCTTAGTTTGCTGGGTCACCTGCTCCGCGGCCCCCTGCTTCAATTCTTCGAGCGGTACGCTCATTGTCTGACCTGCAAAAGGATCACTCCTTTTGGGCGAGCATTAGGAGCAACAACCACGAAGCTCGAGTTACCTTCGGGCCAAATATACCGAAGTATCATCTCCTTCTGGGCGAGCATACCATACTCCCTGCCCTCATCAGGGATCGCCTTCAGGATCCTTGCCCCCTCCTCCTCCTCATCACTTAGATAGACCACCTTCTTAGCTTCTGGGTTCAGAGCACCCTAGTTCGACCTCAACGCCAAATCAGTGGGCATCGAGACGAACACGAACTGCTCCATCCACCCTTTGATCTTGCCAGGCAGGCCCGGGATGATGGGGTGACTCTTCTTCACCGACAAATAATAGTATGACCTCAGCTTCTTGAGTGTGAAGAAGTGGCAGAACAGCGATAAGGACGGGCAGACGTCATTGCTCGCACACAGAACGAGAAAGCCGACGATCGCGCTGATGGAGTTCGGCATCAGCTGGAACAACGGCAACTCCGGGAAGTTCAGAATCTCGAGCATAAGAGGAGGAAGGGGAAACACAACCCTTGCTGGAAGCAGGCTACGTATACCCCGACCTCGTAGTCCCTGGCAAAGCACACCCTCTCCGACGCGGTTGGCAGGCGGACTGAGTAGGGCGGCCTAATATACAATGCATAGACGTCGGATATGACGGATGTCTTCGCCACCGAAACCGCACCCTAGATCTCGTCGGGGACATCTCCGGCCTTTGCCACGGTAACAACGGCCTTGGTGGCGAGCTTTAACATCGGCGCTAGGGGCCCCTTCCCCTTCCTCGGAACCCTCTGGACCATCGTGGATGAGCTCAATGACCGCTCGGCACCCTCAGTCCGACCCTAACTCTCCAGCGACCTCTCATCTGCACTCTCCACCGTTCCGTGGCAGAGCTTTCCACCCCCGCCCAGCTCCGAACCCACTGCCCCACCTCCCCTGACACCGACGAACGAGTAGAAGAGGTAGACGAAGACATTTCTAGACGGAAAAGAACTAATACCTGTACGATTCCGGTTGCTTGAACGACGGTGGCCCAATCTTGGACGACGACTTCAGCGGCAACGGCACTCAGAAGCTCCGACGATCGCAAGTACTCACGGAAGTTCAGGAGTGGGAAAATCTCACTTGACGCCACCCACAACTATTTATATGACTCGCCGAACAATCCCGACCGCAGACGACCAGCCACGCGTCGAAGATCGGATCCTTCTGGCGCTTCGACGGACGGCTGCAGTCACATCCGCCACGCGTCTCCTGTAGAACGGTCGGGACGCTTCGATATCCTCCCGCCTTCGATTCGAAATGATTGGGTCAAATCTCGAAGCAGGTTTTTCGAAATTATTCCCGCCTTTTCCCCTCACTTGGACCGAGGACCTGCCCCACTGCCTTTAATGAGGACCAAGAAACAATGCAACCAACGGACAAGGCCGGACTACCGCACCGACCATACGCGGGCACATTCGGCTGCACTACCGCGGCTCGCCTCTTCTCCACCTTACAAGAAAATTTTTGTGCCCTCCTATCTACCTCCCTAGTCGCCCGAAGCTCGTCCTCAAGCCCGAGTCAGACATACTACATCTCAACTTTCTACTCTCCCGGCTCAGCGCTCACCGGCAAAAGAATGTTGGGGGCATTCATGCCCTTGCAAGAACACCATCCGCGCAACCAACAAGGAAAACAAAGAGTAAGGAAAACAAAGAGCATTTCATTTATTTAACTTTTTTACAACACAGAGTCCATAAAAATACAACGCGACATCAGGCTCGGCCAATAGTCGGACATACAAAATTCGCCCTACACTAAAAGATCCTCGACTCGGCCGCTTCACCTTTGGCCGCTACCCCCCGGAGCCGGTGTCTCCGCCAGATCGCCCGTCGGACCACCAACCACTGGCTGATCGCCCGACTCCTCTTCTTCCCCTGCTAAGGGCACGTCTAGCTTGGGGAAATCGGCCACAAGTAAGGGATACAAGTTCACCAACCGAGCCTTCATCTTCATCATCCATTCCTCGATGCCCGCCTCTTTCGTCTCTCACAGCAACGGAATGAGTGCCTCGTCCTGATAGCGACGAACGGTGGCGTCCATCATGCCATGGTCGACCCTCCCCTTCTCCTCTACCTGCTTCTTCAAGAAAGCCTTCTCCCTTTTTCCCGTCTCGATTTCTTTCTTCAGGTTGGCAATCTCCCCCTGCTAATGGTCGATCACCCGCTTCTTGCTGTCCATCTCCTCAGAGTGCCTCTTCAAAAGGTCAGCTCACCTACCCTCTTCCTCCTGGAGCTGACGGGCGAGCGTGGCCTGCTTCGCCTCTAAGTATCTGACGAGCTCTGCCTGAGCGTCACGGATCCTCTGACCCATCCCAGCTCCTCGTCCTTCTCTTGTAATTTTTCCTTTGCCTCATTAAGCTTGGACCTCGTCCTCTCCATAGACGCCTTGACCAGGGCCACCGAGGTGTGTCGCTGTAGGGCCGCCATCGCAGACATCGCCTACAAAAAAAGCCAAGACAGTCTGATAGGTAAGCAAGTGGACTTGCAGGACGAGGTGAGGAGCCCGACCTACCTGCATGGTGTGCCAGATCACGGAGGCGCTTAGCCGCTCCGTGCCAACATTGGTCAGTGATTCGCGATCCCGTGGCAGAATGATATTTTCTGCCAGACGGGCCGCCACTCCGGCATCCTCAAACACAGACCCCTCCCTGCCTATCCGGTAGGTCGGCTGGTGGGCCTCCTCCATCGAGAGGGCTTCAACCTCGACCCTCGTCGACCTAAAGCTGGCGAGTGCCCTCTCGCAGCTAGGGTGCGCCTCTCTTCCCATCTCCCGTAGGGGAATCCCGTAAGGCCACCGATCCACGGGGGGCGCCCTGCAGGGCTTGTCCACAGTTGGGATCTTTGGAAGGGCCGGTGTGGCCTCTCCCTGGTCAGCCGGACCCTCAGGTACGACCTCGCTCGTACGGGGGGGAGCGTCCGATTCGGACGTCCGCTGCCTCTTGTCCTCCCTTTCCCCAGTCCCTATCTCAGCGCCCCGCTTTTGGGCTATCACCCCAGCTGGCCTTCCCTCTTCCACCACTCCTTTGCCTTTGTCCTGGGCGTCGGGCTTCTTCGCAATGCATACCCCGGCTGCCCTCAGCACTTCCTCCTTCGAGAGCATTGTGTCTTCGCCAGAAAATAAGAGAGAGATCAGGATAAGCATACAAGAGAAAGGTCGCCAGATTATAAGTACCTTCGGACCAGAAATGTTGGGCGAGCCGGTGATCCTGTGTCCAGCTCGCCATCTGACGGTCCGCCTTAGGAAGCTCCTCCAAAATCTAGGCATTCGCCAAATCTTCCCCCGTCAAGTTCACCTCCTCATTCACTAAAGGGTTCAATGCCCCACAGTTCGACATTAACACCACGTCGGTCGGCATCATGACAAAGACGAACCTCTCCATCTACCCTTTTGCATCGACCGGTACCCCGAGAATGAGGTTCCGCCCCTTCCTTGCGTAAACACAATAGTGTGTCCTCCTCCTCCTCACTTCAAAGAAGTACTGGAACAGCGCCAAGGACGGGCTCAGGGTACTGACGAGGCAGAGGACGACGAAACCGACCAACAAACCGAAGAAGCACGGCGCCAGCGCGAAGAATGGGAGTTCCAGGAAATTTAAGAGGTGAAGAAGGTGTGGATGGATCGGGAAGCGGAGCCTTAATTCGAAGGACCGAACATAGACCCCCATTTCATTATCTTCGGGCCAACATACCCTCTCTTCGGATCCGGGAAGGCGCACTTCGTACGACGAACAGGCGAACTGTACCCGAATCTCCCGAATGTTGACCATGTCCGGCCTACATCGGGATGCCACAATCATCCTCGGCACGTCTACTTGGAACCTTCTCTGCCTCAGCCGCCACATCTCCTCCTCCACCGACTCTTCCTTAACCACCTCGCTACCACCTCCGACCTCAAAATGAGAAGTCATAGAAAGAGAGGATCGAGTAAATACCTTGCAGGGAATACCCGGGCTGGAGGGACAGACGGAACGGGAGCTCCAGTGTCGGTTGCGACAGCGACGACGGTAAACAATGAACTGAGACCGAAAAGCTTGAAGAAAAGTGATGATCGTAGGAAATTTTCCGTTGATCCTCCCCTTTTCTACTTATAGCCAAACTCGGGTCATCTCAACCATCGAAGCACCACCACGTGGCGCCAATCCGAGTCGTTCTGACGCCTCGACTGCCTACCCCCAGTTGCATCCTCCACGCATCACGTCCCGGGTAACTGAGACTCCTCGAATCCACCATGTCCTTTCAAATCATAATAATGGCGGCAACAGGAAGGGCATGTATTTCGAAACGACCAACGTCGCCACTTCTAAGTTCAGCATGGAGGCCGCCCTGCCTCGGCTGAGTAGGAGGGAGGATAGCGCGCCATAGGGCGTCATCCGACCTGAGCCGGGTTTCTGCCCCAAGCTCGAACGATGGGGGCAATTGTTACGCCCTAAAGATAGGGCCGCCCCATACTTCTACCCAAGCTCGGATCACGTGCAGCCAGCTCGGCCCCTCCATCGACCGAGTCCCCGACTGGCGGAAAGGGATACTTCGACCGACCTCCACCGACTCCTCACCTCGTCCCCTTAGACCGCATGTCGCTTCTCGCTCCTGGAGATCTTCATCAATAAAATAAAATAAAATAAAATAAATAATAATAAATAATAAATAATAAATAATAATAAAATAATAAAATAACCACGAAATAATATAAAATAACATAAAATAAAATAAAAAACCAAATTCACCGAAAAAGTAAAAGAAAACTTCTGCAGCTAGCTCCCCAACTCCGCACTGCGCCTCCATCCTCCTCGCCGAGCCAGGTACATCTCTTCCCTCTCTCACCCATTTCATTTTTTGTGTGTTTTCGTTCGTGTGATATCGGACTAAAATATTCGGAATTTTGTGTCATTTTGCCAAATTGACGATGATGTGTTTAATTTTGTGTCAGTATGCCAAGTTTAAGGTATCCTGGCAGTGGAACCCATGACCTGTAACAAGGTCTAATAATTGAAAGTGCAACAGATTAAACTAGGAGTTAACTAGGTTTAATTAACCTGGACTTAAAGTTGTCAAACAATTAATTTTAGAGTGAATGTGTCTAACTAATCTTATTTAAGACATTCTGATGTTTAGCCGCTTCAAATCTCTTTTCACAGATCACATGGATGGTTTATTCATCACCCTAGTGGACCGTCTCTACCATCTTGCACTCTTTGTAGGTGCTCTAGTGTTATCGGGATTGACGATTAGCGTCATCCCAACACCCCAGACTCTGGAGCTAGGTTCTCCAGCGGACTGTTCCTCGGGGCCTCACGAGGTAACATTGGCCATCGTGTACGCATTCATATCATTTGGATGCGTAACATGCTGTGTGCAAATGATGGCGTGGGCAAAGTATAAATTAGTTTCCCTTTTCCACGACGAGATCGACGCGAGGATGCGAGCACGAAACACCACCACTCTTTTCATGAGGCGTTTTCTCTTCGTTGCGGTGGGCGTGCTCGCCGTTGGCCTCGCCTCTGGCCTCGCCTCGGCCCTAATGACAGCATTTTACATGATGCAGGTAATATACTCTAACGCTTTTTTCAATTATTAATGATATTTCACTTTTCGTTCAAAAAATTAACTTACGATGATATGTGATTGCATGCAGGTGAAGACCCAAAAATTCTCTTGCATGGGCACCGGCATCATGTCTGTCACCGTTGGAGTCATCGGTCTCCTAGCTGTCACTACGACGCTATTCTCGTACGATACGGCTAGAATAATTTTTGGTAAGTTTCTCTTGTAACTAAATATATTCTATCATCAATATATTTGCAACTCTAACGCGGTTTTTTTATTTATTTCTGGATATATAGTCATCAATGAAGACAGAGTTTCCACTTCAAGGCATACATAAATAATACGCTGATATGAACATGGGCGTAGCTATATATTACCAATGCGGCAACTTTTTCTGCGACCACACTCTAACACCCACGCTAGCTCGTTTCATTACATGGTTGCCAATCCTGTCATCAAAGTTGCTAAGATCATAAAGATCAGAGCTTTATCATCGTTGGTGTTTGTTTTGGTCTTTTTTAAATATATCTCTTGAGTTGGGGTTTGTTCTGTTTTTAGTTTTATATTGGATAATGGTATCATATAGCTTTAGCTCTTTTCATTAGATGTTGGCCAAGGTTGATGTATGAATGAATTGTGATTCCATTATGATTATGAAAATGAAAATTTATATAGCTCTTTTTTACAAATCTACAAGTTGGGTGTTGCCAGTTTGTTTCTAATCTCTTCTTTTCTATATGATTTAAGTTTTATTTAGAATATTTTTTTCTGTTTGGCTAAAAATCTTATTGCACAATAGTTCTCTCCACTTTGGAATTGAGATTTGAAAACATATTTGCCATGAAAATACATCCCAAAAAGTACTATAACATGTATATACAATTTCCATCAAATGCAACAACCAACATAACAACATGATCAACACGTAGCAGCAAATGTTGAAACATATATGCAGCGTAGGGTTACTTGATCATATATCAAACTTTATAATGAAAAAGAACATACTGGCATCGTTTCTCAACAACTATTCACGTATTTTCATTTTTAAAACTATTTTATAATGGCTCGTTAGAAGTTTTAAACTGATTCCAAAAAAAAATTCTTATAAAAATATTTTGAAACACTAGACTTATTATAAAGTATTTCAGCAATTTATGATTTCCTCAAATACCCAAAACATTTCTGTTAAAATTCATCTTCCAAAATTACCGTTTTGATTCAACGAATTTATTTTTTATTCAAACGTCTTCAAAACGTTTTCAAACTTCTGCAGTAGCATCCTATGATCATTTAGGGCCTCCCACATTAATTTCATAATTTTCTGAGATCGTTTCAGTTTAGAACCCGCGGACCCGCTTTCTAAACGTTTTGGCCAAAAACTAGTATCTCCGTAGCCCAAACCCTGAAACGGACTTCGTATTCGCCATCCTCGCAACGATACGATCCCGTGGGTATGTTTTCGTAATTTTTCGGACACGTTTACTAGTAGGGGCAAAATCGTAATTTTGTATTTTTGACATTATCTACTAATTACGTTTTAACCTTTACTTAACCACTAATTACCCTACTTATATTACTAATTACAGTTACCCTCACCTACTCATCCTGTAAGCAGCCCATGTGAATCATGGGTTGGCTTAATTTCTACGTTTAGTCTCCTCCCCCAACAACCTAATTAATTTTTTTTGACTAAACATTAATTATCAAACTAATTTTTAATCAATTTAATTACATATTTAAACCTCTTCGTTCTCAGGCTAAACCACGCACCCACAGCTCTCTCTCTCTCTCTCTCGCCCGTACCCGTTCACACACAACTCTCTCTCCCTCTCAGTTCTCCTCCCCGAACCCGAACACCCCTCCCCCTAACTTTCGCAACAGACGCAAGGCTTCCCCCCTCAATTCGCAGACTCATCTCCTCCGAGAAAACCCAGCGGCAGACTCACCCAAAGCCCATGCACCCTCTCCCCATGCTCTCTCCGTCTTCTCTCCCCGTCTCTGACCCCAACCCACACCAACCGCCGCCGACACCCTCTAGACCACACTGCACCGCCTTCCGACCCAGCAGCGCCGCCGTGGACGCTCGCCGCAACCTCGGAGCACCGCCTGACGCCTCCCGCTCCTTCGAAGCCTCGCCGTCGACGTCGAACGCTGCAAGACCCCCGATCTTCTCCGATCAGCACCACCGGAGCCCGCCATCCTCCCCGTCGAGCTCCACATCACGCTGCCACCTCGACTGCGACCCACGGCCACCATCGCCCCCTCTCTCCTCGCCTTCGTTGCTCCTGGATCGCTGCCGTACGCCTCGCCGTCGTGCTCCGACAAACAGCGCCACCTCACGCCGCCGTCGCCCTCCGCCGACTTCCACGCCGTCCTCCGACCGCCTACCTCCGCCCCCGACGTCGTCGAAGACGCAGAGCCCTCCGCCGCTGCTCCAGCTCTCTCGTCTGCCGCCCCAAGACCCTCCGGCAATCGAGAACGACGGTGGGTGCGTAAAACCCCGCGGTGGCAAATTCGTAAATACGAAATTATTTCGTATTTTAAATTTTTAATTAATTAATAATAGGGTTTTATGGTATAAAATCCATAACTAATTATATAGGGCCCAGAAAAATATAAGACTAGGCCTAGAAAATCAGAAACGATGTTCTGGACCCAATGGCACTATTTTTATCTCGATCCGATACTTAGTTTTTCCAGAATTAATTTTTAAGCCTAAATTTTAAATACGTTACTTTCTTTTAAAAATCCGTATCTTGATATTTTTACGTACACTACTAAGTGATAAAAATATATGTTAAAGAACTCTCCGAGACGGCCATTTTGACAGTTCATTTGCAACTTTCCGATGTAGATTGCATCCGGAATAAATTATTGAATAAATACGTTACTTAATTAAAAATTAGTTTTAAATCTATTTTAAGCTTTTAAAAAATTATAAAAATTAGTATAAACTTCAAAAAATTATTTCCTCCTACGATAAAATTATTTTCCTTATAACTAGGCTATAGAAAAATTTAGAACGCTTTTTGACTACGTTTCAATCCGTTTAAAAATCGAAACGACCAAATTATTTAAATAGAAATGTCGCGTTCTTTAACCAAGTGTTCTTGTGATTGCAGGTACCAATTCTTGTGCACCGACGTCCGTAGAAGCACTATAGCCAGTTCCGGCTTGCTACGTCGATCTCGAAATCAGTAAGTCACGATTAATTCTAATGTTAGAAAATTAGATAAGTGTACCCGTATGAACTTAGGACACCACTATAGCCTCCGAACGGCTACTTGACTTGAACCGAACTAGAAACCTAATCTAATAGGAAAGTAATCAACTATAGATTACTTTGCCAACTTTCAACTTTGGTGGTTGTTAAACACAAACATCAACTTGGGTAAATTGTGTACTACCGAAACTACCACCCTTAAACCAACAGTTTTTGTATTCCATGTTTGTTGGACTTGTCTTTATCCTCAAATTTCTTAGCATCTTCTCTGCTTTACTTTATGGTTTTAAAACCAGTGGTCCTGGTTAACTATCATCGTGAACAAGGAATTGATAACATCTTGAAACAATACTAGACACCCCGAATGTTGGACTTGTCTTTATCCTCAGTTCGTTTTAGCACAGTCAGCTTTGGAATGAGTTACCACACTCTGGTTTTCAATGAGAAAGTCAACCAGTGGACTTGGGTTGACTAACATGTGATACACCGTATGGAACATCTTGTGAAACATCTTGTGGAATACCTTGTGAAATATCGTGTGGAACATCTCGTGGAACATCATGAAAAGGAAATGTACATAGAACACTTGACACATCACTGGGGTTTTGGGGTAACTCATAGTTTGCGAGAGTATGGGAGTGACTGGAGTTCAATCTTCCCGTCCTGCTGCCTGTGTTTCGGCTTCCCGTCCTGCTGCCTGGGTTTTGGCAAAATACATGTCCTGCTGCCTGTGTTTCGGCATTCGTCTGGGTCGCGCCCAGGCAAGAGATGGACTTGATGGTCACATATTGTACTCTCCGACTTGAGTCACGTAGTGTAGTTACTTTACGCACTACAGTCACTTTTACTTTACGCACTACAGTCACCTTTACTTTACGCACTACAGTCACCTTTACTTTACGCACTACAGTCACTTTACCTACTATTCCTGTGCAGTCACAGTACTTTACTTGTCGTACTTTTGCTACAGCAGTAGTACGCTTTACTTGCTCAGTCTGCTTTACACTTGTACTACCACCGTACAGTTGTTCTCCCCTTTCAGTTCAGTTTACCTTTCAGTTGTGAACAGTTGTTGCTCAGTACTTTACTTTTCACTCTGGTCTACTTGTACGTAGTTACTTTTGTCATACTTGTGCACTGCTTCTTTTCTATATTTAGAATTGTTGTGACTTACCTACGGTTCCATCTCCGTGGCACCGCAGACGACGTACAGACGAAGATAGATGCTCCTGAGCTAATAGCGCCAAAAGTTCAACTGCAGCTTACAGAGTTATTTTCAGTGTTGTGTACTTTATTCTTTCATGTATATTGTTGGGACATCTTGTACAGTACGGGATGTAATAATTGGACACTATTTGGGTATTTTTGTACATCTCTGCATCGTGGCTATTTTGAATTCACTGGTAACCTGCAGGACCTACGCAAATATCAAATAAGTAACGGGCCCCCGAAAGCGGGTCGTTACAAGTTTGGTGGCCCATGCAGGTCCGCGCTAACTACCTCGTGAACAATATAGCAAGATCAGGGTGTGCAATATAAAATACTCAAATTAACCTCGAGTACGGGATGTCTCGAGTATTCACCGGTATTGGATATACGGGTGAAGTGTCCTTAGTACCATCTTCACTAGGTCTTCCTTGATCCTCATCACTTCCTTTGAACTCTTAACCCTTGCTTAGGAACTCGTGTTCTATTCTTGATTATACCCTCCTTAGTAACCACTTTTGCTAACCGTTATAGTTATTGGTTGAACTATCTACCCACTTCATCACCTTTCCTTCAGTTGATGATGGCACGCATATAAATGATAATCTTCCTTCAATGGACCATGATACCGGTCAATGTGCTTGGCTAAAGTCTGTTGGATCGACCTAGCTAGACTGGGCATAAGTGATCCTGGCTTAGTCACTTCCCTGGCCGTGTCCGCTGGACCGCAAGGACGTGAATCATGATTATGTGACGTCATCGATCTTATTCACTATCAACCTTCCTTTAAGCTTGATGAACTTTCACCTTCTTAGAATCTTTCTAGGTTGCTTGGACCCTAGCTACGTTTATTTTAAGGAGGGTAGCGTTCGAGTTTTCGATCATCAGAAGTTCGGATTCCTCAACTGAAGCAGATCAAAGGACACTTAGAAGTATTGGAGGATGGTGCTAGAGATTTTGAAACAAGACAAACCCGACTACAAGTATAGGCTATTCCGTCTTCTTGAGATCTATTTCTATTCTAACCCGTACTTTCATCTTGTACCCGATTCTTTTCCCACCGATCACCTCCCCCTCTTTAATTCCTTTGTCCGTTTCCCCACCTCGATCCCCGTTCCCGCCTAACACCGACGACTTTCGGTGCCCCCTTCTCTTTTTAACCCCTCTTCTCCTTCCTTCCCAAGCCACCCAGTGGTTCCCTTTTCGCTCAGACATCGCCCCTCCTCCTCCCGGCCTCTTCCCCAAGCGAGCTCGCCATCTCACCCGAAGCCCCGCCAGCTTCCGCTCCACTCCATCGGAAGTCGCCGCCATGGATCGTCAGCCAGCAGAAGCCCTCGCCGCCGTGGACCCGCAGCCGCCAATGGCCCATCGACATTCTGTTTTGGGATTCTTGGCCTTAGCAACAGTCCTCGTCGTCGCCCTCGCTGTTGCCGTGTGGTCGGGATATTGGGAACCCACCGCCCTTGGTATCATTGGAAGCTCCTTTTTCTGGTTCTTCCCCCTTGAGCTGCCCAGCTTCGAGTGCTTCTTAGGGGTGCTCCTTAGTGCTTGTAGGTTCCTGAGTTTTTGGTCATTGAACTGCTTAGGGCTGATGGTGTTTACCGTAGATATCGACCAATGGTGTTGGGAAGGAGTATCCTTAGGATTGGGTATTGGCATACTTTTGGGCTTAGGCGTTGAAGTTGGATGTCAGTCTTGTGCTCGGATTTGGGAGACAGCTAGGATGTTGGTTTCTTGTTGGATGTTATGGAGACTGCTGGGACAAGTGGTAGTGATGATCTTGACCCTCGAGAGTTGGCCTTATACTTGCCTGTATGTATTAATCTGGGTACTGGCTTGCAATCTGGTAGCGTGGCAGATGAAGTCCTTTGTGTTCGGCTGGTTAAGTTGTAACCGTAAGGATGCACTAGGTTTATCCCTTACGGTTATGTATGCTATGGCGATGATTTACATGATTGAGACCATGTAATCATCATTTATAGACATTCTGTCCTTCTCTTTGGTGTGCTTGCTTCTGACTTGTCACCTTATGACCCAAGTTCGAACAGATGTCATCATCATCATAATAGCCCTCATTTTCATGTGATATTATTATCTCATGTTAATCTTGGTCTACTTGAGATGGCGGTATAACTATTGTGATGATACCGGTCTTAGGAATAGTTACGGAAACTATGATGATGTTAATACTTATTAGAAATATCTCTTGCCATTATATCACATTATATTTCATGCTATTAATAACTTATTTTCTAAATTGTAATCATTCGATTAGTTTTCCATTTTATCATTTATTTGTTTGAGCTTCTTAAAAACAGCAATTATTTTATTTTAGAAAAGTCTTTTAAATTCCGAGGACGGAATTATTTTAAGGAGGGTAGAATGTAACGGTCCGTATTTTTCAAAACAACTATTCACGTATTTTCATTTTTTAAACTATTTTATAATGGCTCGTTAGAAGTTTTAAACTGATTCCAAAAAAAATTCTTATAAAAATATTTTGAAACACTAGACTTATTATAAAGTATTTCAGCAATTTATGATTTCCTCAAATACCCAAAACATTTCTGTTAAAATTCATCTTCCAAAATTACCGTTTTGATTCAACGAATTTATTTTCTATTCAAACGTCTTCAAAACGTTTTCAAACTTCTGCAATAGCATCCTATGATCATTTAGGGCCTCCCACATTAATTTCATAATTTTCTGAGATCGTTTCAGTCTAGAACCCGCGGACCCGCTTTCTAAACGTTTTGGCCAAAAACTAGTATCCCCGTAGCCCAAACCCTGAAACGGACTTCGTATTCGCCATCCTCGCGACGATACGATCCCGTGGGTATGTTTTCGTAATTTTTCGGACACGTTTACTAGTAGGGGCAAAATCGTAATTTTGTATTTTTGACATTATCTACTAATTACGTTTTAACCTTTACTTAACCACTAATTACCCTACTTATATTACTAATTACAGTTACCCTCACCTACTCATCCTGTAAGCAGCCCATGTGAATCATGGGTTGGCTTAATTTCTACGTTTAGTCTCCTCCCCCAACAACCTAATTAATTTTTTTGACTAAACATTAATTATCAAACTAATTTTTAATCAATTTAATTACATATTTAAACCTCTTCGTTCTCAGGCTAAACCACGCACCCACAGCTCTCTCTCTCTCTCTCTCTCGCCCGTACCCGTTCACACACAACTCTCTCTCCCTCTCAGTTCTCCTCCCCGAACCCGAACACCCCTCCCCCTAACTTTCGCAACAGACGCAAGGCTTCCCCCCTCAATTCGCAGACTCATCTCCTCCGAGAAAACCCAGCGGCAGACTCACCCAAAGCCCATGCACCCTCTCCCCATGCTCTCTCCGTCTTCTCTCCCCGTCTCTGACCCCAACCCACACCAACCGCCGCCGACACCCTCTAGACCACACTGCACCGCCTTCCGACCCAGCAGCGCCGCCGTGGACGCTCGCCGCAACCTCGGAGCACCGCCTGACGCCTCCCGCTCCTTCGAAGCCTCGCCGTCGACGTCGAACGCTGCAAGACCCCCGATCTTCTCCGATCAGCACCACCGGAGCCCGCCATCCTCCCCGTCGAGCTCCACATCACGCTGCCACCTCGACTGCGACCCACGGCCACCATCGCCCCCTCTCTCCTCGCCTTCGTTGCTCCTGGATCGCTGCCGTACGCCTCGCCGTCGTGCTCCGACATACCGCGCCACCTCACGCCGCCGTCGCCCTCCGCCGACTTCCACGCCGTCCTCCGACCGCCTACTTCCGCCCCCGACGTCGTCGAAGACGCAGAGCCCTCCGCCGCTGCTCCAGCTCTCTCGTCTGCCGCCCCAAGACCCTCCGGCAATCGAGAACGACGGTGGGTGCGTAAAACCCCGCGGTGGCAAATTCGTAAATACGAAATTATTTCGTATTTTAAATTTTTAATTAATTAATAATAGGGTTTTATGGTATAAAATCCATAACTAATTATATAGGGCCCGGAAAAATATAAGACTAGGCCTAGAAAATCAGAAACGATGTTCTGGACCCAATGGCACTATTTTTATCTCGATCCGATACTTAGTTTTTCCAGAATTAATTTTTAAGCCTAAATTTTAAATACGTTACTTTCTTTTAAAAATCTGTATCTTGATATTTTTACGTACACTACTAAGTGATAAAAATATATGTTAAAGAACTCTCCGAGACGGCCATTTTGACAGTTCATTTGCAACTTTCCGATGTAGATTGCATCCGGAATAAATTATTGAATAAATACGTTACTTAATTAAAAATTAGTTTTAAATCTATTTTAAGCTTTTAAAAAATTATAAAAATTAGTATAAACTTCAGAAAATTATTTCCTCCTACGATAAAATTATTTTCCTTATAACTAGGCTATAGAAAAATTTAGAACGCTTTTTGACTACGTTTCAATCCGTTTAAAAATCGAAACGACCAAATTATTTAAATAGAAATGTCGCGTTCTTTAACCAAGTGTTCTTGTGATTGCAGGTACCAATTCTTGTGCATCGACGTCCGTAGAAGCACTATAGCCAGTTCTGGCTTGCTACGTCGATCTCGAAATCAGTAAGTCACGATTAATTCTAATGTTAGAAAATTAGATAAGTGTACCCGTATGAACTTAGGACACCACTATAGCCTCCGAACGGCTACTTGACTTGAACCGAACTAGAAACCTAATCTAATAGGAAAGTAATCAACTATAGATTACTTTGCCAACTTTCAACTTTGGTGGTTGTTAAACACAAACATCAACTTGGGTAAATTGTGTACTACCGAAACTACCACCCTTAAACCAACAGTTTTTGTATTCCATGTTTGTTGGACTTGTCTTTATCCTCAAATTTCTTAGCATCTTCTCTGCTTTACTTTATGGTTTTAAAACCAGTGGTCCTGGTTAACTATCATCGTGAACAAGGAATTGATAACATCTTGAAACAATACTAGACACCCCGAATGTTGGACTTGTCTTTATCCTCAGTTCGTTTTAGCACAGTCAGCTTTGGAATGAGTTACCACACTCTGGTTTTCAATGAGAAAGTCAACCAGTGGACTTGGGTTGACTAACATGTGATACACCGTATGGAACATCTTGTGAAACATCTTGTGGAATACCTTGTGAAATATCGTGTGGAACATCTCGTGGAACATCATGAAAAGGAAATGTACATAGAACACTTGACACATCACTGGGGTTTTGGGGTAACTCATAGTTTGCGAGAGTATGGGAGTGACTGGAGTTCAATCTTCCCGTCCTGCTGCTTGTGTTTCGGCATCCCGTCCTACTGCCTGGGTTTTGGCAAAATACATGTCCTGCTGCCTGTGTTTCGGCATTCATCTGGGTCGCGCCCAGGCAAGAGATGGACTTGATGGTCACATATTGTACTCTCCGACTTGAGTCACGTAGTGTAGTTACTTTACGCACTACAGTCACTTTTACTTTACGCACTACAGTCACCTTTACTTTACGCACTACAGTCACCTTTACTTTACGCACTACAGTCACCTTTACTTTACGCACTACAGTCACCTTTACTTTACGCACTACATACACTTTACCTACTATTCCTGTGCAGTCACAGTACTTTACTTGTCGTACTTTTGCTACAGCAGTAGTACGCTTTACTTGCTCAGTCTGCTTTACACTTGTACTACCACCGTACAGTTGTTCTCCCCTTTCAGTTCAGTTTACCTTTCAGTTGTGAACAGTTGTTGCTCAGTACTTTACTTTTCACTCTGGTCTACTTGTACGTAGTTACTTTTGTCATACTTGTGCACTGCTTCTTTTCTATATTTAGAATTGTTGTGACTTACCTACGGTTCCATCTCCGTGGCACCGCAGACGACGTACAGACGAAGATAGATGCTCCTGAGCTAATAGCGCCAAAAGTTCAACTGCAGCTTACAGAGTTATTTTCAGTGTTGTGTACTTTATTCTTTCATGTATATTGTTGGGACATCTTGTACAGTACGGGATGTAATAATTGGACACTATTTGGGTATTTTTGTACATCTCTGCATCGTGGCTATTTTGAATTCACTGGTAACCTGCAGGACCTGCGCAAATATCAAATAAGTAACGGGCCCCCGAAAGCGGGTCGTTACAGTTTCTCAACTAGAAACAACATACATGAACAGGTCTGTTTGTTATCATATACAAACATATATGTTCAGCGCAAAATGACAACAGCTTTATTCTCAGCGATTTCTCTCTTCAACTTCTAGGTAGACCATCGATCAAGGGTCATAAGTTGGAGACATTGCTCTGCTGCTTTGGCAACAGTTCTGGGTTAATGGTCGCAGCCTGATGAACCCATGGCGAGATAAGATGATGGGCGATGGCAAAGGGCCCAGGGACAAACATTGGAGCCAGCTCGCCACTCTCCACGTTGAAATCCGAATAGAAGTTCTGACCCTTCTCGACACCCTTACACATCTGGTTGACCTTGAAGGCAGTTGTTCTCTGGGCCTTCCCGTATTCTGCAAATTTCAGCGCCTTCTTAACATCCTCTCTGCTGTGCCACTGAGCCTCTGCAGAAAGTTGATAATCAAACATCAAACATGACTTTAAACAGCTCCTAACAACAGATCTCTGACGAGGATATATGCTTCATAGCGGCTTAATAAAAAGGTTATGTTTGCAGGGGTTTAATCCATCACAATGAAGAACTGGACATCACAGTAAAGAATCGGACAAAAGAGATCTCAACAAAAGTTCAATTCATCAAACTCTGATAGTTCAGAATAAAAAGAAGATTTGAAAATGAAACACCAATAGAAAAGTAAATGATACGCAAAATAGTGATATGATGCAAACAATGATTTAGGGGTCTACCAATCCATGGGTAGGGGCCAATCCGGGTCGGGTCGAATTCGGGTCAACCCGACCAACCCGGATAAAAATCCGGGTCGGGTACGGGTTTGACCCCTCGACCCGGTTGACCCGAATTCGACCCGTATTTTCACTCTTTTCACCCCAACCCGACCCAGACCCGACCCGAACCCGACCCGAACCCGACCTTTTTTGAAAAATAAACACTATTTCACACCAAACCCGACCCGAACCCGACCCGAACCCGACCCGTAAGACAAACCGGGTCGGGTACGGGTCACCCGGGTTACGACCGGGTCGGGTTCGGGTATCCGAACCCTGACCCGAATTTAATTCGGGTCGGGTTCGGGTTTACCCTTATTCGGGTCGGGTCAAACCTGACCCGACCCGAACCCGACCCGACCCGCCCGTTTGCCACCCCTACAATGATTCTACCAATCCAGAAATGAAACCTGGAACTTTAATGGTCTAAAAAATACCTTTCAGTTCTACCTTGTCCACTTTAATTTCAAGAGTTTTTGCATATGCAAAGAATCCCACCATAACCTGGCATGGCATAGTTTTCCAACAGATACTCATTTTACTTGTTTGTGTTTTATTGTGAATTTCTGAACTGAGTTGAGCAACTGTTGTTGTAATTCATGTGCCTGTTATTGATGAGGTATTTGACTGTAATGTGCATGTCGCACGATGTTTGCTCAGTATTAATAATTTATTTGGCTATTGTGTATTTGTGCACATATGGTGCTCAACGTGTATAGCTATCTAAGGCAATATGCAAAAAGGATATCAAACTTGAGCACGATGTATTTGTTGTTTCAGCTTTATCGAGGATTTTTGACTTGAGGATGATTTAATTCATATGGACGCGGCTAACATGGTATTTCAGTATGTTATGCACAATGATAGCTTTATATCAATGTAGGTGCTATCTTATGGGCAGTAGTGGTGATGCATGTGTGCAAGTTGAATGGATATTAATTTGGTTGCAGGAGAGCTTCAAATTGTGAAAAGAGCAAAAAGATGATATGATATATGAACAAGAGATTAGTTTCATTATGAATGGACTTGACATATGGATTTGGAAACTAGCCTGGCAATAGTTGTTTTATTATGGCGGCCGGGGGGGGGGCAGATGTGTGGGTTCAAGGGCGGACCCACGTAGGAGTTGGGGGCGGCTGGGCTTCCACCATTTTCAATGATTTACGTATTTATATATATGGCAGCATGGGCAATGTAAGGTTAACTCAACTAATTTAATTTTCAACCATGTGGTTGGTTGTAACTTTGGCATGGTGGCATGGTGGCCAGGTGGGCAGAGGTGTGGGTGGTGATTGAAAAGAGTTCATTAACCAAAGAATAGTGCTGAAGTACGTTTGAAAGCCTTGTAAGCTTGTTATGTTCAACATTTAAGAAACGTTATTCTTGTCTCTCTCTTTTTCCAGTTCGTTGATTCCATCGTAAGTTCCTTTATTTTTGAGTAAACTAGAATTTATATGAACATGATGGTGGATGCGTTCTTCAGGGTTGCAGTGCAATCCACTGCTGGAATCAGGCTACCCAGAAACTAGCTTTCACAGAATTGAGCCATGGGAGTTATGCGTGAGCTCCGCAAAATAAAATAAAATAAAATAAAATAAAATAAAAATACATAATATAATATAATATAATATAATATAATATAATATAATATAATATAATAAAAATTAATATATAATAAAATAACCACGAAATAAAATAAAATAAAATAAAAAACCAAATTCACCGAAAAAGTAAGAAAACTTCTGCAGCTAGCTCCCCAACTCCGCACTGCGCCTCCATCCTCCTCGCCGAGCCAGGTACATCTCTTCCCTCTCTCACCCATTTCATTTTTGTGTGTTTTCGTTCGTGTGATATCAGACTAAAATATTCGGAATTTTGTGTCATTTTGCCAAATTGACAATGATGTGTTTAATTTTGTGTCAGTATGCCAAGTTTAAGGTATCAGCCACTGGCAGTGGAACCCATGACCTGTAACAAGGTCTAATAATTGAAAGTGCAACAGATTAAACTAGGAGTTAACTAGGTTTAATTAACCTGGACTTAAAGTTGTCAAACAATTAATTTTAGAGTGAATGTGTCTAACTAATCTTATTTAAGACATTCTGATGTTTAGCCGCTTCAAATCTCTTTTCACAGATCACATGGATGGTTTATTCATCACCCTAGTGGACCGTCTCTACCATCTTGCACTCTTTGTAGGTGCTCTAGTGTTATCGGGATTGACGATTAGCGTCATCCCAACACCCCAGACTCTGGAGCTAGGTTCTCCAGCGGACTGTTCCTCGGAGCCTCACGAGGTAACATTGGCCATCGTGTACGCATTCATATCATTTGGATGCGTAACATGCTGTATGCAAATGATGGCGTGTGCAAAGTATAAATTAGTTTCCCTTTTCCACAACGAGATCGACGCGAGGATGCGAGCACGAAACACCACCACTCTTTTCATGAGGCGTTTTCTCTTCGTTGCGGTGGGCGTGCTCGCCGTTGGCCTCGCCTCTGGCCTAATGATGGCATTTTACATGATGCATGTAATACACTCTAACGCTTTTTTCAATTATTAATGATATTTCACTTTTCGTTCAAAAAATTAACTTACGATGATATGTGATTGCATGCAGGTGAAGACCCAAAAATTCTCTTGCATGGGCACCGGCATCATGTCTGTCACCGTTGGAGTCATCGGTCTCCTAGCTGTCACTACGATGCTATTCTCGTACGATACGGCTAGAATAATTTTTGGTAAGTTTCTCTTGTAACTAAATATATTCTATCATCAATATATTTGCAACTCTAACGCGGGTTTTTTATTTATTTCTGGATATATAGTCATCAATGAAGACAGAGCTTCCACTCAAGACGGAAAAGGCGCAGCACGCCCGCGCTTAGCTGAGTGGGCGCCCGCTCCGCCCAGAGCTCGCCAGAAATACACGTAGGTCGCTAATTACCCATCAAGAGCGACCAAGAGATCCGAGGGCGGCCTCGCTCCGCTGACGCCCCATGTCGACCCCTTGGCTCATCGGACACGACAAACAACCTAGTACAAGGACACCACTGACGCTTCCGCCGCTCGACAGCCTGATAAAGCGCCCCTGGCCGCTGCGCTCCCTAACCGTTGGTGCTTTCGGCTCTGACACCCTGACAAAGTACCACAGGCCGTTGCGACGTCTGACAAAAGCATGGCCGACATGCATTGGTCTGACATCCTCGTCCGCAGCTTTCGCTGACAGATGAGCTAGCTCAGCACGTCAGGTCAGCCTCACTTAACCGCCTCCACCAAGTATAAATACCCCTTTACCTCCATCGAGGAAGGGGTTGGCCAATTAACTCTCAATTTTGTTATTCATACACAAGAGCAAAGGTCCCTATATCTTTGTTCTTCAACCACAGCTCGCCATGCTTGGTCGACGTACACTCAGCTCCGCCTACGTGTCCAGCCACCCTCTTCTAAGTCCTGATACTAACTTAGGCATCGGAGGGGCTACGGGTTGGAACCTAACCCGGCCTTTCTAACGAGCTGCTCAGTGTGCAGGTCGTCTGCTTCCTAGCACCGTGCAGTCGGCATCTTACTCGTGATGAACGGCGAGCCACCGACAGACTTGTAGCATCGACAGAGAGATCGACCTACGAAGGGCGCCCAGCCTCTCGACCCCCTCACTACCTGTAAAAAGCCAACCTACTCCTCATCCCACTCAAAACCACCGTGCCCTTGGTTCCCCCTATTACAAATTCATTGTACGCGGATCTTACCCCGCAACAATAACTAAGAAAAATGTTAGCTAATATATCATAATCCGTACGTGATATCCATACGTGAGACCTTAACTCATGTGTTAGTATTCTCAATTTTCAGTTTGATGCATTAAAAATGGGAGTTACTTTGCCAACATTCCATTTTGCTCAGTGCACAAACTGCTAAACTGTTTTCTAAAACAAAAACTTTTATTTTAAAAACCTCGAAATACACCTGCAAAAATTACTTCGTGTACATACCAAATTATTCATCGCGTACATCCTGGCCTAAAAATTACTACGCGCACATACCAAATGACTCACTCCACACATCCCAATTCTTATTCTTCTTCTTTTTAAAAATATTTTGCTCATTTTCGCTCTTCTTCTTTTTCTCTCTATCTTTCTCTCTAGTTCTTCTACAGAAACTACTTACACTTAACTAATTCCACGTACATTTACATTTATAAGATTGACATTATCTTCCCCGATCCCCCTCCGCCATTCCTCCCCATCAACCCCCTCCCTTTTCGTCGCTCCGCCCTCCCATCCTCCCCAGCACCCATATGGATAATTAACTAATCACTATGAGCAAATAAAAAAGGTTTTAAAAGATAATTAGGCAAGGTTAAGTATGGATGTGCCAAAATTTAAGTGGTATGTGAAGCGAAAGATGTGCCGCGCAGCAAAATTGTAAGGGTAATTTGTAAATCTCAGTATATGTATGGAGCAAAAACTTAATGTTAGTACACGGAGTAATAAAAAGTTAAGCTGTAAGTCAATAGAGGCCGGTATGTTCGCAGAGTAAATCCTTCAAAAAATTTCATCTCACCCCATACGATAGAATATCATAAGGGCATGTTCTTTTGTGTGATGTTGGAATTTTTTGTGGGGCCCACTTAACTTTATTGTGTTTTTGTGTGAAAATGCGTTGTGAATGTTGGAGGGTGAAAGTAGTGAGTGGGATGTGGTTAGAATAGGGGAACAACGACCCCCCTTGAATTTCTTGTGTAATTCCTATAAAAACCCAAAAAATTACAATGTAAAGTGATTTGCAATGTGAAACCATATGCATAGGGATGACAGGTAAAGCATGCCAAGATCCAGAACAAAATGAAACGCACAAAAAATTGCAAAGCCTTTTTGTCATCATTTTGAAAAAAAATTTGCATTGCCATTCCGTCTTCAGTTTTCCACAATCCAAATTGAAACATGAAAAATTGTTTTGTTATGGCAATCAATCTACGTCGGGGTGACAGATATAGAATGCCATGAACCAAAACAAAATCATGCCTCAAAATTTGCATTGACATGAAGTCTGCAGTGTGACATAGGAAAAAAATTGCATTACCATTCAGTCTGTAGATTGACACATAAAAAACTTGCATTGCTATTCAAGCTGTAGTTTTCCACTTGCCAAAATGCTACAAGAAAAATCCTACTTCAGAATTCCATACTCCAACTCAATACCATCAATTAACAGATCCCAACGATAAACAAATAGAACTAAAAACCCCACCATCCACATGCTGATACAACAAATAATCCATAACAGTGTTTAACATCAACGAACATTGTTATACATCAAAATTACATAAAAACCTATTACAACTAAGATAGATAGCAGTCCGGCCTTAATGGAACGGTAATCGGATACGATGCTCTCCAATTGCACATTGGTCCTCTCAAGTAGACCGACAACAGTATCCAGCCGTCCCTCCATCTCTAACATCATAATCTCGGTCAAAGGCGTCGTCGAACTTACAGTATTGGGCCTTCGTTCAATCTCATCCATTAATGCATGATCACCATTCTGGATAACTCAGTGTGGGGGGATCCTTCCATAGGAAGAATGTGCATCTATGCTCTCGAGCTGTACAACTCCAAGATCTACGTCCAGAGTTTGCTCTTGTCCATAACGTCCTCCTCGGGACCTGAAGCCCACATTAGCATATCTTGTAGTCATCGAAATCGGCATCAAAGTCACCACGTGTCGCATCTATCTGTCGAGATCTACAAGTAGAGCTTGACTGTTGACTCATATGTACCTGGCAAGCAAAAAAAATCAGAAGTTAACATATAACATTTTACATATAAAAAGTGATAATTTTAAATGAATGAGGGAACAGCATACCTACGAAAAGTTTTGATCATTGGCAAGGTAGGGTGGCGGCAGCGTTGAGAACTCAGAACCAACATTCAAACAAAAAGAGCATATAATACAAGAAGCATAATGCCAATAGAAATAGTAAGTAGAATGCCACATTCCTAGCCAAAGTCCACACCCCCTTCATATAAATTATCATACACAAGCCCTCAGATATATTTTTTTCCATTTCTCCATCTGGTTGCTTGCCACTGGTTCCTTCATTCTCTACCCACACCGTCCATGTTATGCAGTGTTTGCAACCAATATGACTCAAGCTCAAGGTAATAAGACAGAGAACTTAAATCCCACTGCAAACATTCTTCACAAAGCCAAATTCCTATAAATATCCTGTAGTATCAAACCATTTCCTAATTATTGTGCAAGAAACAAACGACAATGCGGAATTGAACAACTATCAACAAGAATTAAAACATACGCAAACAAACAATATTACTAGGTTCGGATCCACCCAAGTCTCCCCGACTTGTTCCCGGTGATCCTACGTCCCAACCACCCGGATCCCCTCCGGATACTTGAGTTAGCAACCCTAACTCAAGATTTCCACTATGAAGTACTTGTGAACAACCTTCACAAGTCAAATCATACACAAAGTAATTTGTGACTCCCACAGCCCGGGATCACAACCACACTCTCACAACCGAGAGTGAAACATACAATTCAAATATGAAATGAAATAAACTCTTACCTTACAAAATCCTATGCCTTGAGTATACTTACCAAATTAGGGCAATGATGGATTTTGAGGAAGAGGATGTCACCAAACCCTAGCTTCAAGAAGATGACCAGCAATGGAAGCCTAGGGTGGAGTATGGTGACTAGAATCAAGCTCTTGGCTTGAGAAGCTCACAATGGAGAGAATCTCTCTTGAGGAAGATGGCTCAAAGAGTGAAGGGAGAGATTCTTGTGAGGGAGAGAGAGCTTTGAATTAGCTTGGGAGAGCTCTTCTCTTAGGTCTGAAATTGCTTGGAAATAGGACCTCTAACCCTTCTTCAAACGAATCAGGATTCTATTTAAAGGGGCAAGAGAAATCGAGTTTGAAAGAATCCCAACGGCTCTATTCTGAAGCAGACTAGTCGGTCAAAGAAGGATCACTGACCGACTAGTTTATCAACTAGTCGGTCGGTGATACAACGTAGACCGACTAACGGTAGAACAGCCAAGAAGTCGAAGTACAGGCAAAGACAACTAGTCGGTCTAAGAAGACTTGCCGACCGACTAGTTCCACAACTAGTCGGTCGGTGAATGATCTTTGACCGACTACCAGTCGAAATAGAGTAGGTTGACTTCAAGATGAATTAGTCGGTTTAAGAACAAATGCTGACCGACTAGTTTCTCAACTAGTCGGTCGGTAAACGTTCTTTGACCAACTAACTCGAAACAGTAACTCAGGCTGTACAGAGGCAAGCTTAACTAGTCGGTCTAAGAAGGATTCCTAACCGACTAGATCGTCATCTAGTCGGTCGGTGACTCTTCTTTGACCGACTAATTGATCAACCTGGAAAGAGCTGAATATAGCAAGGCATCTAGTCGGTTCATGTAGAGTTGCTGACCGACTAGATCGTCATCTAGTCGGTTGGTGACTCTTCTTGAACCAACTAACATGCACTCGAAGCCGAGGGAAGAAGCGATAGGCTTCGAGAAAGTTTCTAATGGCTTCTATGAATATCCTAGCTCTAAGATATGAGAGAAATGAAGTATAAAATGTAAGTCCTACTCAAGGCTTAACATTCTAATCTATGAAGCTAGAAGACTATAAAATAAACCTTACGAGCCGTCTTCAAAGCTTCAATCTTCATTCCTCTTGACTTCAATAAAACTCCTTGAGCTTCAACGAAGCTCCAGGCACACGATCACACGTATTGAGAAGTCTTGAGACGTCGCTTTTGATGTACGTGGTATTTTGGCGACGATCTCCATAACTGCGCTCACAAATAAGTTAGTATACATTATTTATGTTTGCTCATCATCCAAAACCAAATCCGGGGAATCATATCACAACATATCCATATCAAACCATTTCGATGCTTACCAACCAACTCATAAAAGCCATTGCAGTCAAATTCTGAACCAACTTGGGGAATGAAGGATCCTGAGTGCAAACCATCTAGCATGAGGTATATTCAATAAGCTCCATTATCATCATAGGGCTATTTGATATAATTTCACAAAAAATGTGAAATCCACCAATTATATATTATTAGGGGGTGACAGATACATCATGCCAATAACCAAAACAAAATGAAACTCATAAAAAATTGCATTGCCATTCACTCTGAAGAATGCCACATAAAAACCAAGAAATCCATAGTCCCAGGGTGTGACAGTATAAAAGATTGCAAAGACACATATAAAAATATGAATCTTATAAAAGATTGCATTTCCATTCAGTATGCAGTAAGCCACATAAAAACCCTGAAATCCATAGGCCTTGGGGGTGACAGATACAACATGCCAAGACCCAAAAAAATTATTGAAACTTAACAAAGATTGCATTTCCATTCAGTCTGATGTATGCAACATAAAACCCCAGAAATCCAAAGGCATAGGTGGTGACAGATACAGCACTCCAAGAAACCAATCATAATGACACTCCTAAACATTTGCATTGCCATTCAGTCAGCATTTTGCAACAAAAAAACCCAAAAATCCATAGGCCTTGGGGCTGACATGTGCATCATGCAAAGACACTTATAAAAATATGAATCTCATACAAGATTGCATTTCCATTCAGTATGCAGTAAGCCACATAAAACCCCAGAAATCCATAGGCCTTGGGGTGACAGATACAGCATGCCAAGACCCAAAAAATTATTGAAACTCAACAAAGATTGCATTTCCATTCAATCTGTTGTATGCAACATAAAAACCTAGAAATCCAAAGGCATAGGTGGTGACAGATTCATCACTCCAAGAAACCAATCACAATGACACTTCTAAACATTTGCATTGACATTCAGTCAGCATTTTGCAACACAAAAAAACCCAGAAATCCATTGGCCTTGGGGCTGACAGATACATCATGCAAAGACACATATAAAAATATGAATCTCATAAAAGATTACATTTCCATTCAGTATGCAATAAGCCACATAAAACCCCTGAAATCCATATGCCTTGGGGGTGACAGATACAGAATGCCAAGACCCAAAAAAAATCTGAAACTAAAAAAAGATTGCTTCTCCATTGAGTCTGCAGTATGCAACAAAAAAAGCCAGAAATCCATATTCATTTGTGGTGACAGAAACAACATGACAAGACCCCAAAAAAATTGGAAACTCTTAAACGATTGCTTCTCCATTGAGTATGCAGTAAGCAACAAAAAACCCCAAAAATCCATATCATATGTGGTGACTGTTACATCATGCCATGAACCCAAACACATTGACACTCCTAAAAAATTGAATAGCCATTCAGGCTGCATATTGAAACATAAAACCCCAGAAATACATATGCCTATGGGGTGACAGATACAACATGCCAAGAACCAAAACAAAATGAAACACAAAAAAATTTGCATTGCCATTCAGTCTGAATTTTGCCACATTCCTCCCCAACTGCCACACCAACTTCATATAGATTGATTATCAAACAGAAGCCCTCAGATTTTTTTTCCATTTCCCCATCTGTTTGCTTGGCACTGGTTCCTTCATTATCTACCCCCACCGTCACATAAATTCCACTGCAGTCATTCTTCACAATGCCAAATTCCTATAAATATCTATATCAAACCATTTCGATGCCTACCAACCAATTCATAAAAGCCATTGCAGTCAAATTCTGAACCAACTTGGAGAATGAAGGATCCTGAGTGCAAGCCATCCAGCATGAGGTATATTCAATAAGCCTCAATATCATCATACGGCTATTTGATATAATTTCACAAAAAAATGTGATATCCACCAATCATATATCATTAGGGGGAGACAGATACATCATGCCAATAACCAAAACAAAATAAAACTCATAAAAAATTGCATTGCCATTCGCTCTGAAGAATGCCACATAAAAACCAAAAAATCCATAGTCCCAGGGTGTGACAGATACAACATGCAAAGACACCAAAAAAATGGAACCACAAAAAATATTGCCATTACCAATGAGTCTGCAGTATGCCACAAAGAACTCCAGAAATCCATAGGCATTGGTGGTGTCAGATACAGAATGACAAGACCCAATTTTTTTTACTATCCTTAAAAATGAAATGCAATTCAGTCTGCATTTGTCAACATAAAAACCCAGAAATACATAGGCTTTGGGGGTGACAGAAAGTGCATGCCAAGGAAAAAAATGAAACTCAACAAAGATTGCATTTCCATTCAGTCTGATGTATGCCATATAAAAATCTAGAAATCCAAAGGCATAGGTGGTGACATGTACTGCATGCCAATAACCCAAACACAATGACACTCCTAACCAATTGCATTGCCATTCAGTCAGAATTTTGCAATATAAAAACCCAGATATCCATAGGCCTTGGGGATGACAGATACATAATGTCAAGACCCAAAAAATGCATGAAACACATAAATGATTGCATTTACATTCAGTCTGCAGTATGCCACATAAAACCCCAGAAATCTAAAGGCCTAGGTGGTGACATATACAACATGCCAAGACCTAAAAAAATATTATGTTTCTCAAATAAGATTGCATATACATTCAGTCTGCAGTATGCCACATAAAAACACATAAATCCATAGGCCTAGGTGGTGACAGATACAGCATGCCAAGAACCAAAACAAAATGAAAATCCTAAATAATTGAATTGCCATTCAGTCTGCATTTTGCAAAGTATGCATTTCGCAACATAAAATCCCAGAAATCCATAGGCCAGGGGGGTGTGTGTCAGATAAAGCATGCCAAGAAACACACAAAAAAATTTGAACCTCACAAATGATTGCTTCTCCATTTCAGTCTGCATTTTGCAACATAAAAACCCAGCATTCCATAGGCCTGGGGGGTAACAGATAAAGCATGCCAAGACCAAAAAAAAATATGATACTCAAATAAGATTGTATTTACATTCTGTATGCAGTATGCCACATAAAAACACATAAATCCTTATGCCTTTGTTGTGACAGATACAGCATGCCGAGACCCAACACAAAATGAAGCTCAAACATAATTGTATAGACCTTCAGTCTGCATTTTGCAACATAACAACACAGAAATCCATAGGCCTTGGGGGTGGCACCTACAACATGCCAAGATTATTAACACAAAATCAAATTTGTTGTGACAGATAATTCAAGCCAAGACCATACTTAAACTAAGATACAAACTTATAGTCAATTAGACTACTTAGTCATGGAGGAAGCATATACATAAACATGCATAACACCATACATAAACTACGATACAACAATATACCGATATTACAACAGAAGATACCACAAACCATACATCACCATTACCATAGTCATAAGCTTACCATTGTTTGCAAAAAACAAAACATGCTATTAGAATACCCATCCACTCACCACATAGCCCAACCTTCGTCATTGTTCCCAAACTTGCTACATATTACATTCTTCTTCTTCTTCATCCCCACGCATCCGGACTCAGCCATAGCCCTCTCCATAGTTTCAACCTTCTTCGCGACGAATCGCTTCCTAGCCTCCTCGGGCATATTGACAAATCTACGCCCATTTTTCTCATTATCACTCAATTACAGATACAACTTATCCAACATACGTGTCGGATACTCGGTTAGTGCATACAGATGTTGCGAAAGAAGTCTCAGTGTGTTGGGGTATGCTTCCTCTATAGCTAAGGCAGCCTTATTAACATTGTCCACCATCTCCTTCATGAGGTCGGTACATCCCTCAATGAACGTCGACGGATTTTCTTTTTACCCACGGCGGGTGGGTTTGCATGGCTGGTCCCTGCAGTAGATGGCACCGTCGATGAAGGAGTGGCGATGTCAGAGTAAGCATCAAATCGATTGATGCTTGCAAGAAGGGTGGATAGCATGATCGTCGTCACCCTCATTATAAGGGCCCCCAAAATCACGATAAACACTCTTGCTATAATCACCCTTTGCGGCGGCGTCGCCGATAACAAGCCGAAGATCGTCAAGCCACGGAAGGGGGCGGTTGACATAATCTTTCAATTTACTGTTTGCCTGCATTAATAATGAACAAACCATTATGTCATATAAAATTACATACTCCAATTTATTGTCAAATTTGTTTAATGGAGAAGTCCATACCGCAGCCCATGTGGCATATGTATCATCATCGAGTACAATCAACTGCAGTTCAGCTGACCAACCTGCCCCACTAATTTCCAAGAACTTTTCAACATCCTTAAGTCGCCGCTGAAGACCTTTAATATGATTCTTCACATTCAACCAGCTGTAATCTGTGCTAAACTTGTTGTTTATATGCATGTCAGCAGTGGTGAAGGCAGTATTCTTGAAGGGCTTGTTAGCTCGAATGCCTTGACGAGCTTGGGACGCCGGGAATGGAATTAAGGCAATGTCATGCTCCAGAAGCCATATTTTATTCGTCGTCCCCTTCTTAGAAGGGTTCTTACTCTTTTTCCTGGGACTCGACACAGATACATCAATGTCATCGTCCCTACGACCAGACTTCCTCGACCCGTCACTGCCACCTGTTGTGCCATGCCTGCTTTGTGGTGAAGGCATGGCGAAAACACTTGGTGATGCTTGGTTACCAAAGCATGGTATAGACCCACCACCTTGTAGCATTTGCATAAAGCCAGGTGGAGTCGGCATAAGCATGGGCAATGGCATGTTGTACGCAGAGTATGGTGGAAACGGCATGGTTGATCCACGTACTTGGTAGCTGGGCGGAGTAAATTGATAATCACTTGGCCTACGCGGCATTGGCCTACCTAGCAATGGATCAGTCCGACGTGCTTCCTCTGCCCACTGGGTACAGTATGCCGGGTCATAGTATGGATGCATAGGATCACTCCCTTGCCCTTGTTGAGATGACCCGTCTATGACTACAAAAATATTATTTACATAATACAACAATATTTGACACAATGACATGTACCCACGAATAGTAAATGAAATAAACTTCAATGTACGTAATATTGACTACCACCAATATAATCAGAATCAAACTCAATAGACATAAAGTAAACAGATGAAGGCATTATATTGTCAGCACATCTCAGGCATTACATAGCATATCCAACATTTAGATACCATTGTTATACAATTCATTCAACTTAACATAATATATTAAGATTATTCATTAAACTCTTCTCTCAAAGCCCATGTTCATTGGTGTTCCCATTTATGTTACAATAGTCCACCCATATATCCCACGCTAACTGTTCCCTACGACTTTTCCACTGATCCCTTTGTGAAGTCTGTTCACGTATGGGAAACTATTGGGAAAGATCCATAATCGAGTCATCCAACTCATCCCTCACATCCCCATCCTCTTCAATCACAGACCCATCCTCAAGTAACTGTGGATCATGCGGATCTGCTATCTGGATATAATTATGCAACAATGTGCAAGCAATGACGGTATCAACCTGAGATTTGAATGGATAGTGAGGCGTTGACGTCAAAATTTTAACCTTGTTCTTTAGAATGCTAAAAGTCGACTCGATCTTTGTTCTTAATGAAGAATGTCTAAAGATGAACAGCTCTCTGCGATTTCGAGGCACTCTATCGATATGGTCCTTCAGATGGTATCTAACGCCCCCGATATGGAGATATGAGCCCAGTCATGGTTGTATATCCAGCATCACAAAGGTAATATTTCCCTACAACCGAAAAATGCAACCCGATTTATAATCAGAAGATTTCAGACAAACGTATACATTATGTTTATGCAAGAGTTTGCATATTACCCTCATACACACGCAGCCCGTGGGGTGTGGGTAAAGACAAAGCATCTTTCAGGACCGTGAAATCATTCGCTGATCCTTCCCACCCGGCCATTACATACATGAATATTTTGTTAGGTGTTACAGCTGCAAGCACATTGTGTGTTACCCCTTTACGTCCTCTAAATCTTGGTACGAGTTTGGCAGACAGCATGGCATCGATGTGTGTCCCATCAATTAGACCAATGCAATCCTACACCATAATCATTAAAGGTCACGTTGATTTCAACATAAATCATATAACGCTAATGACTGAACTTCATAACTACACTGACCTTGAAATATGGGAACCAATTATGATTATTGATTATCTCTGGTGGTGTCTCATTTGGGGCTTGCTTCATGAACCTATCACGAAGGGAACATACTGCAAACATGACTTTGTTAAAGTAATTGCTAACCGTCGCCCCAGCTCTTATAAAATCAACTTGCATCACCCTGTTCTTTGACTTGTGCCATACGATGTGCAGAAACATTGCCAAATGCTCCTCGATTGACACATGATTACTGTCTTGCAGTATCCTGCTTTCTCACATTAACGTTGAAAGATTCATGAAAGCATGTCTCCGCATTCTTAAGTAGTGTAAACAACTACTATCAGAACCAAATAGAATTCGACGCATGTGTGATTTTCTATGAATATCACGCATCGCTGACGGCTCCCTAGGTAGAGGGGGAGCACTATCGTCATCGTATAACTCTATGAATATGACGGTAAAAATGATTGCCGCCGCGGCCGATGCACACAATGAAAACCCCAAACTTTCTCCACTTTCATCCATCTAACCCTTATTTGCATCACACATATAGTCAATCATTCGATGTACAAGACATTTACTTTTATTATAAAATCGTGCAATTTACATATAAACATAAAAACTTGCAAAGTGATATGGCTTCACAAAATTTAGAAATATCAACCCACGTGAATCATATACATTCCTTACAAAATTCATAAACTTCAAAACAAAAAAAATTCTGGAACTTCTCAGCATTTCCAGAACATTTAAATATATACAATCCTTTTTAAAATCCACATATACAAGGCATTAATTATCATTGCATACCTCATGAAACATCAACCCACCAATCATGTCCAAGCCTACCATGAATCCATATATACTTGCCCTCAGATTATTAATCATTTAATTAACATTGCTGGTTTCTTGACATACTTCAAGCATACCCTAGCAATGTCCCAACGTTGCATCATCATTCCAAAACCCGCACACTCTATATTCACTTTACTTGTCTCATCATTGGGCTCTATTATGTATGTGTCATAACTTTAGGGACGTAATGCTGATGCGACGTTATGAAAAGTCACCCAACATAAAGTGAAGCATATAATTTACTCTCCTCATCCATACAACTTTCACAAATTTTATGATTCTTCACAACCGATCCCTCCGAAGTCCAAAATACAACAATGCATTTTATAAAATCAAACATATCAGCAACAAGTTGGGTGTATCATCATTGGGCATTAATAGTAATGGACCCGAAATGTTTACGGATTCATAGGACTTGTAATTGATTGGTGAACTGTGTTATATTGTTGCAATTAATTTCATTCGCCGTACACAACTTACATGGCATGTGGAAGTATGGTTGGAATGGGGCAAAATGCAGATTGATTGACAATGCAATTTTTTTTCATATATTTTTTGGGTCTTAGCATGCTGTATCTGTCACCCCCAAGGCCTATGGATTTCATGGTTTTTATGTGGCAAACTGCAGACTGAATGGAAATACAATTTTTTTTGAGTTTTCATTTTCTTTTGGATTTCATGGTTTTTATATTCATGCCTTCCCGTATGGGATGGAGGGAAAAATTCATTCCGCCCATAGGTTGCAAGAATCCTTCCTCATTCATGTTATACCAACATAGTATCGAAATCCAAGCATGACCTATTGCTGAAATTATTCACAACCGTGACATAACATCACTCAGAAATCGCATGCGGGAAGAACATCAAATATCACATATAGCAGATTTTTTTGGCGAAATTATACATCAGTTCGCAGAACCAACAGCCGAGCAAAGAGGAATCAAAGACCCAAAACCAATCTCAGTTCTGACAGCAAATCAACTCCGCGCACAACCCCAACTTCGTCACCCAAAAATAATCCCACCTCAGAAACCCTAGATGCAGATCAAGAGCGCCTTCGAGCACAACTAACCAACCCTAGTTGCAGATCTAGAGAGCCGCCTTTTAGGTAGCAAGAACCCCAAAACCCCTATTTTTCCGCCGTTTAGGGTTGCAAAAACTCAAAAAATCGCACAGTTGAAGGAGCCGTTGGGTGAGGTGGGTGATCTGAAGCAGCAACAGCGGGGAGAGAGAGGTGAAGGGAGCATGCGGGACCCACAAAGCAGGATTCTCAGCCGTAATATCCGAAATTTCCGGCTTCTTCGAGCGATGGACGAGCGGTGCCACGGCGACGAGAGCAACCCAAAAATAAGCCAACCCAAAAGAACACAGCGAGTGAAAGGGAGTGTGAAAGTTAGGGCCTATTCTTTTGTGTTGTTGTGAGTATTGAAGTGGTGAGATTCCACTACCCATGACACTATTCACTCACTTCAACACTCACTTCAACAAATCCTGTTCTTTTGGGCTGGATGCTTTCTCCGATGATCTCGTCTACGTGATAGCAAGATTCCAACAAATGCAGAAGCCAGAAAGTGTTGTGATTACGGGTGTTGGAATAGGGTGGGGGCCCGCCTCTCTCTATCTCTCTATGCAACATTCACAACAACATTCACAACGCACTTCAACACAAAAAAAAACACAATAAAGTTGTGTGGACCCCACAAAAAATTCCAACATCCACATTCACAACCATACTTTCATCCAAAAAAACACAATACTCTATTTACTCCAACACTGTTTACTCATTCCAACAAACACAAATATAATCTCAAAAGAACATGCCCTTAATGAATAGTACACTTAAGACCGTTTTAACACAGTAACACGAAAGAACAGCCCCCCATGGCTCACCGCGCCTGACCCTCTGTCATCCGTAGATACGCGCGCATATCTAGATTATTGCTGGTCTACGTGGCAGCATCATAGTACTTGTTGTCCCGTCTCTTTCCTGGTCCGTGGCCCATCCATTCGCCGGTCTCCATTGCAATTGCCCGCAACGACTCAACCGCACCTAAAATCTCGCCACCAAACTCCACCACCACCATCCTCCGTGTTTCCCGCCCCTCGTCGTCCCTCTCGATCCCCTTCTCTCTTCCGCCTCCCATTCCATCAAACTCTAACCCTAATATCTCCTTCTTTCAACCCAGAGCTCGAGCTCGAACCCTAATTTGAATGGAATCCCTCCAGCCTCTTATCGACTCCCTCACCTCCCACATCGCCATCTACCACTCCCATTCCAATCCAAACACTCACACTAACCCTAACCCTAGATCTGCCATCCTCCGCTGGCTTTACTCCCTCTCGACCCCCGCTCGCCAGTCCATTCTCACCTTCACCGACCCCGGCTTCGTCCAGATACTCATCCAGATGCGGGCCCACCTTGCCTCCCGCGGGCCCGCCCTCTTCTTCCTCCTCCCCGACCTCCCGGGCCCCGCCACTGCCTCTACATCCACCGCCTCCCTACCATCCCTCTGCACCCGACGCGCCCGCGGGCTCCTCGCCCGCCGGCAGTTGGCGTCGAAAAATTTCGCCCTTTGCAATGGCATCCTCCTCTTTGGGTCCCGGGATGATGCCATGCTCGATTCGGTTACCGTAAGCGAGGATCTTGTCGCCGACATTGATCGATTTGTTGATTTGATGGATGAGTTTTCAAGTGGGAGGTTTTTGAGAGGGGAGGAGATTGGAATAAGGGAGGAGTGGAAGGAGATGGCTTGGTTGAAGGACAAAGGTTATTATGCTTTGGAGGAGTTCGTGGTGAATCGGTTAGAGGTTCTGTTGAGGCTGAGTTGGGGAGGTGGGTCCGGGAGGAAGGGCAAAGGGAAAGGGAAGGGGAGCGGGGCTCCGGCATCTGCCGCAGGAGAGATGTTGTTTTGGAGGAAGAAAGGGTGTGTAGATTGGTGGGCCGGGCTCAACCCGAGGAGGAGGCGAGATTTCTGTTTCGGGTTCTTGGGAAAGGCCGCAAAGTCCATGGTAATTTGGGTTTTTTGTTTATTGCATTCTCATCTTGTTGTAAAGTTGTCATTTTGATGGTGTTTCCTGCATTGTGGAGATTGAAACTCTGGTTCTGTGCATTCCGTCGTGGGTCTCATTTGGATGATATTAGGCTAACACGAGCATGCTGAAAAGTTCAGGTTTTGACAAGGAGGAGAAGTTTTATGAAAATGGTTCATGTTTATATTATAGTCAAATTCAAGTGAATTATAGGGGTTCTACTAGTTTTATTTATATTTCTGAAATGGAGGGGCAGCATGAATATTAAAGGCAAAATTTAATTTCAGCAAACCGAGCTTTTGTGTGTTTTTCTTTTTAAAGTTGGACCTTTGGGGGTGTGTCACTTTTATTTTAATGTTTCATTTTTCATTGAAATTGTTGGCCCTCCATTAGCATTGTTTTCAACAGAAAGAACTCAAAATGGCTAGAAATTAGCAAGTATGCCAGGCTAATAAAAGGGTCTTTGATGGAGAACTTTGTGCTGGATCAATTGGATACCATAGAACCATGGTATCACCTTGTGATTCTGGATTCAACCAGTATATTCTAACATCCACCAATTACCCAACTGAAATTTGAATATGGAGACATAACTAACCAAAAACTTTGCACTATAAGCATATTGAGTTAAGGTATTTAGTTTGGATCTTTTGATATTATATGTCTTTTAGAAAAATTTCAAGTCTAGAGTTTCAAAATGGTATATCACAACTAAAAAATGCAGACAATGAGTACTTATATACATCTTCAATCACCATTAATATAAGATGAGGCAGACAATGAGTACTTATATCCATCTTCAATCAATTTTAATTTCTCATACTCTTGGTTACATACAGTTGAAATTATAAGATAATAATATGAGCGCCTTACATTTCCAGGCAACTGATATTGTTGAGGGACAGAACACAGTTCTGGGGAATAAATTTGGTGTCCTAAATGTTGAAGCTGGACTGCCATGGAACTACGGTCCTACATCTGAGAAAAGGTCAATGGCACCTTTCTCAAGAAGCATTTCAGATCTTTGTTGGGACAGCAGCTCATGTTCTGGTATGCCACATCACTTGGTGAAACTGTTGAACAGATTACTAGTAGTTCAGGAAATATCTGCTATAGTTCTAGCATGTCAGCTAAATAAAGTTGAAAAAGAGACATTATTTTTCAGTAGATTAGGGTCTGTGCTCACTATTTCTGATTGTATCATGAGGAAACTTCGAGGACTCATCATGGTAGTTTCTATTGATTATATTAGTCGAGAACTCTTGGGAGATGATAAGTCGAAGAGCCTTCCAAATAAGACTGAAGATAAAAAGCTTAGTATGGCATGCCGGAAAGGAAAAAAGAAATCCTGCAGTTCAAAAGGGATAAACTCTATGCCTAACTCATCTAGAGTTAAATCTTCATTCGCAGAGCCTACAATGGTACTTGCCCAGTTACTATTATCTTCATTGAAGTCCTGTTTCTCTGTCAATTGCTTTCTATTCTTAAAAATTGCAATTAAGGCAATTCAATGAATGCAGTATGCTTTTGTTTACAGCACAATGAATGTAGAGTTGACTGCGTAACTGATGGCAGTCATAATCTCTCTCAAGATGACACTTTCCATGTCGCAGATAATCTGAATACTGAAATATCTGGAAAGGTGAAGACTGAGAATTGTCTCCTGCCAAAAGATCCTGGAAAGGTGAACTGCATAAGAGATTGTTGGGCTGTTGACTTTATTTAATTTTTTCTACAGTGCTTTTGTTCATTTAATATCTTATGTTGTATAATGCAGGAGCATGCGATAGGTTTGGTTGATTGTAAAGGCTCTGCTGGCGCTGATAGAAAGAGAAACAGAGGGAAATGGACAAAACGTAAAAACTCTGACACAAAGCAAGCTGTTAATCCTGAAATTGAGAACCAAAAATCTTCAATCCCACTGATTGCTGTAGAAAGCAAACTGGAAGAATCTGTTAATACTTTGAGTTCACTGCCTACGTTGAATGATTTTATTGTCAAGGATTCTTACTCACCGGTGTCTAGTTCTTGCCATGTTTCTCATGAATCTTGCATTCTAAGTGGCAACGGAATGACTGATGATGTTCAAGTAGATCTCTCCATTCCGGCTGTAGATGGCTCTTTAGCTCATCTGAGTTGTTGGACAGGTGGTGACAAACTGAAAGATGGTGTAGTTAAGTGTGCCTCATCGTCTTCCACAAAAGATGTAAAGAACCAACATACAATGTCTTCAGGTTGTGTGATAAGCAGCGATACTAATTCTGGCACGCAGAATGATGCCATTATAAGTTGTTCAGAGAGGGCATCTGCTTGTAAAAGTAGACATATACCTTTTCCTACATTGGAGATTGGAAGTGCATGTATTAATAACAAACATAAGACCCAAAGATCTGAGTTTATAGATGGGAAGACTTCAGAATCTGCCCTTCCAACACTTGTTCATGCTTATGTGAATGAGCAAAGTCCAGTAATGCAAAACAGTGGCAGAGAGCTCTCCACCCATAACCACATAAATTCTGTGCGAGGCACTTCATTTGAGTGGCCAAGCACCACTCCTCTTCATCTGACATATGCTAATTCACCTCATCTCCCTGCTACTACTGATAGATTGCATTTAGAAGTTGGTCACAAGCAGTCCAATCATCTTCATCATTCCTTTGTGCAATCGAGGCATCAAGCTAGGAATTCGTCAATTGAAGCTGGACATGGTCAAATCTTGCCTTCTCTGACACTGCCGATGAGTTATGACTGGCCACCAGTGGTGAAAAATTGCGGTAGACTGAATCCGACGGTGACTATCAGTTATGATTCTGCATTCAACCCACCACTACCGGCTTCACTTACCTCAGGCTTTTCTGCACATGCTATGCAAATTAACAATGGGGCTGCTAGCAACACTGATATGAAGCACTCTGGAGACCTTTTTGATGTCTTTGATTTGAAAGCATCTGAGTTTATAGATGATACGGATGGGTACTGGTTGTCAGAAGAAGAATCCGAGACCCATGCTTTTGATGGGAGAGATTATAATCAAGTTTTTGGTGGTGGACTTATGTATTGGAATCCGGCTGAACATGTTGGAACAGGGTTTTCTCGTCCACCTTCCCACAGCTCGGAAGATAGCTCATGGGCTTGGTACGAGGCAGATCTGAATAGAGCTATTGATGATATGGTTGGCATGCCTGGATTACCTACTTCATTCCACACAAATGGTCTGGCTTCGCCACCCGCTGCCGCTTTCTGTTCACCATTTGATCCTTTGGGACCTGGACACCAACAAGTTGGTTATTCTGTGCCAGCTAGTGATGGTGTAATGGTATTGCAATCCCCATCATCAGCATTAGATGTTCCAGAACAGAGTTCTGTGTCTTTGAATAATTCACCTGCTTGTGTTGAAGGAGTTAAAGGAGACCCTCTTCCTTACCCCATGCTACGTCCTATCATTGTCCCAGGTATATCGAGAAAGGGTTCAAGATCAGAATTTAAGGTCAATCATGATCTTAAAAGTCCATGTTTGCGTTCTAGCAGGCGGGATCATCCTCGTATCAAGAGGCCTCCATCACCAGTTGTGCTTTGTGTTCCACGAGTTCCTCGGCCTTCTCCACCTTCCTCTGTTGGTGAATCTAGAAAGCGAGGCTTTCCAATTGTTAGGTCTGGTAGCTCAAGTCCAAGGCATTGGGGTATGAGAAGTTGTTACCATGAAGATGGTAACTCTGACGATTCTCACCTTTGTTTGGATGGTGCTGAAGTTGTTTGGCCTTCATGGGGAACCCAAGGATTGACTGGCACACCAGTGCCACAATCTATTCAGGGATCCCTCTTGCAGAATCACTTGATAAAAATTTCCCAGCTAGCTTGTGATCAGGAGCATGTAAGGATACTATCTTTAAAGTTTTTTGTGTGCATGAGTTGCTTATTATCTGATGTTGGAGAACAAATGCTTGTCGTTGTGTTCTGATTTTTGATTGAAAAACTGTTGTTGCAGCCAGACGTGGCCTTGCCTCTGCAGCCGCCTGATTTGGTGAACCGTCATCATAAGGCCTCCCTATTTATGTTGCAAAGTCTTCTTCATGAGGAAATTGATTTTTTCTGCAAACAGGTATCGTGTATCGTGCATCCGAAGAAATTGTTACTTTGATCCTTGTATGAGAATTGAATATGTATGCCTTTTATCTCAGTTTTGTTTACTTTTACTTATGTCCACTGGTTATATTGTTTTCTTGGTATCATCCATACTTTTTTACTTGGGCATATTGTCTGCTGGAACAGTAGAGGACAGCTTTGCATTTGGCTAGATGCACGGAATTTTACCTTTCTTTTACTTGCATATGAAATATTATGCTTAAACCTAGGTTTGGGAACTCGGTTTCGGTTTCGGTAGTTGGAAAATTTTTAGGTTTCACACATTTTCACCCTTTCTTAGGTTTCGTTTTGAGTTTTGGTTTTGGATTTATAAGAATTTTTATGTATATATTTCTATAGCAATACTTTTTTTAGAATTGTAATGAATCATAGAACATAGGACAATTTTTGCAAATAGGCCAAATTAAAAAATTAATTTGAAAAACCGACCTATTTTTTTATTTAGCAAAACCGACCTCTTTTGGTTTTGGGGCCAAAAAGAGGTCGGGTTGGGGGCTGTGGCACGTGTGTGGCCTCGGCCGCATCTTCAGAGTGCGGCCGAGAGCCGCACTTTCAGAGTGCAGCTCTTGGCCGCACCTGAAGAGTGCGGCCAAGGCCACACAACAACAAAGCCGAATTTGGCTGCTGCTGCTGCTTTCTCCTCTCTGTTTGCAATTGCAAATAGCTTCTGCTGCTGCTTTTCTCAATTTTAGCAGCTGCTTCCCCTCTTCTCAATTATTCTCACACTAATACTTCTCACAGCCATAGCGTATCACAAATATCACAAATAGTATATCACAACACATCACTTGGATATCCGAAAGTTCATATAAATCAAAACATACATCACATCGAATTCAAGCTCAAGTAACACATAAATCAAACAACATTGAATTCATCAACCATATTAGTTTCAATTTCAAAATACATATCACCTCGAATTCAACAAACTTACAAAAAACATGGCCCTAACACATCAATCATGGCCCTAACACAACAGTATCAGTAGAGTAACATCCACCATTGCATCATGTGCGGGATCTGTCACGGCCTTGAGATGAAGACGCGCCGCGGCCATGAGATGAAGACACGCCGCGTCCTTGTGATGAAGATGCGCCGCGTCCTTGAGATGAAGACCCGCCGCGAACTTGAGATGAATATCTACAAGATAAGCATAAATTAGAACATCATATATATATCCACAAGAAATATATGAATTGCAGAATCAACATACGCGTTTGATAGAGGAGGATTTCGGCAGCGTGATTTGTAGTGCCCGAGTTGATGACAATTGCCACATCTATTCTGTCGGCTTCCTTCACGCGGAATATCCATTGCCCCCGAATACGTGTAGATGTAGGCCGGCCTGGAGGTCTTCTTTTGTCGGGTGGAAGTAATTTGGGACCATCCCAAGCCTTCCAATACCGCGCATCGGGTATGGGGTGAAATAAAGGTTCATATGCAAGGCGATATCTGCTATCCTTATACCATGGCGAATAGAATGGCATATATGCTATATTGGCACCATATTCTTGTATGGACGTTGCGGCGATAACATGTGCACATGGGATGTGTTGAAGCGAAGGAATATTGCAACTACATCTGCATTTCTCGTCATGCAACTTAACAGTATAACATAGACCATCATTGTCAGTCACCTGCCACTCACAATCACTAAACCTTGTTAGCATAAATGTTCGGGCCTCTTCCCTCCGTGTCCCTATAATGTCCATTGTTGTGGGCACAAAATCTGTCGTCCACCCTTGCCCACTTAGTCTTCGACTGAAGAAATATCTATTTAACCTGTAAAATGTTCTTGCAATCAACGCTTGTATAGGTAGAGCCCTAGCACCTTTGAGCACCCCATTAAAGCTCTCAGAACAATTTGTTGTCATGATACGATAACGTTTCCCACGATCGGCATGCATCGCCCACATGCTTTCTTCTCCATGTAAATCTGCAGATATCCACACATCTGCTTCAATGGACTCGTCTTTAATTTTGGCACGATAGGCATTGTATGTCAGCAAGTCTGATGCAATGCCAGCCATCCAGAAGTTTCCCGCCAAGGTATGTGTTCAGAAGCCTTTTGCCTTGTAATTTGCAATAATATGCCACATACAATACCTATGGTGGTAATGTGCTGGCCATCCCTCTTCTAGTGCTCGTGGAATTCCTTTCATTCTATCTGAAATGAAGGTAATCGTTCGTCCATGCGCACTTGGTATGTATTCATATATACATGCGAAAAACCACTTCCAATTTTCTTGGTTCTCAGATGACACAACCGCAAATGCTAAGGGAAACAGCCCACCATTTCCATCCACTCCGGTGGCCACAAGTAAACACCCACCATATTTTCCATACAAATGGGTACCATCAATACTTAGGATCGGCCGACAATGCTTGAAACCCTTGATTGAAGGGCCAAATGCCCAGAAGACCCCTGAAAATTGTGCCACTCCTTCACTGATAGTGTCATAAGTGATCTTGTATACGGTGCCTGGATTAGTCTCTCTCTCTTCTATTTCTTCATCAACAGGTATGTATGGATCTTCAGGCATCGACTCCGGTACAAAAGGGCCTTCCATGTAAGTTGAGTGTTGATTTTCAATTCCCACTGCTTCCTCATTCAACCTGTTACTGACATATGAACGGTTTAAAATTTTAGTTACTACGACGAATATAAAAAAATATTTCAAATTACAATTCGTAAAACTTGATTGAAATCTAGACTTACGTGTTCATGTTAGCTTCATCTTGCGGATATTGCGAACACCCTACTCTTGTCGTATTTTCTTTGGCGGTGTTTATTGCATCCAGACCCACATATATTTCAACTCCACGATGATCTTGCGATAAATCAAACAGATTCTCCATATCATCGTCGTCTGATATTTTCACTGCGGTAGTCTTTCCTCCCATTACTGGCCAGTTGCACACCAGCTTCAACATATAATCTTCCCGACAGATCTTCGTGATATTGTATATCCGATCTACTAGGTCGTTATAGGTCGACCCACTTATCGGCTTCATCGATTTAGCTTTCCCTCCGACATACCGTGGTTCGTGATTTTCATTAATATATAATTCACCAGCAAAATAGCATATGACAAAAATTGAATCACTTGTCATTTCCAACAACCTGCATACACACACCATTATAAATCCCTAAATCCACGAATCATAACATAATGATGAACAAAAAACTTTGAATACCTATTAGGGGAGTCGAATCGTCACGGATCGGCTTTCGTATGGCAAAGGGTTTCGGATGGCAGTTGAGTTGAATCGAAACAAATACCGCCGTCGTAAAAAAACAAACCCAGCAACAAACAACAACAAAACAAGCCGCAAGAGAGCGACGGGAATCTGTCGTTTAACGGCCGCATGTGTCAGGTGCGGCCTTGGGCCGCACCTGGCACCTGCGGTCCCCGGGGCTATAAATTTGGTTGTGAATCAGAAAGTGTTATGGAGTGTGATACGATACTTATCACACTCCGGCCGACTTCAAACCGTGGCTGGCCGGAAGCAGTTGATGTGATGGCGCTTGCGTGACAGGAACAACGTGGTCCAGCTATATGGAGAAAGATTGTTGACGGAATGATGTGGGTATTATGTCACTGGGTTGGGCTCCGCTCCAGTGGAGAATTTTCTCCTTCTGATCTCATCTACATGTCTTTTTACCGTTTTGTTGGCCGCTTGAGCCGCTGTCTTCCTCCTGTAAGCTGTGGAGAAATCCCGCCGCTCAAACTACCGCTGAAGCAGCAAAAGGGCACGTAGGTGAGTTCGGGAGGAGAAAATTCTCCTCTGGAGCGCAGCCCAATCCGCTGACTGAATACCTCCATCAAGCCCAAACACAACCTTTCTCGTATTTATATGTGATGTTTGAATATTGGGTGTATGAATGAATTCGTTGAATAAATATGGGGTGTATGAAAGATTTGTTTTTAAACCATACATAACACATATATTATATATCAAATTCATTTGAGAAACCGTACATAACATAACAAATGTCTCAAATCCAACAAATATACATAACAAATTTCAAAGATACATATCATCGACGACTCCCTTTGCGTCGAGTAAATACACGAGAATACCAGGGCCTATCCGAATGCGTTCCCTTTTTGTCTGCTGAGACACCTCGCCAACCTGTGACACGCTGAGACACCTCGCCAACCTGTGACACGCCAACCTGTGACACCTCGCCAACCTGTGACACCTCGTCAACCTGTGACACGCCTTCACCATCACCTTGTGTCTGAGGTGGCTGAGACGGGCCAACATCCACCTCCACATGCTGCTGTGAAATGCATGTGTCATCCCATGCTGTCTGCTGCGGCTGTGACGTGTCACCCTGGGTAGGCTGCCAATCTGCCTGCGTCAAATGCTGCGTCCAAGTGCTGTCGTCATCCCATGTACCCTGGGTAGGCTGCTGCTGCCAATCGGTTGGAACATCCCATATGCTCTGGTGCCAAGCTCCTGTGTCAAATGATATGGGAGGGGGCTGCTGCCAAGTGCCGGGGTCATAACCTCCGTGAGGGTGCTGCGTCCAAGTGTCTGTGTCATAACCTCCGTGAGGGGGCTGCTGACACGTGCTGTCATTAGCTATGGGATGGTCCAGCTGCCAAGTGCAGGACTCAGGTACGCCTGTATGCTCCTGCTGAGAGGTGCCGGCGTTATCTGCTCTGGTATGCTCCTGCTGAGAAGTGCCGGCGTCATCTGCTCTGGTATGCTCCTGCTGAGAAGTGCCGGCCTCATCCATCCTATATAAACGACTCAGCTCGCTCGTATCTACACCTTCTGGAAGATGACATGTACGATGTAGCACATCATCGATATGTGTCCTCATCGTATGCAGCAACCCCTGATCCTGTGTTTGCAATACTTGGCCTGCCATATCATACAATGAAACATATCCTGCAACCTGTAAAACAAATTAAGTACTAAGCATATTGGTTATAAATAGTACTATAAAAAAATTAAACTTGAACATCTTCTTACATGTTGGCGCTCGATGGGTCCTCGGGGCATTTGTGCGAACGGGGGTTGCTGCCTCAGAAAAATCCACCTCATGGTAATCCCCCAATACCACTCCATATAGGTAGCAACCGATACCACATCCCCCTCATGCACAATGTGATCTGCTCTATTCACCCAATGCGCAAGAGGATCCCTGATTACAGTCACGTCTGCTGGCTGCGCTGGTCTTGTCTTCCACGCCAAGAATGGGAGTGCAGATGTGATGTGTTGCCTTAAACCAAATTGCCGCATGACACGGTCGGGTGCATGCATAACCCGTGCTTTCCAGCAGAATATGGGTACCCTCGCTCGCCATAACTCGGGATGTTCGCGACATAACGCCGGCAGCTGCTCGAATCGCTCTCCATAAGTCTCCCATGTAATCTATTAGGCATGAAGTACACAAATATATCAGTGTACTATATTATATATCAATTGATCACCGACGTTATAAAATTTACATATACACACCTGCGTACTCTCTAATGTGTCAAATTGGTCTCTGTATGTATCAAGGTTTCCATAAGCAGTTTCCATGAATGATTTTCCCGTATTCCACCTGAACCCATAGGGAACGGTGTCAGCAAATACATCCTGCAGGAGACTTGGTCTTCCTACATACATTCTCTCCCAGCTCCAAACATGTAAATATGAATTTTTCCTCAGAATGTGAAATATATAGATATATATAGATATATCACTATTGTAGCTAACGAAAAAAATTATACCTGCAATAATAACCCGTATGCATATAAAGCCTTGGTCTGCTTTAATGCCACCTTGCTGAGCTCAGTGTGCAAGTGCGCAAGCACCACACTTCCCCATGAATATTGACCGGCCTCTTCAAAATTATCTAACTTTGTCAACCAACGGAGATTTACAGATCCTTTGCTTGGATCCGGAACAAGTAAGGTTCCAATCATATGAAGCAGATATGCCCGTGCATACTGCTGAATGTCCTCATCATCTGCATCCTCAGGCAAATCAGTATATGTATCACGCAACCAACTAAGTTTTACCTTGGCTGCTTTCCTTTGTGGGGTATCCTGTCCAAGTAGTCTCTCCATCAACGCACCCCAGCTGCTATCTCGCATTTCACATTGAAATATTGGTTCTCCATCAATCGGTAGGCCTGTGATGACTGCCACGTCCTGCAACGTGATTGTCATCTCTCCCTGGCGCATGTGAAATGTATTTGTCTCTGGCCTCCATCTTTCAACCAAAACCGTCAGCAATGCGTGGTCCAACCGGACCCAACGCAAGCGCGCACATATGTGTAATCTGGAGGCTTCAATATAAGGTCGCGCGTGCTGATCTAATCTCCACTTTGTATGTTTTTGTCCATGATCGACAATTGCTATCGATGCCTACAAACATATAATTCACACCTTAATTATTTTCTTTTCAAACATAATTACTTACTTTGACTATTAATTCTTTCTATTTACTTGGCCGTGCACTACATCGGCAGAACGATGACGTGCTTGGTCATACAAGACCACATTAGTAATGGGTCCAGCCTCCTCCATTTTATAAAAACCTATAAAATTTCACAAACTATAGATTCATCTCAAAAACCCTAAATTTCAATTTAGATTGTACAAAAATCACAAAAACAATTCAATAATATAACATAGAGAGTAGAAATAACCTGAAATAAAGTCGATTAATCACCAAAAAAATTTGGAAACGCCGGACTTCGAAGGAGCGGCCGCGAGGGTGTGTTGGGGAAGATGAACAGCAGAAAGCGACCTTGCGTGCTGTCTGTCTTTGTGTGGCCTTGGCCGCACTTTTCAGGTGCGGCCAAGAGCCGCACTCTGAAAGTGCGGCTCTCGGCCGCACTTTGAAGATGCGGCCGAGGCCACACACGTGCCCCAGCCCCCAACCCGACCTCCTTTTGGCCCCAAAACCAAAAGAGGTCGGTTTTGCTAAATAAAAAAAATAGGTCGGTTTTTCAAATTAATTTTTTAATTTGGCCTATTTGCAAAAATTGTCCTATAACATAAGTTTTAAAATTTCAATAAATTTTTAGAATTTTTAGAATTTAAATAAATATTTTTATGGTTATGGTTTAAATAGGTTTATGTATTTAAATATAAACTCATATTTTATTATGAGAAGTGATGTTTTGGCCGAAGTCAATTTATTTCAACCAAAACTGGCCAAAATCCAGTAAAGCCGAGTGAAATCGAAACTCACTTGGTGTCGATCGAAACTGGTCGAAACTAAACGGTTTTGGCTGAAACAGAGCGAAACCGAACGAAACCGGCCAAAACCAAGTTTCAGCAGCATTTTCGTCTCGTCCATCCTTGAAACCAAAATGATATGGCCAAAACCAAGTGTTTTCGGCCGAAACCTCGTTCATTGGCTTAAACATTATGCTTCAAGATCACTCACCAGGATTCTAGTTTTTGACAAACTAAGTCATCTGTAAATTTTGTTTTTTATCTACCCTCTTTGCTCCAAGGTAACAGCTATCTCATCCTTAATGGTATATCTAAGGTTGCTGCTGAGAACCTGAGAAAGAAGCCCTACGTTAATTGGGCTGTTAAGAGGGTTACACGATCTCTTCAGGTCCTTTGGCCTCGATCTCGGACAAATATATTTGGTTCAAATGCAACTGGTTTAGCACTTCCGACCAGTGATGTAGATATTGTGGTTTCTCTTCCACCTGTGCGGAATTTGGTGAGTTGTATATACTAAAGGCTGAATATTCTTGCCATCATTGTTTCAACTAATTTCACTTAAAATTGCAATTGGTGATGTTTCAGGAACCTATCAAAGAAGCTGGGATTCTAGAAGGCCGCAACGGTATTAAGGAAACCTGCCTTCAGGTACATAAAATTGGCGTTGTCATGATGATTTGTTGTGCAGGCACATTACACAATACCTGTATTCTGATTGTCCCCTTCTAATCAATTTTAACATGTGACTGTTCTCTCAGAAACTCATGAATGTATAGTAGGCACTGAAGTCAAATTCTGTCCATCGTGTTCTATTAAAACCCTATATAATGATTGTTGCTTTGTTCATTGTCCTGAAGCATTTTACTTGAAATACATACCTTGTGTCATCTCCAAAATTAATAGTTTTCATCTCTAACCTTTTCCTTTTACAATTATCATGTATCTTTTCAAGAGTACTGATTCATTCTCCTGCACTCTTTTAGCATGCAGCTAGGTATCTTGCAAACCAGGAATGGGTTAGAAATGACTCACTCAAAACCATAGAGAACACTGCTGTAACGTGTCTTTCTTTTTTACTGTAAGTTTGTTGCTTTTTATGTAGCTTGCTCGTTTATTTGGTGTGTGCTACGTGGTTTCCAGATACCTATCATCATGCTTGTAGCTGAAGTTCCTGAAGACATAAACTATTCAAATGGGACGTTATGCGTCTCCGAGCTACAAGATGCACAACCAAACAAGGCTTCTCATCCAGCTCATTCAAGTTCGGCAACATCCTCAAAGATGGGAAAGGATGGGGGACCTGATGTGAAGTCAATTCGTCTTGACATCAGCTTCAAATCACCATCTCATACGGGACTCCAAACATCGGAATTGGTACTCATACTCTTCCTCAGTATTTTCATGTCAATGTAACCTGCAGGTAACTTGCAGGCATAAACTTTTAGACGTGATGCTTTGACTATATTTTAGTTCAAGCTCAATTTGACACAAATAAAGTTCTATCTGTAGTTCAGTGCATGTAGTAAGTTCTCTTGTTGGCCATTCTCTGGTTGTTTGTTGTTATGCTTGCTTGTTTATATCATAGATCTGTTACAGATCTGTTACGAAGGGAAATATTGCGCATTTTTGGAAGATAATATTAAATGTTTTAAATAAATTGTAAACTGTTGATCCATGATAGACTTGTGGGTGCGGCGGTACCAATGTCAAATTTGTAATTTCTGGGCATAGGGGGACAAAACAATAATTTTGAGAGTCAAGGACAGATATGTAATTTAGGCTAAAACCCTAGGTCAGTTGTATTTTGGTAATTTTGGGGCGATGATTCATTATGAGTTTTATTATAGGGGGGAAACTAGTGGAGGATTCATGCAAGATTTGAAAAAAGAATTGAGAGTAGAAAAGATTAGGAGTAAGATCCTTTGGATTTTGGGAGAGTTAGTCTTTTTTGCTCGAATTAAAAGCTATGAGAGCGGTCATCCTTTCGAAAAAGGCCAACTATCATTGTAGCTCGTTATTTCCATCAATAAAAATATCAACATGTCTCCCAAATTCATTTTCCAGCCATAACAATCACACCTTTCACCGTAAAAATCCAATCTTTCTCCAAAATCCATCAAAAATCATATATTTGTCCCTAAAATCCGATCCGGATCGTATCAAATTGATATTAGAACGGTTCGATTGATGGCTATGGCGAGAAAGATGGATGCTTGGGAGGAACGATAGCTAGCGATATTGGAGGAGCTGGAATCCATGTGGAAAGAATATGGGGTCAGTAGAGAAGATCGTCCATTAGCTGAAGGAGACCACAAGCCAAATATGAAGAAAAACGAAATCAACGACACCGATCTGGCTCCAAAGGAGATGCATTCGAACAAGGACGAGAAAAATCATCCGTTTTAAGGAGAAGATCCATTAACAGGGCGATCTGGCTTTAGATCTGGTCACTAACAAGGACTCCGATCCGACGTAGATCTTGGCTAAACGCAACGCCTTTGATTAGGAAAGGTGGAAAGTCGTCGACTTTGTGGAGATCTCCACCCAAACAACGAGGAACCGCGTACGGAGGGCGAGATCCCCGTTGGATCGTGACGGTGATCTAACCTAGAAGGTGGTGAATAGGCTTATAAAAACTTTTCGTGAATATCAAAATAGCAGCCACCGCGGTGGATCGTGATATAACCTAGAGGGTGGTGAATAGGCTTATAAATTTTTTTCGTGAATATAAAAATAGCACCCAACCCAATCAGACAGTCACAGAGCAAATATAGTGCAAAGAAAATAAAACAAAAGCAAATACAGACTGCACACAATATTTACCCTGGTTCGGTTGTCCCAATGATTTACGTCCAGACCCAAAATAATCACTAGAATAATAATGTCAAAATACAAACACCCGAAATTTCGTGCCCCAACACTCATCTCACCAAGTTTATATATCACTCTACAAAGTGACGAACACAACTATCCTAACAAATAATTTACTCTTGACTAGCCCCAACCAATCAAGAGTCCCTGAGGGACCCATAAACGAAAACTAAACCGTAATACAAAGATCTACAAGAAGAATCACAAATAATAATAAGGTAAAAAGTTTAGTGTGCTCAGTTTGTGATGTTTTGTTAGTCCCCGTCGATTAGCACGTCATCAGCTTCGCGCTGTCACAAACGGTGTCTCAATCCGATCTCTGGATCAAAAGATATAGCTCTTCGAAGTTGGCTGTGCAAATATGCGTGAATCTGGTTTGTGCGTAAAGTAGCTTTCTGTGGCTCTAAGAATCTGTGTGACTTGCTGTGGTCTGTGCGCAAAGTAATTTTCTGCTCCGTCTTCTAGAAATTGTAGTAAATAGCCTCAATCTCAGAAAAATCTAGAAAAATATCCGTTGAAATCGTGAGCTCGTCCTCTTCGACAAAAAAATATGAGAGCAGAATTGGATGCTCTTGTGGAGAAAAATTCTAAGATCTTTGAAAGCTTGCTTTGCTGGGAGAGTTTGAAGATGTTTTGGCTTGAGATCTTTGTAGGAGATGAAATCATGAAGCTTGCATGTAGTATTTGCTCGGCCAAGATGAAGAAATTAAAGACTAGGGTCGGCCTTGCTAGTGCTTTCCCTTCGGGTTTTCCTATGAGAGGTAGGAAATATATTTATAACATGGACCAAGAGTTTTAGTCCAATACAAACTTCTTTGCTATCATCCAATCAATTTATCTGTATCTTTAAATTGATTTGAATTTGATTCTCCTAGATCAATTTTAGTCCAACACAAACTCCTTTGCTCTCATCCAATCAATTTATCCCCTCTTTGAATTGATTTGAAATGATTCTCCTAGATCCACTAGTACTCTTTCAAAATTGATGAATTAATTAATTTGTCTCCTTGATACAATGAATTTGATCAATTCTTGGATAAGTATGACTCGTCAAAATTGATTTGAATCTTCAATCAAATCTTATCTTATCTCCTTGATGCAATGGACTTGATCAATTTTAGGATAAGTATGACTCTTTTGAATTCAAATTAGGTCTTCAAACTTGCACACCAAATCTCCTTGTCCCTCCATAGCATTTGTAGAAAATGTTGACCAAGTCAAATGCCATTAACACAAGATTGCCATTGCTTCTTCTCTTGTACATAAATTACAAGCTTGCCATTGACCATATTCACAAGTTTGCCACTATGTTCTCCATGTTTATTTGGACCTGAAAACACTTAACAAACACATCAAAAATATTCATGAAGGTTTGTTATCATCAAACAAGAAATCAACGATCGTTGTATCCAACTACGTTGTATCCAACGATCTTTCCCTTTTGATAATGACAAACCGCAATTAAGATTTGATCAATATGCTCAATACGATGTCATCGTGATATGTGTTTGTGAAGTGTGATGATGCATGTCAACAAGCTATAAACCATATGCAAGTGTTGCTTCTCCTATTGACATGCTCCCCCTATGAAGTTGCTTCCCTTATCAATATGCTTGCCATGATCAAATTTATCACATTTTCTCCTCCTTTTGTTGTCATCAAAAGAACACTTATAAGTCCATGTCATATGCAATGTAAAAATTAAACATTATTAATCAAAACATATGATTGCATTTAGACGTTTAGAAATAACCACTGTATATTCAATTAATTTCATAACAATGGTTAATACATCTTCGTATTCGTGTGATGACTAAAAGTTAAAGTGCATAGGGAGTAGTATTCATGAACGTCAACCAAACAAACCAACTTTCCATGTAACATAAACTCTATTAGGATTGAGTTTTCCCACCTTATGAAGCATGCGTTTAAGTTACCAACACCCATACATACCCTATAAGGACTCTTAGACAAGGGGTGGCATTGCTTGACGGATATAACACTAACACTAAAGATTAATCTTGGAGCATAAGTTGGATATCCGTGGGTTGTACCATTGCCATGGACCGTATCCATATTTCATGCGAAGCTCTTTTATTTTATTTTTCATAATATGTATCAATTTTCTTTTTCAACACATTTTTCTTTCATGAGCTTTAATTTTAATCCAAGGTATGACATTTCATATCCCGTAGAGTAATATGTTTTCAATATTTTTGATTCATCCACCTACCATCACATTCCCATATTTCTTGAAAATAATTCCATATGTGCAATAATAATTAATTCCGTGAATCTGTAAGGTGAAGATGTAGAAATCAAGTTATTCAATTTATCGAGCATGTCATGATTAATTAAAAAGCATAATATGCAATTATAGTCATGCCAATAATGCAAGTTTTTACATGGATATGAATATTATTCAAAAGTGCAATTTTGATCAACCAAAGAGATATCCATTAAGCTCATTCTTTATAATTTTGCACTTTTTCAATTTTTTATTTTCAGTTTTTAATTATTTTTTATCTTTCTAAAAGAAATGAAAACACACCAAAAAAAAATCACAAAAAAAATCACATACAAAACAAAAAATATGAAAAACACACCAAAAATCATATGAAGGTATACAATAGGCTCATACAAGAAATCATACCTTCGCCTTGTCGTTTGGCCAAGAAACTTCAATGAAATGCGACGTCAAATCCATAGTTCATTGTCCCTCCATCTTATCTACACGGAAGATGTTATGTGTGACCTTGTAATCCAACAAGGTCCACTAATGACTAATGTTAGTCATTGAACTTTTAGGAACACATATTTGTTTAAACTTTATGTTTTTGTTCCTGTATAAGCTACGTGACTATCACGGTGTCTTTAGGAAGCCATATTTGTTTGAATATTATATTCTTTTTCCTAGATGGACATTTATTACATGTGTGACCAACACACCCACAAGTAAAGCGCTTAGCAAACATGTTCCTTCCTTTTTTAATTTCATTTTGAACCTTTTTATTTTTGGGCTTTGCAATATTTTTCCATATCCTAGTCCATGCCTATTGTCGCCATGCAATTGATTTCAAGAATTATGTCTAATGATTGTTTACCTACGCCAAATTTTTTAATGGTCAACTCTAGGTCTGAGACTCTAGGTTTGAGACTCTGGATTTTAAATACATGTTTTTGTTCACAAGCAAAATGCTTCTACGTTGGACAGCTTTCCTAGTTTCTTCTTCAATCCTTTTAAGCTCTTTAATTTTCTTTTCTATGCAAACAATTTTCTCTTTAGATGCTTTGATTTCAATTTCTAGTTCTGGACATGTTTTACACTTTAGGCTTTCATGCACACCAAGTTTTTTTTCTTGAGCTTGGCAAGTGTAGCCTTAAGTGTATCATTTTTCAGCTTTTAATTTTTCAGCATCCAAAGACATGATAATTCTCTTGTTGTAGTTGATAATTAACATCTCTCAAAGATTCAACAGTAGATTCTAGACTATCAATCTCATTGTGCATGTTTTCACATATACACGTAATTCAGATAGTGAATTTTTGTACCTCACTTTTCTTCGCATACAAGTCTCCTGTCAAACACGATGAGTAATGAGCAGACTCATGTGGCAGTTCATCCTCGTCATCATCATCCCATATGACTGTAAGTGGCTTCTCCTTCTCTAAAGAATTGCTTTTCATCACTGGGTAATTTTCCATAGATTGTCCATGTTTCCCGCAGTTACAACAATACACTGAATTAATATTATTCTGTTAATAAGAAATATTAGATGGATTAAGTTTATTAAAACGATTAAACCATTTGGACATCACTGCATAATCATGGGGCGTCTAGCGGTGGATTTATTTTTATCAAAAGCAGACTCAGGGGTATTCATGTTTTCTAGACTAGATCCTCTAACCTGATACCACTTGGATCGTGATCTAAGCCTAGAGGGGGGTGAATATGCTTATAAAACTTTTCGCGAATACAAAAATAACAGCCAACTCAATCAGACAGTCACGGAGCAAATATGGTGTAGAGAAAATAAAGCGAAAGCAAACGCAATGTGCACATAGTATTTACCCTAGTTCGATTGCCCCAATGACATACGTCCAGCCTTAAAGTAATAACTAGAATAATAATGTCAAGATACAAATATCCGAAACTTCGTGCCCTAACACTCAGCTCACCAAGTTTATATCTCACTCTCCAAAGTGTCGAACACTACTATCCTAGCAAATACTTTATTCATGACTAGCCTTAACCAATCAAGAGTCCCCAAAGAACCCAAAAACAAAAACTAAACCCTAATACAAAGATCTACCAAGGCAATCACAAATAATAATAAGGTAAAAAAGTTTAGTGTGCTTAGTTTGTGATGTTTGGCTAGTTCCTGTCGATAAGCACGTCGTCAGCTTCGTGCTGCCACAAACGGTATCTTAATCTGATCTCTGGATCCAAAGATATAACTCTTTAAAGTTGGCTGCGCAAATCTGCCTGAATCTGGTCTGTGCGTAAAGCAGCTTTCTGTGGCTTTGAGAATTTGCGTGACTTGTCGTGGTCTGTGCACAATGTAATTTTCTGCTCCATCTTTTAGAAATTGTAGTAAATAACCTCGATATCAGAAAAATCCAGAAAAATATCCGTTGGAATTGTGAGCTCGTCCTCTTCGATAGAAAAATATGAGAGAGTAGATTTGGATGCTTTTGTGCAGAAAAATTCTAAGATCTTTGAAGCTTGCTTTGATTGGAGAGTTTGAAGATGCTTTGGCTTGAGATCTTTGTAGGAGATGAAATCATGAAGCTTGCATAGAGTATTTGCTCGGCCAAGATGAAGAAATTAAAGCCTAGGGGCGGCCTTGCTTGTGCTTTCCCTTTGGGTTTTCCTATGAGAGGTAGCAAATATATTTATAGTATGGACCAAGAGTTTTAGTCCAATACAAACTCCTTTGCTCTCATCCAATCAATTTATCTGCATCTTTAAATTGATTTGAATTTGATTCTCCTATATCAATTTTAGTCTAAGACAAACTCATTTGCTCTCATCCGATCAATTTATCTCCTCTTTGAATTGATTTGAAATTGATTCTCCTAGATCCACTAGGACTCTTTCAAAAATGATGAATCAATCTATTTGTTTCCTTGATACAATGAACTTGATCAATCTTAGGATAAGTAGGGCTTCTTAAAATTGAGTTGAATGTTCAATCAAATCTTATCTTATCTCCTTGATGCAATGAACTTGACCAATCCTAGTATAAGTTGGACTCTTTTGAATTCAAATTAGATCTTTAAATTTGCACACCAAATCTCCTTATCTTTCCATGAAATTTGTAGAAAATGTTGACCAAGTCAAATGCCATTAACATAAGATTGCCATTGCTCATTCTCTTGCCCATAAATTACAAGCTTTCCATTTACCATATTCACAAGTTTGCCACTAATTCTCCAAGTTTATTTGGACCTGAAAACATTTAATCAACACATCAAAAATATTCATGAAGGTTTGTTATCATCAAACAAGAAATCAACGATCGTTTATCCTACTACATTGTAACCAACACCCGGGCTAGGCCTAGTGACGGGCGTGTTGTCCCGGATCTCGACGACCCCTTGAGAATTTTTCGGAGGGCCCGCATGTCGTGGTGTGCGGATGGAAACCATCCTGGGCCTCGGCAACATCACTTTGGACGCGACAGACCTTCAAGCAGGCTTAGCGACCACCGTAGCCCATTCGGGCTGTGGAGGGTGTTGGAGACTTTGGGTGGCTTGACGACAGCAAGGGGTACCCACAAGATTTCGACGGGGTCAAAGGAGGCACACGAGGAGGTGGCTGTCTTTTCAAGAGCACCGACGATGGTGGGGGATGCATTCAGGGCTTTGAGCCAAGTGGGGACGCGCATCCTCATTCGGAGTACCGTGGTCCAAGGACTTCATGTACCACCTTGAGGAGAAGGTGATTCTTGGGGACAGAGTAATGATAGACTTGGTGCGGTGGCAACCAATGACAAATCTGTAATTTTTGGACATATGAGACAAACCTGTAATTTTGAGGGTCCATGGACAGATGTAATTTAGGCTAAAAACCTTAGGACAATGGTATTTTTGTAAATTTGAGGCGACAACTCATTAGAAGTTTTATTATAGAGAGGAGACTGGAGGATGATTCATGCAAGATTTGAGAGAAGAATTGAGAGTAGAAAAGATTAGGAGTAAGATCATTTAGATCTTAGAGAGTTGGGCTTTTTCGCTCGAATCAAAAGTTTGGAGAGCCGTCCTCCTCTCGAAAGAGGTCAACTATCATTCTATCTCATTATTTCCATCAATAAAAATATCAAACTTTCATCCAAATCCATTTTCTAGCCCTAAAAATCCCACCTTTCACCATAAAATCCAATCTTTTCCCCAAAATTCTCCAAAAATCATATTTTTATCCTTAAAACCCTATCCGGATCGTTCAATCTAATAGTTTATTTTCTTACAATATGCAACCACTTTGAAGCCTGTGGAAGGAAAAGTTTAAAAAATGTTGTTCAGCATTTGGATTCTGGTAGCTGTCATATGTTACTTCAAGGTGCTTGGTTCATATTTTCAAGTTCTGATGTCCTTGGATACTCTCTTTATCTTGGGTGCAGATTCTACTTATGTTGTTGACATTCTTCATAGAGGTCTGACGAAATAAGAACCCTGAAGTTCTAATATTTATCATTTATGTCATGAAATGTTTTTGCCTTCAGAAGCCTTTTTGAACTAGTTGGATCTAGCTTTGGATTGGTGACTTAATTATGATTGTGCACATCTATTGAACTGTAGGTGGCGGTGGCAATTTTGACCCAATCCGACCTGTTAAACCCAAACCCAATCTGACTCTCGGGGATGTGTCAAGCTAAAAACATGTTCGGATTACATTCGGGTCACCAGGGGTCACCCCAGCTGACCCACTTACTATTTGGGTCTGGTTCAGATGATTTGACCCGAATCGACCCATATGCAACCCGAGTTAATCTATATTTAACTTTATCCTATAAAATAATTGCACAGATAGGGATGATTTAGTGGCCAACAGAAGCAGCGAGCCTTAGCCTAGAAGGAATCTTGAGTCTTACAATGAATTTTGTTTTGTTTTTTCTTTAATCGCTACTTCTATAAATAACTATATAAATTTAATATTTGATAACTAATAAGATAGTTTGAAGGTCAAATTTCCATTCACTTTGGTACAATAAAGAAGAGCTCATGAGTTCCAACTGTACTTGACACATATTTCATTTTATTGAAACCATTTCATATCAACGCTATATATTGGGTCGGGCTTGGGTGACCTGCTGACTATGGGTGTAAATGGGTCAGACTTGGATCTGATTCGTGTCAGATCCAAAACTCGAACCCGATAAGGAATTTGGATTCAGACTCGGGGTTCGGGTTGAAATCTCTCCTTTCTTGTTGAGTTTGGGTCGGATCAGATTCGGGGTTAAACTATACTTGTGCAAGTACTAATGAAAATTGTTTTTTATAATGATAGTTTCACTTTTATTGTATGAAAATTGTTAATATTTTTACTAGTATCTTTTCAACATATTTTAAAGCCTTGTCTCTATAACTTTACCTACTATATTATAATGCTATTTCTCATAATAAGCTTCATTTTGATTAGTGCCTTTCTATTTTAGGTGGGCTATCAAGTTTGTCATTGGGGTTTTGGGTTTGAGAATGTCATCCATAAACCTGATCCGATAAGGATTTGGGTTCAAAATCTAGATCCTAACCCAAAAAATACGAAAGGGTCAGTTCAGGTTTTCAGGTTCCATTTACGATCCTGCCGCCAACCAACTGGTTGGTTACTGGGTACGAGTTAGCCATTACTAACCGTCAGACTCGAATACTAAATACTAAATGGATTGGGTGTGAATATAGCATAATTGGGTAGGGGTCAATGTGATCCAGCCCAAACCTAAACCGACCTGTCTTGTTCGCCAACCCTAATTGTAGGTAGTGACTAGGAGGCTCAAAGCTAGGGTTGGTTGCCCAAATAGTAATTTACATATTTTACACCAAAGTTTATTATACTAAACGTGTTCTGGTTATGCTGTCCAGTGCCAAAGCTTGTTTTATTAGGATATAAAGAACATTCTCAAAATTATAGTTGTATGCATCTTCTAGCTGTATATAGGCTACCCAATTTAATTTCCTTTATTTTAATGATAATTCTTCTAGACATTGTTATTTATTGATGTACTGTGGTTATTTCATTGTTAAATTCTTGAATACTGGTGATAGTTAATGTACTTATCCTTTGCCATATCATTCTAGCTATGTGCAATAATTGAATGGCATATTATTTGTGGTTAATTTGTTATGGTTAGCACACATCTATGAGGGTACATTTTCTATACATAAGCACATGATATGTCCAGTTTCTGACAATACCACCTCTGGTAATATCTGTAAAATATTTTGCAAGGGCAGTAACTTGGTTAGGTCGTCCATTACTGTGTCAGTGTGTCCATAATAAGTTTGTATATGTCAGGTTCCATATTATATAACAAGGAAACTTGGCAGAAAGATGAGGCTTAATTGGACCATTCATGGCAAGGAATATTTTTAGCTTTCTCACTGTTGAAAGATCAAACCCGAATATGCCATACTTGACACTGACCTGATTAGTATGTGGGTCGGTAATGGCTAACCCACCCGTCCTGGCGGGTTGACGGGTCATCCAAACCTGAACTGGTGGGCAATTATGATTAAAAAGGGTTTTAAAAGAGTGAGATATGCATCCAGCACAGAACTCCCGACCTAATCTTTATACTTTCAAGGTAAAAGCCAGATCGATTTTCAAACTATTTTGTTAGTTATCAAGCACAAACCTTATTTAGTTGTTTTTGGAAGTAATGATTGAAGAAAAAATATAACAAAATTCATTGTCATACTCAAGATTCGATCCTAGTGCGCCTATTTTAAATCAGGTTGCATCGGGTTGACATGTGTCAAATTATCAAACCCGAGCCCGATGTGAATAGTAATCGGATCAGTCGGGTTGACCAGAATATAACCCCGAACCTGTATTTAGCTTTACCCATACTTGGAAATTCGGGTCGGGGGGTTGGGATGGGGTTTGACCCATTGGGTCGGGTTGACATTGCCACCCCTAGCTGACGATGGTGAAGGATGGTCCATAAAGCTGATGACAAACAGAAAAGCACAGTATTTCATCTTAGTGAAACTTTTAGGTCAACATTTATTGTTTTTTCGTTTAATGTGCAGGTTAGAGAGCTCACACAACAATTTCCTGCTTCTGTTCCCCTAGCTTTGGTACTAAAGAAGTTTCTGGCAGATCGCAGTCTGGACCACTCTTACTCAGGGGGCTTAAGTTCATACTGTTTGGTAAGCTAGCTATCATGTTGTTAGTTATTGTTCTGGACATTATGTTTCCCAAGCATGAATGTAATCAAGCTGTCAACATTTCATATTTCTGTTGATTTTTATTTTTATTTTTATATTTTGTTGCATGTCATACTTTCTTCAGGGAGTGCTTTAAAATTTCAAGGTATGAATTATCCGATTAGGAAAGACATGTACATTTTCAGTTGATTTTGACATTCTACCTGCCATAAAATTTGTCTATTCCTTATAACTATTTTACATGACTTTTTTCTCTTAAAGAAAGGCCGAGCATAATAGTGGTCGTATTGTTATCTTTGATTGCTGGTTGACAATATGTACCCTGAGTTTTGATGGTGTATTTCAAGTGCAATGAAAATTCTTAGTTGTCAATCTGTCCATGGGCTGGAAGTGGGGTCTAATTGGCCCAAGTGCAAGCGTAGAGACTAGTATGCAATCTTTGAACTGATTTGGTTTTTCTGGGTCATCTAGCCCTTTAATAGTGTCATTGGGCCTACTTAAATCAGTGGCATGTGAGCCACCGATTTTCAAGCTATCAAAAAAAATTGTCCAATTGAGTTGTTTACTAATCTGATCATTTCAAAAGCCCACCTACCGCAAAAGGAGGTTTGATTCATTTTTAGGGAATGTAAATTTGACCTCAAGCTCTGGTCCATCCATGCATGTGCAACTCATGCACACCTGTGTAACAACTATATTATTACCCTTGCCTTTTAAAACTTAGCACCTTAATTTCTTCAATCTGGTTTGGGGTGTGATGGTGTTACTGAGTCCCATATGTTGATCACCTGAAGGTATGTTGATTAATCATTTGCCAAGCAACCAAACGACGCTTTTTCTTGTGGTGTTAAGTTTGTTAACCAATTTCATCTCATTTAAAGTTGGTAGTTTACGATGTACTCTATAAATAGAGCAATATATTTTTGGAATTCAATAGTTCTTTTTTTGTCTGCCAGCACAAGATTTGAGTATCTTTTTTTGGCAGTAATTCTGGGGATATTGTTATCAAGCTTTACATGTCAGATAGCTATTACTTTAACCTTGACCCCCAACCCCACTCCTTGATATGGCATCATTTTGGCTAAAATTAATTTCATTCACTTATTAATTTAAACATATACTTTTATTATATCCCACATGTTGATGTGCTTGTAGCCATTGAATCTCTGGGAATTTCTGCAGGTTTTGTTGATTACACGCTTCCTTCAGCATGAGCATCATGTTGGTCGGCCAATCAACCAGGTAAATCTGTTTTATGGTTTATTTTAACAGTTATGAGGAGGTTCTAATGGTCTTTTTATTGAATATTTTTTGTATCATATAAACTGCTTCTTGAACATGCTATAATTTTGACTTTAAGGATCTCTTTCACACCCAACTCCCCCCACCCAAACCCAAACCAAAAATAAAAAAACGAAGAAAAAACCCAACAATAATGAAAAGAACACACATGCACGTGCAACAAAAAGAGCAACCAGACATCTTACACCTGCATATCATGCATAATTGGATCGGTTGATGTCAAGCTGATTTGAAATTTCATGGTTCATAACTTCATATCACCCCTAGTGAGGTATGGGTGAAAATCGGGTCAACATTGCTGACCCATTTAACAATTGAGTGGGATTGAAGTCAGACCCCTTTAACAAAATCCACTTGATGTAACTGGTTTATCTAGATATAGACAAGATGCGAAGTCTTTATGACAGATGGACTAGCGTGTCAGCCTGCTAGGGTTACTGCCTATCAAATACCATTGTGGCTAAGCTCTGAGTTCATTTCTAAAAATAATTCGTTGACCTAAGATTATTCTGGCTACAGTCCCACACACGGCATTGTGGCTAGTGCGCTCACATAGAGAAAGCATGCTTGGAGCGGTCACATGTTAATTACCTTTATCATGTTTAAAAAGAGAATAACAGGGTATCAACTACTATGGGAGGAAATTTTCTCGTGGTGTTAAAACATTCAATGTCCACCAATCATTTGGATGATAAACACCATTCATATTGATCTAGATATCGTAAAACATACTACATCAAAACTCTTGTGGCTTCCATATAGTTTGATGAAGCATTGGGTCGTTGGAAATTTATCACTCAATGATATTCTACATTTTTTCTTCCATAGGTCCATGCGCAAAGAGCATGGAGTTCACAAGATCTTTAGTGTATCTGGGTTCTAGATCTAGAACATGAAAATCAAGATGAACGGTGTCCTAACTATTTCTACTCTAGATCCATGTGCAAATATGAATGGTTTACAATATTTTTAATGTATTGGGTTCTAGAACATGGAGATTAACATGAATGACGTAGATCATCAAATTAAGGGGTGGAGAGGAGACTTTTTGACTGCCATTGAAGTTTATTCTTGTTTTAAAATGTCAGTTATTGTTACCGGCAATCAACATAAGCTATGGGGAAGTAGTTCACTTGGAGATGAGAAGGCGCACATATGGCTATGGCAATTTCTTAAATAATTTTAGCATTACCTGTTTTCTGAGGCTTCAGGGGAAAGGCTTGAATATTGATATTTATTTTTAAGAATCAAGCCTCGTGAATGAGAAACATAGATTATTGAGAAATTGATATCCTCTACCTGCATACATGGTGTCTGCCAATGAAATATTGCTTATCCCCTGCAGTGGAGGGTTGTGCAGCCTTTTGACGTGTTTATGGAAGACATGTCATATTTAGTTCATTTGAAGGAGCTAGATAAAAGTAGGCTAGATAAAAGTAGGCGGTGAGTTGAAATCTGCCAAGCATGCTTAACCTATATCTTCTTGTTAATTTTAGAAGGAGTTGCTGCTTCTATTGGGTATAAAATGAAATGGATGCCCCTTCTGTTAAATTTTGGTGGTTCAAGTCTCCAACATCACATTTTCAGGTCACTCGATCGTGCTGTCCCAGTCGCTCGACCGAGCTAGAGACACGGAGCAATAGCCTAGCAGCGTTGGTGTCATACTCGCTCGAGTACTCTACCGCTCAACCGAGCTACCAGCTGCTCGGTCGACCTACAGTGTGTCTAGAATAACAGTAAGTTGGCTTGTTTGAGAGCTCTGCAGGGATCATCAGCCGGTCGAGCTGATCAGCCGCTCGATCGAGCGCTCGCCTTATCCACCCAGCGGCAGCAGTGGCGAGAAGACCGCTCGGTCAAGCGTTGGGGGTCCTATTTAATCCTAATGCTTCATTAGATTAGGTTAATGCTTTTTTGATATCCAGAGCTTTTGGAGAGGAATAGCCATCGCCATTGGAGATCGTCATTGAGAGATTAGGGTTAGGAGATTATTTGTGAAGTTGAGTGATTCTCTTCATTTCTCCTTTTGATTTCCTCTTCCTTTAGTGAGATTGTGAGAGCTTGTGCTTTTAGCCAAGTTGTTACTCACGTGAGCGGAAGATAGATTGTAACCATATTGTGGATCTCTCTGATAGTGGAATCATCTCGGAATTGCTGGACGTAGGTTCCGCGCAACCGAACCAGGGTAAACTCTCGTGTGGCTGTGATTTGATTTTGTTGCTATTATTCGTTTGCTGCCTCTATTTACAAGGTCGTAGGGATTTTGTTGGGTTATTTGAGGTTCATTTTTGCTAGTCCTAGATTCCTGATCAGCTTGTAGGATTGGCTATTTCCGCGTGAATCTCAATTTGGTATCACCGATTCCCAACAAGTGGTATCAGAGCTTGGTTCTATTGTGAATAAAGTTAGTGGCGAAGATGGTTTCATTAGCAACATTGAACATTGAGAAGTTCACTGGCCGGAATGATTTTCGTATCTGGCAGACGAAGGTGAAGAATGTTCTGATGCAGACAGGCTGTTACCAGATCGTATTCGATGAGGCGAATATCGATAAAGAGGTGAAAGAATCCGCTAGGGTGGAGATGGAGAGGAAGGCATACAGTGTTATTCAGTTGTCGTTAGCAAATAATGTTCTGAGAGAAGTCTTGGATGAAGCTATGTCTGATATCTGGAAGAAGCTTGAGGGACTATATATGAAGAAGTCGTTCACGAGTCGTCTCTATTTGCTTCAGCAGCTGTATACTCTCAAGATGAAGTCTGGATCAGTGGTGAAGGATCATATGGATGAGTTGAACCGGATAGTGCTAGAGTTGCGGGTATGGATGTGAAGATTGAGGATGAACAAGCAGTTATCTTGTTGTGTTCATTGCCTAAGGAGTTTAATCAATTTGTTCGGTCGATGATTTATAACCAAACGACTCTCACCGTGGAAGAGGTGAAGGCAGCGCTTCACACCGAGCAGCTGTGCCAATGTTCAAGGTAGAGATCATGTGAGTAACTGCAAGAAGGCCCTACATGTGAGAGGTCGACGGGAAAGGAGAGGAGGTCACAAGAAGCACAATGATTGCTCCAAATCGTGACATTCGCAGGATAGATATACAAAGATCACATGTTACAATTGCCAACAGAAGGGTCATTTTGCGAACAGGTGCCCTAACAAGAATATGAAGAAAGGCAAGGAGGCCGATAAAGAGTCCGGTTCAGCATCATTTGGGATTAATGGTATGCATATCCATGATGAAGGTAGAGATCCGAAAATATTTGCAGCAGGGATTGCAGGAGACGTAAACATTGCCTGGTTTATGGATAGCGGGTGCTCATACCATATGACTCCTCATAGAAGTTGGTTTACTACATACCGTCTCAAGGAAGATGGAGGCTTGATTCTCATGGGGAATAATGCAGTGTGCAAGACTGCGGGTATTGGAGCCGTCCGGATCAAAATGCATGATGGCATAGTGTTGTCGATGTGAGTCATGTCCCAGATTCGCGGAAGAGCTTGATCTCCATAGGCGTTTTGGATAATGCCGGGTGCAAGTCGGTCTTTAAGAAAGACCAATTGAGAGTATCGAAAGGAGCCATGGTTGTGATGAAGGGAAGGAAAGTGGGAAACTTATATGCCCTTCAAGGTACTACAGTGGAAGGAGATGCAGATGTTGGTGTTACTAGCTCAAGTTCCGAAGATTCAGCCAAGTTGTGGCATTATCGCTTGGGTCATCCATGTGACAAGACACTCGATGTACTTCGGAGGAGAAAGTTGATTGATGATACAAATGCGAGCGTAGAACTCTGTGAGTCATGTGTGTACAGAAAAAAGACAAAGGTGCAGTTCAAAATGGAAAAGCACACTAGCATGGGACCACTTGACTATGTTCACACAGATGTGTGGGGACCGTGCCCGGAGCCGTCAAGAGGAGCTAGATACTTTGTTCTTTTCATAGATGACTACTCTCGCAAAGTTTGGATGTACTTGATGAAGTCAAAGGACCAGACATTTGAGATGTTTAGATAGTGGAAAACCATGGTAGTTAAACAAACCAGAATGCATGTGAAGGTGCCGAGATCCGACAATGGAGGTGAGTACACCTCAAGGGAGTTTAGGAATTTCTGCAAGCTTCATGGGATTCAACGACATTTTAGCGCACCTGGGGATCCGCAGTCAAACGGTGTAGTGGAGCGGATGAATCGTACATTGTTGGAGCGAGTGCGATGCTTTAGGCACTCAGCCGGTTTGGTGAAGAAATTTTGGGGAGAGATTCTCACCACTGTTGTGCACATCGTGAATAGAGTTTCGTCAGTGGCCATTGGTTACTAGATTTCTGAAGAGATGTGAAGTGGTGAAGCTGGAGCCTATTCTTACTTGCGCATTGTGGGTTGCCCGGCGTGTGTGCACGAGAGGGGCGACAAGTTGGATCCAAGAGCAAAGAAGTGCATCTTTTTTGGATATGGCCACTGCGTCAAGGGATATCACTTATGTGATCCAGAGGGTCAGAAAGCGATTGTGAGTCGACATGTTACTTTTAATGAGGATGCAATGCTCATGGCGGAGCATTCTCACTCAAAAGGAGACACATCAGCAGAGAAGACATTGACAGACATTGTCAATCTTCCAGTCTAGTCCACTCAGCGACCAAGCAAAGAGTTGATGGTCGATGTCCCAGTTGAGGGATGTGATGAGGTCAATGTTGAGGACCATGAGCAGACACCCAGTACATCTCAGGTACGCGTTGACACTTATGTAGGTGATGAAGGAACGCGAAGATCCAAGAGGTTGAAGAAGGCGCCTGAGAGATTTGGAGCATGTGACTATGCATGATATTCTTTCGATGATATGTCGTCATATGCACTCAACCTGGAGCATGAGGAACCGGTGATATATGGTGGAGCCATAGACTCAGCTGATGCCGCTCAGTAGCAAGGAGCTATGGAGGAGGAGATCGAGTCTCTTCACCACATGACGCTTGGGAGTTGGTGCCGTTACCCAACGAGAAGCGTGCCATTAGATGTTGTTGGATTTACAAGGTAAAAGAAAGCTCAACCCAAGATGGCAATGATGTCAGGTACACGGCAAGACTGGTGGCCAAGGGATTTGCACAACGGAAAGGAGAGGACTACAACGAGATATTCTCACTGGTTGTGCGACACACATCCATTCGGGTGTGGTTGGTACTAGTTGCTAGCATGGACATGGAGTTGGAGCAACTCGATGTCAAGACCGCTTTTCTGCATGGAGATCTTGATGAAGAAATTTACATGCAACAGGCTGATGGGTTCAGAGTTGAGGGGAAAGAAAATCTGGTATGCAGATTGAAGAAATCGTTGTACGGGTTGAAGCAGTCACCCAGACAGTGGTACAAATGATTTGACAGCTTCATGATGGTAGTAGGCTTCGAGAGGAGCATCAAGGATCAATGTGTGTATGTGTGCACACTAGAGAATGGTTTGAAGATCTATTTGTTACTCTACGTGGACGACATGCTTATCGCTTACAATAGCATGTCCGAGGTAAAGAAGCTGAAGGTGAAGCTAGGGCAAGAATTTGACATGAAGGACTTAGGGCCTGGAAAGAAAATTCTTGAAATGGAGATTTTTCGAGATAGAAAGAAGCATGAGCTTAGATTTTCACAGCAGGGGTACGTTCAGAAGGTGCTAATCCGGTTTGGGATGGAAAGCGCGAAGCCCGTGACAACACCTCTAGGAGCTCACTTTCAGCTGTCGGCAACACAGTCGCCTAGCACTGAGGATGAGAAGTACATGACTCAGGTGCTATATGCAAGTGCAGTAGGGAGCTTGATGTACGCGATGGTTTGCACGCGTCCAGATATTGCACATGCCGTTGGAATGGTTAGCAGATATAGACAATCCAGGCAAGGAGCATTGGCAGGCCGTCAAGTGGATTCTGAGGTATCTGTTATGCACAGCTAGTGTCGGGATACTCTATGGAAGAGGAGACGGAAAGGTGCTGACGTGATATTGCAACAGTGACTATGCAGGAGATAGAGACAGGCGGTGATCTACCACGGGGTATGTGTTCACTTTGGGCACTGTCGCGGTATCGTGGAGGTCGGTCTTACAGTCTGTGGTTGCGTTATCGACCACAGAGGCCGAGTTGATTGCAGCGGTGGAAGCTGTGAAGGAGGCCAAGTATTTGAGGAGTCTGCTTAGAGATTTGGGGGTGCCGCAGAGTTCGTCACAAGTGCATTGTGATAGCCAGAGTGCCATTCATCTGGCAAAGCACCAGGCATACAGTTCGAAGACGAAGCACATTGATATGCGAGATTCCTTCCTAGAGTTGGAGAAGAAGGAAGTGGAGCTTCAGAAGGTCCCGACTGAGAAGAATCCTGCAAACATGTTTACTAAGCCAGTTCTCGCCGTTAAGCTCCAGGTGTGCATTGAGTTGATTTCATTGTTGGCTTAGGTTGCGCAGAGGGCGCGGATTTCGAGATGATGAAACTCGGAGAGAGAACCATGGCGAGCAACGTGGATGTGCAGGAGCATGTGTGAAGAGTTTTGAATCAAGGTAGAGTGTTAAATTTTGGTGATTCAAGTCTCCAACATCGTATTCCCAGGTCACTCGGTCGAGCTGTCACAGTCGCTCGACCGAGCTAGAGACATGGAGCAAACAGTCCATCAGCGTTGGTATCATACTCGTTCGAGTACTCTATCGCTTGACCGAGCCACCAGATGCTCGGTCGAGTGACGGGCTACTCGGTCGAGCTACAATGTATTCAGAATAACAGTAAGTTGGCTTGTATGAGAGCTTTACAGGGATCATCCGCTCGGTCGAGTTGATCAACCGCTCGATCGAGCGCTCGCCTCGTCCAACCAGCGGCAGCGGCGACGAGAAGACGGCTCGGTCGAGCGTTGGGCTCGCTCGATCGAGCGGCGCATGGCCGGTAGTTTTCAGCCGACGGCCTGGATCATTTCCTCATTGTTTTGGGGGGTCCTATTTAATCCTAATGCTTCATTAGATTAGGTTAATGCTTTTTTTGATATCCAGAGCTTTTGGAGAGGAGTAGCCGTCGCCATTGGAGATCGTCGTCGAGAGATTAGGGTTAGGAGATTGTTTGTGAAGTTGAGTGATTCTCTTCATTTCTCTTTTTGATTTCTTCTTCTTTGAGTGAGATTGTGAGGGCTTGTGTTTTTAGCCAAGTTACTCACGTGAGCGGAAGATAGATTGTAATCCTTTTGTGGATCTCTCTGATAGTGGAATCATCTCGGAATTGCTGGACATATGTTGTGCTCAACCGAACCAGTGTAAACTCTCGTGTGTCTACGATTTGATTTTGTTGATTTTATCCGTTTGCTGCTTCTATTTGCAAGGTCATAGGAATTTTGTTGGGTTATTTGAGGTTCAATTTTGCTAGTCCTAGATTCCTGATCAGCTTGTAGGATTGGCTATTTCCGCGTGAATCACAATTTGGTATCACCGATTCCCAACACCTTCTACATGAGGAACCCAAAAAATCTACATATAGTTTTTACCGAATTAAAAAGTAGTGGTTATATGGTCCTAAGAACATCATGGAGAGTGTTTACTAGGCATATTTGATGTGAGCAAGTAACTTATGATGAACTGTAGCATTATAATTAATACAGTCTATGCAAAACATAGAATAGCATTTCCTTCACAAGAAGGTGTACTGAATGCAGATTCATGGATTTTAAAAGAATGCAACGAGGTTATTTGGATGGTTGCGGAAGGCAGATGATAAAGAAATTTATACACGCAAGACTTGTGCTTGTAACCAGTTGTAAGGATAGACAATCCAAAATTATGCTATAAGCTTGTTTGATTTCTCGTTCTTTGTGATTTTACCTTATATGGAGGCAATCAAATTCATGCTCGATTCATTATTTATATTTCAAGTTCATTTCTTTGAACTAGACATTGATAGCCATTAGCAGAAATGCCATAAACTGTATTAACTATCAGACATTATAGATTGGTTTCTTTGATTGTTTTGTAATCTCAATTTTGTTTCAAACGTTTATTTCCTTTGAATTATGCTTTGCCTTATCATGGTTATTGTCAATTATATAACTGTTGATTTATAGAATACGCAAAGAACTACACTAGTTTCGAGTTAACCATTAATGTCGCATTCTGCTGATCGAACCCATTAAAACTGGCTGATCTGGTCTGATTTTTATGACATTGGTTGATAGTCATGATGTTTTTAACTTTTAATATGCATGGCAGGCATGTGCAAACATGATCACACCCGATGACTTGGTTATGGAAATATCTACAGTACATTAATGTGCTGCTGTTATTATATTTGGCAATTTGCTTCAGTATTACATGTTTCATTCTGAATTAATGGTTAATTAAGTTGTGATAAGTATCACATAAAATTTCTTCCGTCATAGTTATATTCTGTTTTCTTGCAGAATCTCGGTGGCCTGTTGATGGACTTTCTTTACTTCTTTGGGTGAGGAAAATTTCCATATAAGTTCTTTTTTTGTTAATTGCAAAGATGTCTGCATTTATGCTTAATTGGAGCTGTGAGCATCCTCCGTGGATGCTGCTTGATCTTAAGTTGACATGCCTGTAAACATACAATCTTTCATTAGGAATGTTTTTGATCCACGTCAAATGCGAATTTCCATTCAAGGAAGCGGATTATATATGAAAAGAGAAAGAGGCCTCAGGTTAGAGAAGTTACTGCTTATAATTAGTGAGATACATTCACAATCTTTATGGTGATGTCTTGTTCTTTACAATTATGTTATTTTGCAGCATTGATCCCATTCATATTGATGATCCTCTCTTCCCATCTAACAACGTAGGAAGGAACTGTTTCCGTATACATCAGTGTATAAAGGTCAGCCATCAGTTTACTATTAATTCATTTCATGATTCTTTAATTAATTTTAAGTTGGCATGATATTGAGCATGCTATTGTTTAAAGAACACGAGGGACTTTGTAGTAGGAAAGATTACATGAATATTCTTATTTTGGAAAAATCACCTTTATACATGCAATGATCACATAAATAAAATTATTTGACCTTAATTGAAAAATACGGTCAATTTCGTGACACATCATTCAGAGAAAGAAAGGTTACATTAATAATCGTATTTACCTTTTATTCATGCAAGGATCATATAAATGCAAATTTTTTGACCACAAGTAAAATATCCAGCCATTGTCGTGACCCATCATTTGCGTCATATTGGATTTCAAGCATGATGACATGATCCATTCAAACCCAGTTGTAACCATTGATATCAACTAATAGCAATTAGCGCAAGTGGAGGTATGTGGCTCTATTAGTAGTTCGGTGTATGAAAAAAAAACAATGCGTGCAACATTAGTATGATACAATCTAAATACTTAAAAAAGCTACAAATTCGGCAATAAAAGGCATGAACCTTCGATGTTTGGAGATACATATGTTCAAGTATTAATGTATTATCCATCAATAAATAAATAATATGGAATCAAAAATTTGGCACATATTTTAAAAATGCGTAAGAATAAAAAAAATGTTACAACCAATATCGAAGATAACATGACACCAATCATAACGCTAGATCTTAGAATAAGTCATAACGTATATAATGTAACATGTAGCATAAGCTACATGTTTTTATATTTTTTATTTAAAAATAAAAATAATTCTAATTTGTTTTAATAAATACGATACATATAATAAAAAGTTTTAAAATTTGAAAATAATAAAAATTATGGCAATAGTTAATTCCATACAGTAACAACGTTCATTAGCAACTAGTAATAAACATGTGTTAAAATAATCAAATATTCAGAGTAGCAACACAAAAGAAGTCATTAGAATATTAGAATATGCAAAACAGTTCACTAACAACTTAAATGGGCATTGAGGTCATTGTAATGTAGTCAGTCTAACTCAGTGTAACATTAATTTTGGGTCACACATGGGCGTTACGTAACAAAAGGGTTGGGCTACATTACGTAATGGGTTATTTTGAGTTACATAACAGGTCTTCTCCAAACGTTGGTTATAAATATTAATTATCAATCACAGTCTTGATTCACTAAAGTAGGAAGATCATGAAGAAACTAATCATCAACGAAAGCAAAATAGTCCGAGTCAATGTTGGAAATAAATCTTACATTGTCATGTGGTTACTAACATCTTTCCTTTTGCTGACTAGGAATATTATTCCTCAAAATATTATATGTGTGAGTCTTCTTCCTTAGTACGGATAATGAAAAAATACGACATATGTTAAACTATTGGAATAGATGTGTCTATGTATAAATTTTCTTAAATCCATCCGGTTCGTGAACAATAGGTGTATTATACGAGTTTTACCTTATAGAGGTTTGGGGTTTGACTAAAAGTAGAAATTTGGAATAATTCCATATAGTGTTCAAGAGAGTCCCATTTAACCATAAAAACCAATGTTTTAGGTCTCGGTTTCGGTTTGTGTATCGTTCTTCTCAAAATTTAGGTTTCGGTATCGGTATTGCTCGTTTCGACGGGTTCGAAAGCAAGTTTTGGTTTCGTCCGTATCATCAGTTTTGGCAGTTTCGTTTCAGGTATCGGTATCGGTTTCGGAGATACTTTAAATATGTATATACTATATACACACAGTGATGGTTTCGAAGGTTCTTAAATCTAAACCTATCAAATACTATTAAATACTTAACAGATTAAAATATTAATCATATACTATCAAATACTAAATACTAAATAGATAAACTAAATTTGAGTTCGTAATCATATCAAATACTAAATACCTAAAGTTTGGTACTTAAATACTAAATATTAGATAAATGAATAGATGCTAAAGCTTGCATTGCACACCCACTGTTTTGCCTTGCGCACATACCACTTATTTACAAGTTTGCCAAAAAAATGCTGGACGTTGCTTTTGCGCACCCACCATTTTGCTTTGCGCACATGCACTTATTTACAGTGTTGCCACAAAATATCCGCTTGATATGTGCACCGACTGTTTTACTTTACGCACATATCGCTTATTTATAAGTTTGCCTTTTTAAAGAATGTAGCATCTCCGGAAAGGCGACTCTGGCTTCTTTCTCTCCCTCTCTCTTTGCTTACTCTCACTCTCACGCTAGATGGTCGAGGCGGGTTCGGCGAGGCAGGAGGCATGTTCGGCGAGGCAGCGACGCGATGCGCCGACACGATGAGGTGAGTTCAATTTTTTCAGCGTCTTCCTTTCGTCATTTTCCTTCTTTTTTCCAGCAATTTTTTCTTGGTTCTGCCTTTTCTTCGTCTAATTCTTCATCATGTTCAAGCCGAAACCCATAGGGTTTTCTCCTATCTTTTAACCAAGCTTTCTATGCAACCTATTGATTCACGAAATTTTTTGGGTTTTTTAGAGAATTTTTATTTAATTACACATTCTTTTTCCTCCGTGTTCGACCAGTACTGAACGGTATCGGTCAGTTTCGGCCGGTATCGGGCAGTTTCGACAGATATCGGCCGAAACTGACCGATACTGTTCAGTATCGACTGATACTGAAACTAAACATTGGTTTCGGTATCGTCAACTGCCGATACTGATATGATACGGTCGGAATATTGATATTTGCTGATGCTGGTATGTATAAGTTTTCTTGCATCAGATTTGTATGGGTGATACAAAACAAACCTTCTTTATCACTATTGGGTGGACAGGTAAAGTTTCACATGTAGACGGATATCATTAGGCCATTATAGTTGTAATATGAGTCTAAGTCATCGAAATCCAAAACAAAAGCAAACTAAAGATGAGCTGATTGACTAATAGATACATTTTGTTACATGATTCTTTGATGGAGTTGGTTAGAGAAAGAGATAATTAGCTACTGGATGGAAAGACAGTTCATGGGTAGATAAAGCGTCGAAGATGAAGCTTTACAAGCAACTAACACTATGGCAGATAAGGCAATTGATGCCCGAAATTTGATACTTTGAATACATTTTGCTTGATATTTATGATATAGCTGACATCGATGCTTCAAACTACTGGCCTATGCTGACACAGTGTAACCAAGAATGGAACCAAATTGGCAACATTTTAAACCAGGGGTTTGACCATTATCTGCTGTATTTTGTGAGGATCCATGCACTTGACAAATTTGCATTGTCAAGGAAAATTGCTTGAGATGAAGAATTTGTTTTCTTGAAGCTTGCAAAAATGTCGTCGTAGATGTTCTTTGCAAAATATATGTTCATCCACCAAAAATTTTGAATTCTGCAAGAAGTTATGTTTAGTTGCTTAGGCATCTTTACCTCTTGGATAGGCACAATTTTTTTCGCAGATATATTCCTTTCCTCCAAGAAACATAAACTAGGCCATATATTCATGAGTACCGACCATTGGGCTTTTGAATCTGGATATGAATAACAAAACACAATTGTAATGCAAGCTTTGCCTGGAATGATATGGGTTGTAATCAGGTTGTAAGGAAATGTTCTAAGATCTGACCTACAATGTTCTAAACATATTATTGAAAGCCAGATTAATTTAAAGCGATGGAATGGAGGTGCTCATGAAATTATAATGCAAGAAGTGATCCTATTAGATGCACCCAATCTAGATGAACCATGCAATTCAACACACACAAGATTTGGCCAAAAAATATATCCTTAAGCAATGAACCATGCAGTTCAACACTCCTTCTCGAGCTAGAGCCTATAGATCATACATGTTTAGCTTATTACAAGTGAACTCAACTCGTGGCTTCCCAATAGGTTTAGTAAGCATGTTTGCCATCCAATTTGTGAAACTAACATGTCTACCTTCAATTTTCTCAAAATTGTCTCTAACAATGCGATAGTCAACTTCAATATATTTGATTTTCTTCTGAAGATTGGATTATTTACAATATAAATGGTTGCCTGATTACCAGATCAAACTCTCATGAGAGATGGTTAAAGTCCAAGTTCAGCTTGTAGCCGTTTAATCCACACCAGCCTACAAGTACATTTCATCATAGCCAAATATCTAGACTTTGTACTTGGGATGGGAGAAACCACCACCTTACTTTACCATGACCTATGCTATCGAGGCGTCGACTAGTCGCCGACTAATCGAGAGTCGGTGGATGACCGACTTGAAAATTTTCAAAAGTCGGGAGGTGAGTCGGACACCGACTAGGCGTCGACTTGGTCCGACTTTTTGATCGACTTGGTCCGACTTTTGGTCCGACTTAGGCCGACTTTTTCAGCATACTTCTACAATCAAAATACTGGAGGGAAAATTGTTTGTCTCCCGTTCTAACTTCGTGGTAATCAAAACATTCACAGTGGATCGAGTTGAATTCCAAGAGGAAGCCAAGAAGGTCTTGAAACTCTCCCCACCAAGAGATTTTCAGCTAATGACCATCAGTAATGAACTCTAGAAAATGTTCACTCTAAAACTACGACTGTCCACATCCGTTTCCATGTAGAGATCTCATTCTTGGCGTATAGTTTCCTGATTCTGCCATGAATTCAACTGTCTCCTTGCCTGCTTCCCTATGATCCTTTCGACTGATGGTTGTTCGCCTCCATCGCGAACCAGGTGTATACTGATTGAACTCTAATATGACAGTATCTGCAATAATATGCAGGAAAAAGATTTAAAAAATTGTGAATTTTCAAAGAATTTGTCTAAGCTGGAAAATATGCCCAGTACAAACCTAAAAAAAGAAGCAATATATGTTACATGAAATAAAATATGTTAACATCTGGGTGCGACTAATCGTCGACTAGTCGTCGACTCGTTCGACTAGTCATGAGTCGGTACTTGGCCGACTCGTTGCCGACTCATCGACTTAACTGCATAGACCATGACATAAGATTACTTTCCACAAACACAACAAACACAGCATCCTATCGTGGACTTCTGATCAGACTGTCCAGCGTAAGTGGCATTTGAGAACCTTGACTGTGTATGCATTCTAAATACGGTAACTCTACCAGGGGCATTCTTAATATATTGAAATATCCTCATATACATCATAAGTCTAGTTTGAAGATCCGGCATGAACTCACTTACCACACTATGTAGGCAATATCTAGGCAATTATAATAATGTAATTTAGCTTTACAATAATGCTCATGCATCTTTTTGAATCATGTAATGGCTCTTGACTAAGTATACACTTGGAGTTAAGGATCCATATGTGTAATAATTGGTTTATATCTTAACATCCTAGCTTCTGACAATATATCAAGTATGCACTTCTTTTGAGAGAATAACTATCTTTTTTGAGAACGGGCTATCTCAATGCCCAAAAAAGTATTGTAGATATACATGGTCGGGAACTTATGCTCAATGAACTTCTTTAGATTTGTTATTCCATACGCAACATCTGCTGTATTAACAAGCATCCCATACATCCCTAAGACAAGCTTCTTATCTTAACAATATCGATAGAAGACAGAATAGTCACTCTTAATATCGTCAAAGTCAAAAATTGTTTGCCACATCAGCGAACCTACCAAACCATATACTTGGGGACTGCTTCAATCCATATTGAGTTTTTTTTGCAATTTGTATACTTGACTCCTTTTTTGCAACAAAATCAGGATGTTTATTTTTGCATACTTCATCAAGAAAACTATTGAGAAATGTATTCTTGACGTTAAGCTGACGTGGTGGCCAAAGGTGTGGTTACAAGAGAGATAAGGTGTACAAATATTATCTTGGAAACTAGGAGGTCTGATAAGAAGACTGCTAACGCCCCTCAACCACCAAGACAACCTTCAACCCAGCTAGTGAGCCATCTAAGATAATTTTACCGTATAAATCTATATGCAATCTATCCCCTTATTTGCTTTATGGGTATTTACCAGGTCACATATATTGTCACGTCCCGCTTCCCAAAAATATGGAGGCGAAGCGTGAGGAGGTCCGCTCAGACTTGAAGCTACAAAGCTGCAAGTCCGATAAGCGTCAATCAAATTAAAACTGCAGGTCCTTGCAACGCGAAACGAAACAAAGATAATAATAACGAAAGAGACAAAAGAAACATCTCAGAATATCCATAGTAATAAATCTCAACATCACAGAAAAGCCACCAGGCTAAAAGAAAAAAAGTCTAAAAGAGGCCGAGCATGGCCAACAAAAGTACAAAGTACAACAACAAAGTAATGGTGCAAGCACCGACATCTAACAGCAACCTAAAGCAAAGCAACGCCAACAGTCTCTAAAACTGGTCTCCAGTGTCCACGAACTCCTCGACGAATGTAGGTTCAGTGTCAGCAACTACCTCGTCCGCTACAACTATCTCTGGCTCAGGGTCTAACATGTGACACCCAAAGAGAAATGGGCACATGTCAGCAAGTCTGGAAGACTTGTGCAAGTGAAACTGAAAGTACAAGGAAGAGCAACCTAGCAGTTCTAGCATGATGCAATGACATGGCAGTTAAAGTATGAGTGCAGCAGGTAAAGTAAAGTAAAGTAAAGTACGAGCATGGCATTTAAACATGGCAGGGATGACAAGTATTACATGAATCATTCACAAAACAAGTACAAGACAAGGAAAGTAAGCACCTCGTGCACAGAGATTCCGTCTTTTGGCTAGAGGGCGGATCAGGCCACTCCTAAGCTCAAGTAACCGTTTATCCCTACCCCTCCACGTGTATCGGGCATTGGTTTTTAGCCAACACATGAGGCCCGCTTCTGGACCACGAGCCAGGAAGTGTTTAAACAAGTATGGCCTAGAGGTGCACCTAGCCAGGAACACGGAAACACGGATTTGTACAAGTATTTTGTAGCGTGTGCTACGATGCAACAATCAATTTGGATGACATGTAAGATGCAATGCATGACAGTTAAAAGTGCGTACAGTTAAGGAAAGTAAACGTGACAGTTTAAATATGCATGAACAACAAGTTTAAAGAGTTGGATCTAGCTTCGTTGTCAAGCTAGATCAATTAGATGACGGATCTAGTTTCGTTGTCAAACTAGATCAAGTAGGCGTCCAGCCAGCTATCATTTCACTGACTAGTCTCTTTTACGCTAGGAACAAGGAAGTGGCCTAAAAACATGGCCCTACACAAGAGTTGGCAAGTTTCACTTGCCTGCAAATCTGACGTCTGAAAAACACCGCCCAAAAGTCCACAAGTCTCAAACAACCTATGTGCACAAGTCCACCAGCCTACAGTCCCAATTTAAGTTATCTTCATTAGTGAATTATCAAACAGGTAAAAATACCGATTTTTATCTTGTTAACATGTGATGTGGGTTCCTACAGAGTGTGACTTACCTCGACACGACGCGAGAGCTACTCTGACGTCGGGAGGCGACGTCAGGGGTTGGATTCCGGTAGCGTGTAAGGTATCGGCGTCGGCTTGGGAAAGGTAATGTTTCGGAAGCAAAATGTTATATATCTGTGACATGGATTGATAACATAAGCTAAAAGATTATCATTGGGGAAAAATCTCCAGAGTGCAAAGTATACTGGTCCCATATATTATTCTAACTATTAGACTAACGGAATTATTCTACTACCCACCCATTGGTTAAAGAACCATGATTTGCAATGTTCTCAAAAAGTTACTGATCATGATCATGCTAGATAACAAACAACTTATTGATTAGGTTACTAACATGAAAAAGCTAGCCAACAGTAACACCTATACCCATCACTAACATTTAAAGTTTAACTAATTTACTAACTTGACTATACCGAATTAAACACATTGAGTAACTCTATGGTATAAGGACTAACCCTTCTAGTTATGAGACCCTAGGGAACTGTCCTTGTAATACTAATATAATAAGGAAAAGCTACCTAGGAGACTGTTACAAAACTTATTACTATAACATCACTTACATCTGCAGTGAGTCACCAAGCTTCATCTCCTTCTTCGCATTTACGTGCAGGAGGAGGGCATGCCGCGCGTCGATGCAGCCAAGGGGATGGGTCTGAGCGAGGGAGGAAGGCCGACAACATCCCGGAGAGCAGCCACACGCCGCTGCTGTGCCCAGATCACCGGTAGCAGCATCAGATCGGGCCTGGCGGAGCACCGATGGGCGGATATCGGGGGTCGCCGGAGGAAAGACAGTGACAGCGTCGGAGGGGCCTGCCGGACGTGGGGCGACGCTGTGGGTGCCTGGAGATGGACGAGCGGCCAACGACGGATGCCCGGTCGCCGGGAACGCCGGAGGAACGTTGATCCCCGAGGCAGTGATCGGCGCGAGGCTGGGGGTTTTTGGCCGATGAAAAGGCCGCTGCGAGAGCCCATACGGCGGAGGAAAAGGCCGGCATCCGGTCTTGGTCGAGGGGAAGAGGATGACGACGCGAGCGCTGCGTGCGAAAGTTAATGGGGGCGGCGGCTGCGTAAGTTGGTGATGAAAAATAACCTAGCTGCTCTACTTAAATAGGAGAGGAAGGTCACGTGAGCATGGCTAGGTTTAATCTAAATAGGCTAGGGTAGCTGACATGGGCTTGTGAGAGACGTGGGTGGGCTTTTAGGGCAGTTGGGTAAGGTCTAGTTTGGGTTAAGGAAAGATATAGTGAGTATTGAAAAGCCCAAGATCACACTTCTCTCTCTCCTCTGAGTGTATGCGGCCAAGAGGGGTTTAATAGTGGGCTTAGTTAAAAAATTATAGAGTAATACACCTCATTTAAAAATAATGAAGGGGGTTAAGCATTAGAACTTAGGATTAACTATAGCTTAAAATGGAAGGGACAAAGTGGGTCAAACGGAGTCCAAAAATCGTGAAATAAATACTGGGGTGACCGGAGCGACGAGAGAAAGAAGACAGAGAAGATGGATCACAATTTCAACGTCGGACGACGAAACTAAAAATAGAAACGTCTCCCGTCAAAAGTGAAAATCACAACGTATCTTCGAATAAGTTTAAATTGTGGAAAAACGACTCGAGAAGCGTCGTTCCAAAATAGTGCCACTATTTAATATTCTCAGAGACGTTCACAACGGCATATCACACGAAAGTGTTCACAAACGAACAAGGTCTAAAACAAACACGTGCACGGTCAAAAGCACGTGCACGAACAACGTACAGCGAAAAGTGGTCGTTACATATATCATTCTACTTAAATATAAATATATATTTTAATATTGCATTCTTCCAACCTAAACAAGGTAAGGGTATTTGGAATAAACTTGGGAATGTGGTGAAAATCGATTGACGAGATAAAGGCATGTAATGCAGGAGAAACGACATAATGTGAAACAAATTTTAAAGTAGGATGAGACGTGCATGTATATATGCTTTTACAATGTGCAATAGGAAGATCGAGATCAAACATAGTTGAATCACTATTATTAGGATGATGCGATTGGGGTGCGACGAATGCGGACGGTGCATCGAACATGGACGGTGCGACGAATGCGGACGGTGTATCGAACATGGACGTGATCTCAGTTGGAAATGATTTAATGCGAGAATCATGTCATTTAATGGAAGAATAATATTAGGACTTTATTTGGCAATATTTTAAATAGGGAGTGTGATTTAGTACCTTTGACTAAATACCTAATTACTAGGATTTTTATTATAAATAAAGGGAGAGATCTATAGAGGATGGATATGTTGATTTTTGAGAGAATATTGATATTAGAGGTGAGATTATCCCTTGTTTTTCAGGAGAGTGCAGACGTCTTCTTCAATAGGCATTTTGGGAGGGCGATCACCTCTTTAATTGTGGTCAATGTATCTCTTTTATTTTCAGTTTTTATCTAATAAAAATCAGATTTTGTTTGGTTTCGATCAATTTGGTATCAGAGCACGTCGATTCTGCGGCCAAGATGGATGATCACCATATGTTTGAAATGCAACAAAGAGCTGATGTGCTGCGACAAGAAGGGAACATGCATTATTGATATGAAAAATTTCAGGAGGCAGCTAGCTCGCAAAAACTTATTTCAACAACATTTCCACAGCTAAGAGTGGAACTTGACATTTACGATGTTTAGTTAAATTGATTGGTTGTTATCTGGTGACTGGATGCTATCAAAGTTGCATTGCATTAGGTTCAGAGATCTTAATTTTTTGATCCAAAAAATGTTACCGTTTTTCTTTATAGAGAACAAGTTTATAGAGCACTTGGTTTTCTTCAAGCTGCTGACTCGGAGATGATGAATTTTTATAGGATTTTTTTCTAAGGATGAGACCCATTCGAAGGGAGACAAGACATCAAATCTGAACAAAGACGAAGGCAACGGCAGATATGCGGAACAAAAGGTGCCGGCCTTGGAAATATATGATGTCAAAATCATCTCTTTGGAGAAGGATGTCCAAGAAAAAAGATACAGATTCAGATGTGAACCTAGCTGACGACTCCGACGAAGATCCAAGACATCCCGACCATCGGAAGGATACGGAAGGGATCAATGACCCCCTCATAGGTCCCCAGGGCCCTGGAGTCCCTCTGCAGGGCCGGCAGCCCCCCTTGCGCTGCAGGGCCCTTGCGGGCCCTGTCCTGGTACCCAGGAGCCTCACAGAGCTTCGTAGGTAGACGATGGACTCATTTGGGTCTTGCGATTTGTTTCATGTCGTGATGAATCCACAAGGAACCTTGGTGGTTGTTGTAGCTTCTTTCCGAGCTTCGTGGAGGACGATGGATACCTTGGATGGTCTTTTGATCCAAGAGGAGGCAAGCACCATAGTCGGAGATGTCTCACGCACTTCATGCACCATCTTGAGGACAAGGTGGTTCTTTGGGGCGGAGTAATGATGCGATTGGGGTGCGACGAATGCGGACAATGCATCGAACGTGGACGTGAGCTCATTTGGAAACGATTTAATGCGAGAATCGTGTCATTTAATGGGAGATTAATATTAGGATTTTATTTGGTAATATTTTAAATAGAGAGCGTGATTTAGTCCTTTTGACTAAATACCTAATTAGTAGGAGTTTTATTGTAAATAAAGGGGAAGATCTAGAAAGGAGGGATATGTTGATTTTTGAAAGAATATTGATATTAGAGGTGAGATTATCCCTCGTTCTTCGGGAGAGTGCGGACGTCCTCTTCAATTGGTGTCTTAAGAGGGTGATCACCCCTTTAATTGTGGTCACGATACCTCTTTTATTTTTAGTTTTTATATAATAAAAATCAGATCGTGTTTGGTTTCTATCATAGGAGTTTTAGGAGTTTTAGGAGGTGAAATATATGCAGGTGATGGCATAGTTAATGAAGAGTTTGATTCTTTAAGTGTCTAGCGCAGACCTGGGTAACTACTAGTGTTCTTGTCAATAAAGAATCAATTTCTACAAGATGACTCTGAAGTTGGAAGTAAAAACATGAACTGCTAAATTGCGCTTAGAAGAATTTTCAGCATGTACGTATTTTATAGAAAAATGATTGACCCAGATTTTGAAATCAGCTGAAATTAGAAATTGCTTTGTTGTTGGACAAAAACATGCTTAACCGTTACATGTTCTAGAATATCCTAGAAACCGTTACATGTTCTAGAATATCCTAGAAACATTTCAAGGCTCTCAGATCAAAAATGACATTGTCTGGCCAATGATCATGCACAGAGCAGGCACATCCAATATGGTAAGAAAAACACATCAACATTAAGACAACGCTGTTTATAAGTGATTTGTTATATTAAATAACAAGCGGTAAGAACATCATTCCAAAGTCTTAGGAACATGCATATGAAGAAGCATTGTTGTAGCAATCTCTCGCAAGAGTTTTAGTTTAGCTAATCTATTATGCTGAGAATCATTTGAGCATGCGGATGATATGATGCTAGACTAAAGATATGAAGTTAATATGTGATGATGTACTGAAATACTTCGTAGGATTATCATATCACTTCGTAAACAAGGAACAAAAGCACCAAATTGGACTGTTACTTTAGCACAAAAAGCATTGTAAAGACAAAGAAGCACCATGAATATGTTTTTTAAAAAGATAGAGCCAAGTAATATAAGAGTATAATGAGTATAATGGATTACCGGCTCATTTATTGACCCCAAGGGGTAAGGCACAGAGTTGCTTGCCCAACCAACGTCATACTCAAAAATAGACATTTAATTTTGGTGTCAAAAGTTTTAAACTTTGTGAAGATGAATGTCCCATACAACAACGGGTAAGCATGCTGTTTATATTGAAACATGCCAATGGGCCAAGCTCACTGTCCAAGTGAATTAATCTTCTTGCTTTGTGTCAATCTTCTTCGTTCCAATCTCTTGAAGCACATAATAATTATAAAATAAAGTGGCAACAATGTAAAGACTGTGCTAATTAAGTAATAGAAAATTTAACAAAAATTTAGGTATAGACAGAACTAGGAATAAATCTAAGGATGGAGTGCAATCAACTATGCATACAACCCTAACAATGGTTGTAGAATAATCAACTCAGTTATGGCCTAGGAAATAGATGGAAGATTGAAGCATGATTATACCTTGATCTCTAGTAATGTCATCAGATGCACTTGAATTAGTTATCTATGTTTTAGGATCTGATGAAGAGGTAAGCATTATGGTTTAGCTATCTTCGCTATAATAGATGTAGAAGAGGGAGGCATCAATCGAACATCCCAAAACTACTGAAACAACAGATTCTGATTCCATTTAGCTGGACAATTTCACACTCCTCGAAGCAGAATACTCCTGGGAGGAGGTTACATGTGTTGATCCGCTCGGGCCTCTCTCATTCTTCTCTGCAAGTAAACTGTGTGCCTTTTCTCACCAAACCTGTTTACAAAAAGCATATACTTTCTACCTGGTACATGCATCTGCCTTTGATATGACCTCCACTTATGTCTTTTACCACGACAACCTTTGCCTGTATGGTATCTGCTATGCATGTCCCCACTTCATGTGGTATCTCCAAATGGGCATCGTGTGGCTAATGTTGATCTTTTATGCATGCTAGCAGATAGTTGACGTTGCAAGATTTTTGGGAATATCTGCTAGTGTACGAAAAGTTGGAAGAGACTTCACAGAGGAGCTTTAAAAAAACCAAGGACAAGTCATTGCATATTATGGGTTAAGTCTATGTTAGGAACTAACAAAAGGCACGATTTTTATTGAGAATTTAGTAGCAAGAGCTAGATAATTGAATACTAAAGAGGTGTATTCTCCTCCCAAGACGCCGAAGAGGACGTCCGCACTCGTCTACCGATGAAATCACACAAATAACAATAATCAAAGCATAGGTAAACAAAGAGGCTAGCCCCCTATTTATAATGAAAAGTAGGGCAATGGGGCTAGGGTATGCGGCGGCTAGGGATGAGAGGGGGCGGCCTGGGCATTGGGCCGCCCCACGCGCCTGCGGGAATATACCCGTAGGCGGCCTCCTGGGCCTAGAGGCACTGGAGGCCCATCAATACTCCCCCAAAGAGCCACCTTGTCCTCAAGGTGGAAGTCTGGAAAACACGCCGCCATATCATCCATGTCCTCCCACGTGCTATCGTGCTCTGGCAAGCCCCTCCACTGCAACAACACCTGCCGCCCTCCTGTGTCGCTCTGCCGAACCCCTTTCAGCACATCGGGCTCCGTCCTCACCTCCATATCAGTAGTAAGGATCTCTGGTAATGTATGGGAAGAGGTGTGGTCGCCAATGGTCTGGCGCAACTGTGAAACATGGAAGACTGGGTGAATGACGGATCCTGGGGGTAAGCGCAATCTATAGGCCACCGGTCCCACTTTCGTCTCGACCTCGAAAGGCCCAAAATACCGCGGTGCCAGCTTTTCATTCCTCCTATGAGCCACCGACCTCTGCCTGTGGGGCCTCAGCTTCAGATACACCATGTCTCCGACCTCAAATTGTATGTCACGACGGTGTAGGTCTGCCCGAGCCTTCATCACCTGCTGTGCCCTCGTCAAATGGAGCTTCAGCTCCTCCAGAATCTGGTCCCTCTCTGCCAAGTACTGCTCCACATCCGACACGGGAGTCGTATCATGCCCATAATGAAGTGAGGGGGATCTCTGCCATACAAAATCCTGAATGGAGTAGTCTGTGCCGCCGTGTGATATGAAGTGTTATACCAGTATTCCGCCCAGGCTAGCCAACGCGGCCACTCCTTAGGATTCTTTGAAATGAAGCATCGCAGGTAAGTCTCCACACTCCTATTCACCACTTCCGTCTGACCATCAGTCTGGGGATGGTAGGCTGTGCTCCGCTTCAATGTCGACCCCTGAAGCCTGAAAAGCTCCTGCCAAAATTTGCTCTGGAACACCTTGTCCCGATCCGAGACTATAGACTTTGGAGGTCCATGCAGCCGAATGACCTCCCTCACAAATACCTCCGTCACAGATACTGCGCTGTAAGGATGCCGAAGCGGGAAAAAGTGCGCATATTTGCTGAGGCGGTCGACTACAACAAAAATGACAGTGTATCCACCCGACTTAGGCAATCCATCTATGAAATCCATAGAGAGGTCCTCTCAAACCCGGTCTGGTAAGGACAACAGCTGTAGTAGTCCTCCTGGGACATCGCCTGGTACTTGTGACGCTGACACACGTCACACTCCGCCACCATTCTTGCCACCTCCTTCTTCAGTCCCTTCCAATAGACCTCCCTCGCCAGCTGCTGGTAGGTCTTGAGGACCCCAAAATGTCCTCCAATAGCACTGCCGTGGAACTCCCTGGGTATGGCCGGTATAAAAGCAGATGTCCTCGATATCACAAGCCTCCCCCAGTATAGTAGCCGCCCATCCTGAAGAGAATACACCGGGTACTCAGTCGACCCCTGTAGAAGGGCCTCTCGTATAGCTGCCAACTTTGGGTCCTGCTCCACCTCCTGATGTAGTGGGCCCCAATCTTCCAGGATAGACACTGCAAGTGTCTCTAGCTCCGCATCCTCCCGTCGGGATAATGCATCAGCTACCTTGTTCTCCAATCCCGGGCGGTACTCAATCTCGAACTTGTACCCCATCCGCTTTCTCAGTCACTTCTGATGCTCCTTCGCTACTATCCGCTGCTCTAACAGGTACTTCAGGCTCCGCTGATCCATGCGTACTATGAAGCTCCGTTCCAACAAATATGGCCTCCACTTCTGTATGGACAACACTATCGCCATCAGCTCTCTCTCGTAGACCGACCGTAGTCGGGCCCTCGTGGTCAACACCTGGCTGTAGTAAGCTATGGGCCGCTGCTCCTGCATCATTACTGCTCCCAGCCCATGTCCTGATGCGTCTGCCTCTACCACGAAGGGTCTGAAAAAGTCGGGCAACGCCAATACTGGCACAGTGGTCATTGCCCTTTTTAGGGCCTCAAATGCTGTCGTCGCCTCCTCCCCCCAATGAAACTGGTCCTTTAATAACTCCGTCAGCGGTCAGGCAATCGTCCCATACACCTCCACGAATCTGCGATAGTATCCTGTCAGCCCCAGGAAGCACTGAAGCCCTCTGAACGTGGTGGGACGTGGCCAGTTCAGAATGGCCGATATCTTTGCTCTATCTGGTGCAACCCCTCCTGCTGATACCACGTGCCCCAAATACTCCACCTGTGACTGTCCGAAAAGACACTTCTTTCTGTTCACATATAGCTGGTGGTACTGCAGCTCCTGAAACACCACCTGCAGGTGGTCCAAATACTCCTCTAAAGTACGACTGTACACCAAAATATCATCGAAGAAAACTAGTACGAATCGCCTGAGATAGGGTCGAAATACCTTATTCATCAGAGCCTGAAAGATGGCAGGTGCGTTTGTCAACCCAAAGGGCATGACAAGAAACTCATAGGGTCCCTCATGCGTCCTGAACGCCGTCTTGGCCACATCCTCCTGTCGCATCCTGATCTGATGGTTGCCGGACTTAAGATCTAACTTGTTGAACCAGGCTGCCCCGTGTAGCTCGTCCATCACTGGTATGAGAAATTTATCTGGGACGGTCTCCTTGTTTAACGCCCTGTAGTCCACGCAGAATTGCCAACTACCATTCTTCTTCTTTACTAACAACACTGGGCTGGAGAACGGGCTCACACTCGACTGGATCACCCTCCGCTGTACCATCTCAGACACCATCCTCTCTATCTCGTCTTTCTGATGCTGGTGGTATCGATAGGGCCGCACGCTAATGGGGGACACACCCTCTCGTAGAACAATGGCGTGCTCGTGGTCCCGCGGTGGTGGGAGACCCCGAGGCTCCTGGAAGATCTCCTCAAACTGCTCCATCAGCTGCTGCACCTCTCTCAGAATGGGCTGCTCTGTACCGGCCTCTACGTCGCCCTCACCTGTCAACGAGTACAGCTCCACCAAATATCCTCCATCCTCTGTCTGGATGGTCCTCACTATGGTCTTCAAGGAGGCCAAAACTCTGCAAAGGCTAGGGTCCCCCTGGAGAATCACTGCGCTCCCTGCCTCCTGAAACTCCATTCGCAACAGTTTCCAATTTATTGTCATCTCCCCTAACGTCTGTAGTCAGGTCATGTCCAGAATGATGTCGGTGCTCTCCAGGTCCAGAGGTAAAAAATCTCCAATAACCTGTATCTCCTGCATGGTCAATACCAGTCCCCTGCACACTTCCCGGCTGCTCTGCTTCTTTTCCGTCCTCATCATCACGCTGAAACTGCCGCAATCTATCAACTGGAGTCCCTGCTATGCCACCACCCTTTTGGAGATGAAATTGTGGGTAGCCCCACTGTCAATGAGTACGGTCACCTCCTGGTCACCGATCTCTACCCTCAGCTTCATGGTATGGTTCGGTGTGAACCCTACCACGGAGTTGAGGGACACCTCTACCACGTCCAACTGCTGGCCCTCCAGCTCATCCTCTGCCTCAGCTGCCTCCTCCTCGATGTCATCATCGTCGTCATCGTCCTCCAACAGAATCACCTGGAGCTTGCGCACCGCACACCGATGGCCAGGTGAGAATCGCTTATCGCATCTGAAACACAAGTCCTTCTGTCTCTTCTCTCTCATCTCAGCGTCTGTCATGTGCCTGAACTGCCCACAGCCTGAGGTGCACTACCCTTCTCTCCTGCCTTCTCCCTGCTCGTGTGGCCCGCCCCCGTGGGGTCCCTGCTCCTCCAGCACCAGATGAGGCGCCTCTTGGTATTTGGCCACGGAAGCCGCTCCTGACCCTCATGTCCTCTGTCTGCGCATCCTCTACCATCTGTGCCATCTCTATGACCTCCGAAAGCCTCCTGGGCTTGTATGGTCTCACTGCGGCTCTAAGGCTGGGCCGCAGCCCCTTCAAGAAAGTGCCCTCCAGCGACTCGTCCGACACCCCCATGTACTCGCCCTGCTAGTGTCTCAAACCTCTCGATGTACTCCCGCACCGGCCCCTCCTGTCTGAGGGCATATAGCTGCTCGTGCAGGTTCCCCAGACGGGGATCTCGGAACTTCTCCAGAGTCAGGTCCTTCAGCTCCTCCTAGTCGCGAATCTGCTGCCTCCTCTCCTTCCACCGATACCAACCCAGAGCTCTCCCCTCTATGCAAATAGCCGCGGCCTCCAACTTTTGCGCCTATGTCATGCGGTGTGCTGCAAAGTACCTCTCTGCTGTGAATAGCCAGGCATGCGGATCCTCTCCTGTGAACAGCGGCATCTCCAGCTTCCGCACCCTGAATTCTCCGCCAAAGTGCCCCTGCTCGGGCCTCCCCTCCACTCGGTGATGCGGGCGGTAGTGTTGTCTCCTCTCATCATGAGTCTCGTACTGCCTAGGTGGTAGTCCTCTGCGACCCCCCATAGTCTTCTCAGTAATTTCCACGCCGGCCCTCGAAGTCGTCCCAACCTGCATCATCGTCGAACTCAGCCTCGTAGCCTTCCCTGCCGTCGTAATAGTAGTGTCTCTTGCGTCCGTCTCCGTACGACTGATTCTCCACCGCTGATTTATGCCATGTACGCTCGAAAAATGCCCCCGGAGGCTGTCCGTGTGCATCACCTCCTGGCGGCTGCCGGGGGGCTCCCGCTCTCGGCGGGGGTCAAGCGGGCCCCTCCGGCCTGGTCGGAGGGCCTGCAGGCCCTGCCGGGCCTCTGGCAGGTTCGTCGGACCTATACGGCCTCCGGCCCTGCCGGAGGCCGCGGCAGGCGGGGGAGGGCCACCGTCCCTCTCCCGCAACGGTCGAACCCCCGGGTTGATTTGGGGGGTCGGCCACGGCTCTTCGTTGGCGCGCGGCTCCCAAAAAGGGCGGCTAGGGCTGCTGCCCCCTTTGACTCTCCACCGCCTTCCGTTGTACCTCCTCGCGGTAGTGGACCTTCCATGGCTCCTTGTCGTCTCCCTCGTCCAATTCCTCCACGTAATAGGGTTGATTTTGGGTAAAAATCTCCTTTTTTCCTTCTCTTTCTTCAAAGGTGCCGTCTTTGGTGTCGGATTAGGGTTTCATTCGTCGTGAGATTTAGTCGTCAAAAGGAAGAGGATCTTCGCGAATTGCTCGTTGTTCTTCGCTTGACACGCCTTCATGTGCTCGACGGATTCCACCACCGATTTCACCAATTTTTTACCCCTTAAATTTCTCCCATGAGCTTTTCCTCCAACGGCTCGAATTTATCCTTTGATCTCGTCGGGCCGACATGGATCGTCACGGTCTGATACCAAATTGTTAGGAACTAACAAAAGGCACGACTTTTATTGAGAATTTAGTAGCAAGAACTAGATTATTGAATACCAAAGAGGGGTAGTCTCCTTCCAAGATGCCGAAGAGGACGTCCGCACTCGTCTACCTATGAAATCACACAGATAACAATAATCAAAGCATAGGTAAACAAAGAGGCTAGCCCCTATTTATAATGAAAAGTAGGGCAAGGAGGCTAGGGCATACGACGGCTAGGGATGAGAGGGGGCGGCCCGGGCATTGGGCCGCCCCACGCGCCTGCGGGAATATACCCGCAGGCGGCCTCCTGGGCCTGGAGGCCCATCAGTCTACCTCGAAAGACTGAGACCAAGGTATAAGGTTTCGTCCGATACATGTCGGTATTGGGCGTTTCATCCCCGTTCTGTCCCCAACCGAGACGAAACCAGTAATAATGTTTCCGTTTCGGCCGGAACTTATTGCCATTTCGGCCAGTTTCGATCGGTTTCGGCCGAAATAGCCGGAACGGCACAGTTCCGACCGAAACCCAAGTTAAAAAATTAAGAGATGGAAGAGGAAGAAAAGAAGAAGAAGACGCAACAGCAGCTCAAACTAACACTGAGAAAAAATAGAAAAAATACAGAGGAATTTTTTTTAAAAAAGACTAACCGTTGCACGCCGCTCCCACCGTCGCCGCTCCTGCCGTTGCTTTCGTTCTCTATTTCCGCGGTCTCATCAGCCGTCGTCGTCACTCCTCATGGGACTGGAGGACGAGGGAAAGAGGGAAGAGGTGAGAGGGAAGAGGGGAAGAAGATGAGAGAAGAGGTTGGGAGAAAGGGACGTGCAGTGCTGGTGACCCACGTGATGGCAAGCTGGTAGCCACTCACTTTAGTGCTGCTATTCACATTACGAAGTTTGTTTGGCAAAATGTGTAATGTGAGTACAGTACTGAGTACTGAGATATTATGAGAATTGCTATGCGAACAGATCTTTTTACTAGCAGCACAGACCAACGTAATTACAAATTTGCCATTCTTTTCTTTACAAGAAATATATTTGGCAAAAAAAATTGTAGTATATTTTTATATATTTCGTATAATGTGTAATTTGTAAAAAAGTATTTGATACTTTAGTATTTAATAGTATTTGATATGCATTTAAGTATTTGAAACTACCGATACGAACAAAACGATACAAACGTTCGAAACCACCAAAACGGACGATACCGATACCGAAACCCAAATTTTCGGAAGACCGAAACTGATACCGAAACTGAGACCTAAAACCTTGGCTGAGACAACCAAATGCTCGCTTTGCTTAAGCACTTTTGAACGTATGTTGATATATGAAACAAAATGTTTAACTCATCGGACTTGTAAAAGTCAGCCTAATGCTTGGACATTGGCTTGTCCTTTTGTAGGCTCTACATTGCTTGAGAAGGATCATGCACTTTGTTTATATTGCTCTGTCTTGAGGAAAGTATCTCCAGGAAAAGCCAAAGTTCATTCACACTCTACAAATGCATCACCAGATTCTGTATCTCGTATTCCATCGAGTTCAATAGCTGGCTGTAGATTTGATTGTCATCTTGAGTCCCTTTTGATTCTGGTGCTGGTGGTGTAGGATGAAGGTCTATCAAATGCTTCTTATCTCTACCCATCAAACTGCTTTTCACAAGTCTCTTCCGTTGCAAGAAATTATTCTATTTTAATTTTCTATCATTGGCGTTGTTGGAAATTGCCCTAACTCTCAGTGACAAGAGATCCACATTAACTTGCCACTATATTCTCCTTGAATCTCCCTTGAGATCTAACTCAACTGTATGACACAACTCTAACCTAGATGCTCTCGGGGATCCCCCACACTAAGCAAAACAACTACAATCCTAGCTCTAGGTCATAAGAATACAATACCCAATCAAGAGATGATAATAATTTTTTGATATTGATTTGACAGAGTGATTTATAAATCAATGATTTTAACTGCTCGGTACAAAAGAGCATTAAGTGTTATGAGGAAAAGAACACTACATAACATTTTATTGCTGTAGTAACAAATGTGAATTTACTAACACATGTGAATTTACTGCATTTTTAACATGATCTAATCAGATCAGATCAAGGGTTGATTAGATCCGACTCAGATCTGATCGAGAGAAGATATAAAGGGCAATGAAGTTGTGGTGCGGATGAGGTTGACGGTGGAGGTGCCGTCTAATAAGGGCAATAATGATGATAGCAATGTTAGATGAGGTTGACAGTGGTGTGTGGGGATAACGAGGATGATGTCGGTGCAATTTGAACTGGCAGTGTAGCTGATGGGGACATCAGGGGTTACTTGTGCAGGCGACATCGCAATCAACCTAGTTCATTATGGATGGGCCCAAGCCCATTTGAAAGTTGAATTTTGTATCTTTTTATCTTTTGGTTTAGTCCACTTTGGGTAGAATGTGAGGGTTGAGGGCTTGTAATCCTATTTAAAGCCATGTATTGGGATATTTTTAATCAATGAAAGCTTGAAAGCAATTTTCCCTCAAAACCTGTGAAAGGTCCCTCTCCTTAGTGCGAAGCCTTGGATCCCTTGGTGTGAAGCCAGGTTATTTTCTTCCCCAAATCCCTAAATCGTTCGTGTTCTACATCAGTAGCATTAAAGTGAAGATTGAAGTAGGGGAAAGCGGCGTTGTCCAATCTCGTTAATGTCAATCTAAGCGTTGATGGCATCGGATCTGGCTATCGGTAACGATGGTGATAACAATTGGTGTTAAGGTGGCAAGATCTGAATTCAGTGGAGACGAAGTTAATGAAATGTGGTGACTGCACAGGCGAAGTTAATGAAATGTGATGGCGGTGATGGCGTAGTCTAGGTTAGAGATGATTGTTAGTGATTTTTCGGGATATGATATTGACTAGGGATTAATATTAGGCTGAGATTAGGGTTGGGATTAGGACTATGATTTTGGATACTATAAACTAGAGAGATGGGTAATTTGAAAAAAATGTTAGCGAGGCTTGTTAATTCCTCTATGTTTATTGTTTATTATTTATAGAGAAGCCAAAATGCACTTTATGCAAAACCCGTATACAATACACGTGTCTTAAGTGTAACAATGAAGAAATTTTTTTCATTATACTTGTTTATGTTTTTATTTGTTTGCATTCCTGCATGTGCATGTACCATATAGATGTACCTATCTGTTTGTTTTTGTTGTTAGTCTGACTTCTGTTATATTATAATGTTAGATATAATTATTAAATCATTCATCACAAAAGAAGGGGATTTATTATCATTTTCTTGTTAATAGAGGGATTAAGTGGCGCACAAGTTCTCGCTTATTAAGCGATGCTTAATCGTTGCGGACCAAATCCGCTTCACTGTGAGTGCTACTATTCAAGAAAGCAGGTGGGCCACTTTCTGTGCACAAAAGTAGTGCATTGACAGCTAAGCGGGTGCCAAAAGTGGCCTGTTTCGTGAAGCAGCCTGAAAGCAGGCTTGTTTCAAGTTTGAAATTGGGTTTGGAAGATGAAACACGACCCATGTCCAATTGGAAAGAGCAGTTTAAAAAAACTCAAAAAACTTTAGATTAGGACAACAATCCACTCTCTTTCCTCTTTTATCTTGGCCACTCTCCTTCCTCTTTTATCTTGGCCACGGAGGTCAAGCGGTGAACGGCAGATGGTGAAGGCATAGTTCAGAGTTCGGATCTTTTGTTTTCATACAAAATTTTATTTTCTTAGTTTTTTGTTCATCTTTGCTTCTTCATCCTCCAGCACCTCATCTTCATCCTCTCTCCATCTTCTTCATCTTCCAGTGTATCTTCCAGTGTGTGTGTATATAAGAATAATGTATTTGTGCTGTTCGCACGGAAAATTTTCCCGTGTTGACGCATACATCATTTTATTTATTTTTAAAAAATTTCATGTGCATTTTGCACATCATGGATGATCACCATATCAAAAATCAAGTGAATCCAATGCTATTTGATTCTCGATCCGATTGTTACAAATTTAATTGTTTTAGAACAATATATATATTTAATAATGAGTAGACCAGGGGTCAAATCTCCCTAATGTTTACCCATTTTTGGGTTTTATGGTTTTAGAATGAGAACATCAATCCTATGAAAAAGTTCAAAAAAAATCAGGTGTGCTTTTTGTGTGCTGTCAGTGTATGAAAATTCATGCGCTGACATTGCATATCCATTAACATATATACGTGTGTGTCAGCTATCCAAGGAGGAAATCACACCTTGGTTACATGTAAAAAATCCAACATATGTTATTTTTTGGATGATCAGAACCGTCCACTTTGATTTTCATATTCTAAACCTCAAAGCCACCAAATATCTTATGAACCCTTGGGGTTTTGATTGTTCATCCACTCAGTGCAACTTTAATAGTTTCATAGTAATAAAACTTTTTGCAACAGCTAGATGAACGGGTAACACTCAAAGTGTTATATTTGATGTTTTAGGGTTTTAAAATATGGAGATATGAACGGTTCCGATCGCCAAAAAATAACGGAGATGGAACTTTTTAACTATCATGCTAAAATTACCTCCTTGGCTAGCTGACTTACATAATACACACACACATGTTTGTATGAATTTCCCTAATTTTTTCTATTTTTTCATGATTGTTTATAATTTTTACCTTCTTCTGCCTTTTAATTGGCGCCTCTTATCCGTGTAAGGTTTGCTTAAGTAAAGCAGAACCTTGCCTCGCTTCTACAACATTGAAAGGGAGTACGGGCAATGTTGCCAAAATGCAAAAGTGCTTTTTTTAAAATGCTGTGTGGTGGGTGGTGGGTGGGGTTAATTTTTTTTGTTTTGTTTTTGTTTGTTTTTGTTTTGTGTGTGTGTGTGTTGGGGGGGGGGGGGGGGGGGGGGGGGGGGGTTGGTTTGGCGGTGAGGGGTTGACATATTAGTGTGGGAACTTGCCCCCATATGCACACGCCTACCCTGGTCCTTAGTTAAATCTTTTTATTTGAAATTTGATTCATGCTGACATGTGAATTTGGTGTTTTATTATAATTATTTCTGTAGCCTTACATAGCTGTGTGGAACAGGCTTTTGCAGATGCGTATTTTGTGCTGGAAAATGAATTATCACAGTTCTCTGATGATTGTGGCCCATGTTCAGCTACACCATTTGATATTCTTCGAAAAATTATTCCGAGTGTCGATTGAGAAGACTGAAGTTTGATCCCGAGTTTATGTCATATTTTCTGAAATTCTAGTGTGCTCCGTTCATTTTAGAATGGAAAACACATACCGGGCTGCATTCTGATTGATTCTTAGTTCCAATTTTGGGTTGACTGCCTCTGCTGTTGATTGACTAACAGATCATTCATTTCTTGCTGAGAAATGGTATGATGGGAGGCGTGTAATGTTTAAAGAGTGTGATATGGAGGCATTTGTCCGTCAGTTGACTTCCCTGTGTTCCAGCTTGGGGTTTACAATAGGTGAGTGATGTTACAGAAGATGGATCTTGAGTTACAAGGCTCCTCAAGGGAAAGCAGTAAGGTGCAGCTCGGATAATCCAAAAATAATGGTAAAGCAAGGCACACCTCTTGAGGCAAGGATATCTGGGGCTGGACAAAATGCTGTTTTGGATTCTATCTCATATAAATGGTAATTGTCGTGGAGGCGAGTAAGCTGAAGCGTCCTTAGAACAACGTTATGAACGACCTGAGCTGTTATGCAAGTTTACTAAAGATACGATGCTGAACATTGCTGAAAGTGTTTCGAGATGGTACTATTTTAATAGTCGAAAGAATTCAGGTCCAACAGTTTTGTGCATCACTTGCTGGATGACTTTCGATTTGGGTTATTTGTTCCATTGAAAGGTAATTATTGTTTTTGCCCCATCAATACATACATAGGAGATAACCAGTCTTGCATTTTCGATTATGTAGCGTGTTAAGTATTCTTGTTGATGACATTTGCTGGTTTCAGAAAGCACGTTTGTTAATCTGGAAACGCATTCTGATTTCGAGGAACTAGTTATTGTGAATTACGAAAGAGGCTTGTGGTTTAATCAGCAGGTCACATGATCACATGGCATGCGAAAATAATAAAATAATGCTTTTGGAGAGTCACAATTTGAGTAGGGATGAGAATGGGCATGCCCAAAGCCCGATTGGGCATGCCTCATTCCCATCCCTACAAATCCTTCATTTAGGAACCATCTTTGTTTCATACTCCTTAATGAAGGATTTGTAGGGATGTGAATGTGGCATGCCCAATCGGGCCTTGGGCATGCACATCGAGGCCCCAGTCTCTCAATCCTCTTTTCCTAAATGTTTCTTTCCATAACTTGCAGGTACTCAACGAGGTATGAAGTGGAATGCATTACATGATTGCCCATACCTCTGGAGGCATGAAGCAAAAACACAAGGAATGCACTCAGGACTCGCTAGTTGCATGCTATGGCTGCTTGTTCCATGCAGGCGTATGCTAATGCTGATTAAGCTAGTCACATTACAAGAGGCAACCCAATTGTTGATTTTTCGTGATTCCTTCTAGAGAAAAGAATTCATTTCTGGTATGCTATTGCTCTAGTGGAGGAAACCGATTATGCATCACAAAACTGTACACGCCCATTGATGAGGAAGTCGAACTCGGTAAGTATGCAATCTTCATACCATCCTTTTGTACCTCGATGTGGTTTAAGTTCGCATTATTATTCTTATATGTGTTCCTCACCATTCATATCAGACTTCAGCATCAGCCTCACTTCATAATTCACAGGTGATTAATTTACATGTGGCAGATAATTTTGTTATCCATCGCCATCGCAATTTTAGGGAAGAAAACCTAGACATCTCTTTTCGATTTAGATGATAAGGGGACCTTTGGATTTTTGCTTCTCCCTTATTTGGATTTGCTCTTAAGATTGTTATAATATTTCTAATATGGTAGTCAGAGCTGTAGAACCAAATGAAAATTGATGGATACCCCAAAGCATCCTAGGTTTCCGATGCCTTCCTCAAAGATGCCTTCTCTCTTTTTCTGACGCATCTCTTTTTCTCAAGGCAAATTGGGCCCATCACGTGAAATTATGCCCCGGTCAATTATAAGGCCAAACACCCTCCAAACTTTTGATGTTTTGCACTTTCCCCCCGCAAGTATAACAATTTGCATGCTATTCTGTCCTGAAAAATTGTGATGTGTGGATGTTTATTACATGGAGGGGGAGGGACATTCAATTACTCTTTCATATATCACATGTGTAGTCTTTTTCTTAAATAAGTATGAGCAGATCTTCATTGCTTCGAAGAAGATGGACTTGGCAATTAGTTACTTCTTATTATAGTCGGCGAATAGGCTAATTTACACCATACCACCTTTATCTTTCACATGTTTCCCATAATACTACCCTCAACTCCTTAAGTTACATACTACTATCATTATACGTTGTTAATGGCGAAAAAGATAATTTTGTGAAAGATAAAGGTGGTTTTGTGAAAATTACCCATAAATTAAACTTATATTTCACATTTACCGTGTACATCGTTAGGGGAGCAAATTGGGACAAGTAGTATTCTGTAACTTTAGTCGTTGACGGTAGTTTTGTGAAAATTATCCTGGTGAAATAACATTATCATGTTCTGTAAGCCATTCAGTATTACTAATATATATCTGTCAAACGTGGTTATATAATTTGCATACATGCATGTGATTTTGTTTTTTATGAAAAAAAAAATGCACATTGTAACTTGAAGATCGCCAGATATATGCAAAATGTGGGTCTCCATGGACTGATATGAAACGCTGCCTTGTATATGCATACTGTAGTGTAGGTGACCTTTGGCTAATCATTTTATACACTGAAATGAAATCCCAGAGGTTTGCGTTCTCATTTCTCCCATGATGGCAGTGCACATGGTGGTCTTGGCCAAGGTCAAGCTTCTATCATGTGGCCTCAGCAACTGGCAGCTCCTCGCTCTCCTCTCCCCCTTTGTGCTGAAGCTCCCCTTTGCCGGCTGCATGCCGGTATCTCTCTCCGGGGCGATCGTCTCCATGAGGTTCTTCCTCTTCCAGCTGAATCGCATATTGTTCGGAAACAACCACCAGCCGCGAAGAGACCAGAGGTGGCAAAGAACCTTCCGGCTTATCCAGGAGCGGCCAGCGATCTACCGGCGGTCGGCGATGTGGTCTGATGACGATGATCCTCTGGACCTGTCCGTGTTGATGCTGTAGGGATTCGGCGTTTGCTCCGTTTCATGATATCTAGGTGATGTGTGGCCACTGTTTTTGTAGTGGAGTTGATCTTTACTAGTCTTGTATATCTATGAAAGAGCGTTGTTGATGGTTTTAGCCGAGTGCTGTGTAAGGCTTAAATCGCTAGTAACGTACTTGTATAGTGTAGACTAAATCGTTGTGTTTCCATCAGCTAGTAATGGCTAGTGTCATTGGGGGTTTGCTTCTGAGGACTATAAATGTTACATTCATCCAACCACCGCCATTACTCTAGTAAATGAGGGGGGGCCATTTTAGGGGTCATCAAACTTTTGTCTTTTATCCCTTCTTACGGTTCCCCTACTGTAATGCCTGTAAATTGAGTCTATTCTAATCTATTTCTGTTTCTTCTTCTTCCATCATTATTATTATTGTTTACTCTTTTCATTGCGGGGGTTTCTCCGGGAGTTGCCATACACGACCTAATTTTTAAAGAATTCAGTGAAAATTCATAAAAATTCTTTAAAAAATGAAAAACATATTTTAAACATATTATATAATATTTATACATAGTATAAGTTTTTATTAAAATAGATAGTATTTTATTTAGGAGGAACAGATTAAGAATTAAAAAATGAAAAACATATTTTAAACATATTATATAATATTTATACATAGTATAAGTTTTTATTAAAATAGATAGTATTTTATTTAGGAGGAACAGATTAAGAATCAACAAATTAAGGAGGAACTATATTATGGGGAAGAAAATTAAAAAAATTGAGGAACAAATTAAAGAGCCTAGTTGTAACTATTATATGTGGAACTAATTAAGTGGGGAAAAAATACAGGAAAGGCCCATTACCCGTCTGGCCACTGGCTGGGCCGGCCCGGCCCGGTGGGCCGAGTATTGAGCAGAAGCCAGGCCCTAGACTGCGCCTCAATCAACGGAGCCGAACCAGGCCTGGCCGGCCCATTGACCAGCCCAGGCGGGTCAGGCCACGGGCCGGTGGGCCTTTTGGCCACCGTGAGACGAATCACATCTTTTTACAAGTTTGTCATTCAAGTTTTCATTTTTAAATCCCATTCCTCTTGCTCGCATCTTCTCCCGTCTCATCTCATCCCCGCCGTCGCCTCGCCCTCCTTGCTGCTGTTCATGAAATTCTTCAACTTCTTCAACTACTTAATAAATGTTAGGTAATTTATATATGGAAAGTGGTCTGTGTGTATCTGTGCATAGAATTTCCTGTTTTCTTCAGTATATAACAATATATGGAAATTTAGATGAGAACAAGGGTGATTAGCCGGTGCTTTGTAACTTCGAGGCGAAAATTACTGTAAAATAATGTACAAGTCTGACATGCATGGATGTCTGAAAGCAATGCTGCCGCACAAAAATAACTGGATAACCAATATAAATTTAAAAGACTCAATAAAACAAAGCAATTTCTCTCTTGTTGGCGCCTACTTTTCCTCCCCAGCTCGAGTTGGATGATCCTGTGAGTGATCATCGCTACATTGCCAACTAAAATCAATTTGTTCATGATTGTATTAATATCAAATAATGAACTTAATGATGCAGTTGCCAAAATAATGCTTCGTCCCGAGCATTTCCATTACATTTTAGAGCTTCACAAATTCATAACTTCAAGATTAAAAAACCCCCCTTGACAAATTCTATAGTATAAGTTGCAACTAAATACACACCATTTTCTCTCTCGTGTGTCCAAGACAAAAACATCCAAATACCAACATTCAGACTCTGAAAGCAATTAGTTTGCGACCGCTGCCTCTGGGAGACGAATATACAGGATATATCCATTCTATATAAAGAAATCGAGGAGAAAAACACATCGTTCATTTATTTTCAGTGTCTGTGAGGAGGAACCTGAGGAAACTCGGACCACTGCGAGGCTTGGACTCGGGCACTGTCCATCTCACATTATAGAGCAATTGGGTGAAGACTCGAGCATCTCTGGAGATCTGCAATAGACAAACCGGTGCAAATCTCATAAAAATATCATAAGCAGAATTAAGCGATGATGAGATTTACACTTCAACTTGACTCTAGGTATGTAACTTTATGCCATAAAATTTTTGCAGACTCCGGCCCTGGCCCTTTACAAAGAGGAAACATAATGGACCTAAAGAAATTAATAGTTCCATAAACCAAATAAAGTACAAGGTCATGCGTTGAACCGTGGATGAACAAGGCGAAGCAATTTATAATTATTATTAAACATATGATAATTTACCTGCAAGTTAGTTATTTGGTGAAGTAGTGTCAGAGGTTTAATCATGCAAGTCAAAATTATTATCTCACACGGGCAAATTTTCAAAAGACTATCTTTATGTTTCAGCGTTTTCCCAAGGCTTAGCCTGTTGCACGGGGTTGAAATATGAGCCTAATCACTTTTGCCTATTTCCAAATCAAAATTAATAGGATAATGCAAACAATTTGCTTGATGCACCTAACATCTTTCATTCTTATCTTCAACTCCAATACATTCTCCAGATTTTCAAGACACTGACACTCCCCATCCGTGTCAGGTGCTTCTACAAATGTAAACCTTTATTCATCTCAAAAGTATACATAACAAGAGCTATGTTATGCCCTTTTTTTAAAACAAAAGCAAGTGCTCTACAGTCATTTTACTAGTTTAGGAGCTTTAATGATGTGAATAACGGCCAGCTGCACGCATTTGAGTTAAATTTACATTTGAACCAGACACATATAACCTTGCTCACATGCCTAGGTTTGCAAGTATCTATGTCTAACAACGCAAGTCCATGTCGGAGTATAACATGTGTCCACGTCTAAATGTCATAGGAGTTTGTATCACAGGCAGTATCACCACTGCTAAATGTCAACATAAATGCATTGCTATAAGTACACGGTTTTATATCAGAAAGAAACATGCATAGCCACTGGCAGGCCGGAGTTATCTGCACTTAATCTCAAATTGAACAAGTAGATGGATAGGAAAAGAATTCTAGGCCTGAAGAAGAGGATATTATAGGGCTCATATTGCAGCAAACTATAAACTGGGCGCAATTATAACTTTTGACTGGATAAAAAAGATTATGCAGACAAGAGGGTATAAAGTGAACCAATAAGGAACAAACCACAAATAATAGTTAAAAGTAGGGGCAAAAGAATTAATTTGCAAGATCATATTTTTGCAGAGCAATCACATGATCTAGATATCTATAGCCCATTCATCAAGTCGTTGGAGAACTGATATATTGGGCGGGTTTGCCGGACTGTGATGCGACTTGGGAGGCCTACGACGTGATGCGAGAGCAGTTTCCTGACTTCCACCTTGAGGACAAGGTGGCTCTTTTAGGGGGGAGTATTGATGCGGACACGCCAGAGCCGAGCACACGCGGGGAGCCCACGATTGTTTACGTGCGCAGGAGGAGGCGTGGGGGCCGGAATTAGCGTTAGTCATTTCAGGGGTATTTTGGTCTAGTCAGACCAAATTAGTAAATCCCCATTTCCCTTTATAAATTAGGGCTAGCCGTCATTAGGAGGGCATGCTTGATTTGTCTTCGAACAATCTAGTTATCAATTTGATGCTGTTTAGGCTTTTAGGCGTTCAATAAAAGCTAGGAGATTGATTCGTCTCGAAGAATCTTTATCAAGTTCTCAATTTCTAATTGTTCTTCCACTATTTTCCATTTTTTCCACCTTTAAATCGCTGTTTTGATCAATTAATCGCTGATTTGATCCAAACGGCAAGCGGTTCGTATCAAGAACACACTGTTTTCTGTTAATAGAAAACATGAGCACTTGATGAGCTAGAGATCACTTAAGTTCATGCGTGCATGCACACACACGTCGTACATGATGGACATCTAGGTGAACCATTCCAATTATTCTAAAAATGATTCTCTAGTTGCTACAAGCCCTAATGTTGACTCCTTTCCCAACTCGGTAGTGTTACAACATCCCATGATTTCTTATGTGCGCTCACACGCTTATGGGATAACAATAACAACATACCTCTTTTTGTACCCACAAATAAAGCATCAAATGGTACAAAACCACAAGGATGCTGTCTACATAACAGTAGGCGTTGAGCTACATCACATATCAGTATAGACATTAAAAATAAAAGTCCATATTGCTGGAAACAAAGGATGAGATCTCATAAATTAAGCTTTGCAGAACACCAGCTTCTTTGAATAGTGTTCAAGCAATCACAAAAGAAACAATTAACAAAGCATATAGATTATCATACTTCGGGGTCACTTGATGAATATAGAAACATGATGAACACACGATTGTAATTTCTGGATAGTCTATGTGATGCAAATTGCATCGACGGAGCAGACATGGATTGAAATCTCTATATTGATAATCGAAGTGATGGTATCCACACTTCCGATACTTCATAGTTCAATAAGTAACCCATCTCAACCAAGTGGACAGATACAAGCAAATAATAACCTAAGTTAATAACACGGAAATGCTTAAATTAAATACTACACCTTGGACACTACAAGATCGGCGGACACACCCAACCCCCAACCCCAACCCCACCCCCCCCCCCAAAAAAAAAAAAAAAAAAAAAATAACACACACACACACCCCCCACCCAAAAAAAAGCCCACAACTGTATACTAGATATCACAACAACTCCCCTCCCATTTCAATTGACTGATTCAGATGGCATGGACTAACATCACTATTTTTAAGGTGAGAAGATGGGGTAACATAACACCTTTTTTATTTTTTTTTAAAAATAAAATTTAAATAAACTCGGTCAATGTCACTATCTTAGTTAACTTTTACAACTTAATTATCCTCAATTTCCAATTATATTATCACTAGTCATAAAATGGAAACCAGAAGCACGACCGGGGTCTACGTGGTCCGAGATAATACTTATATATCAGTCACAGTAACTAAAGCATGAGACTTTTTGGTAATTCGCGTAAAACAACAAATTCGGCGCATGCGCCTTCGACATGGAACAACTTCGTCACGGGTGCCTTTGGCATGGACAAATTCACGTAGAACAACAAATTCGACACGGCCGCCTTCGACGCGAAACAACAAATTAGCATAAAAATTTTATCAGGCGCATTCAGAGCGGGACGATAAATTAACGTAAAAAATAATTATTTATCAGGCGCATTCGATGCGGAACAACAAATTAGCATAAAAATTTCCCCAAAGGTTATTTCCCCAAAATTATTTAGCCGTAATTTAATGTGCCTCGTTATTTCCCATATTAAATTGTGGTTGCCTCGTTATTTCCCCAAAAAGGTTCCCCCCAAATATAAAGATTTCCCCCCAAATTTTTTCACAAACTCAAATCCTAGCCATTTATTCCTCAAGATTAAATCTGAGCCGTCTTTCTATCAACCCCTTTGTCCTAGTCAGCTTGTCCTATTCAGCCCTAGAATTCAAAAACAGATGTCAAATGCAATATAGATGTGTATTGTAACTTATTTGATAGATCAAAATTGTCAACTACAATTATGAATGGATTATTCATTTATTACACGTGCATGTGCCCAGAAATCTAGTGTGTGTGTGTGTAATACATCTGTATAATCACTATCTTCCTCTTCTCTAAAAAATGAGTAAGTTATATAGATACACCTATAGTTAAATTAAATTCTAGACCCCATTCATGCATTATTATTTTAAGTTCACATTCTCTGTTATGTATACAATACATTAGAAATTTATCAGTAATGAACATCAAGCACTCAATATATGTCCACCATCTATGTAGCATGCAACTTAAACGAGAAATCAAAGAGAGTAGTGAATATGCAACTCAAAGTGTGCATGTATCCAGAATAATTATCCCATCCTATATAGCATGGACACTTCTATAATAAAGCCGTTATCCTAAAGCCGTGACATGTTGGACATGCATTTAGGGCACGTGTCAAACACAATTTGTTATCATAAAGCCGTGACATTTTGTTTTAAGTGTATATTGAGAATTTGCTAAAACACCAGGTATTATGTCATGTCATGCCCATGTCAGCATGTCCGTGCAACATAGATCCAACCTCTACAATATATAGTGTTCCATAGCTGGTGATGAACTAATTCACATCCTCAAATTCACATCTAAAGCAGGAAGCAGCTTTATAGTGGTAAATGGATCTTAATTATATTTAAAAGAACACGAATGGATCAGCCATGCACCCTTCTCTGCAGCCATGCCAATGACTTTAAATGAGTCTTATACTATTGAACTTCATCGTTCACTTTTTGTAGAGATAAATATATTGCTTGGAACTATGGATTCAATAACCACATCATGTATCACTGTCATGGGTTTGTATTGCATAAATCTAAAAATTTTGGAAGTAAAAATACTTCAGGCTGATGGTTTGTAGTTTTCGTTGGAAGCTGAAATCAGTTGCAACTTATTCATGTTTAACATGAGCTTGAATATCATCATGTCAACAAATAATAAATGGACTATGGCATATATGCTAAACCAGATTCAATTGCGTCATGAAAAAGGACATGCATAGTGATGAGATCATTACGTATCAGCGGAGAAGACGCAAGGCGAGATCAGAGGAGCAGAATTAGTCGTCGGGCATTTTTGGAAGGTTTTGGGCTGATTTAGTAATTTCCATTTTTGGAAGGTTTTGCGCTGATTAAGTAATTTCCATTTTTGGAAGGTTTGGGCATATTTAGTAGTTTTCTTTTTATGACCAGATCTGCTCATATATAAGTTGAGGGCCGCCGTCATTTGTTGGCATGCAACTTTTGAGTGATAAACCCTAGTTTTAGAGTGAAAGTTCTTAGATCTAGTGAGGGTTAGTAGTTGTTAGTCGTAGATCTATTGTGGAGAGTCGGCTCCCTCTCAAAAGGGGTCGTTTATCTTGTATGTCATTTGATTCCAATAAAAATACCAAATTTCAGCCCCAAATCCTATCAAATTGGTAGCAAAGCGACGATCCGATATGGCGGCAATGAGAGCAAGTTCCAAGATGGAGGATCTAGAGAAAAAGATGGGGAGATCGATACCAAGATTAACGCCCAGAATGAGAAGGTTGATGTCATGGATAAGAAGATCAACTCCGTCAAGGGGGAGGTCTCCGCTCTCACGGCAATGATGAAGGCGTGGGTGGAGAGCCAAGGCGACCTTCGTCGCAAAAAATATGAGTCCAAAATGGTAACTTTGTTGCCCCCTCTTCAGATCTAGGGCCAATGGAATCATCTTTAGACAAGGGAAAGAGCAAGCTCGTGATCTTGGGCGAGAAGACAACCAGGGAAGACGGTGAAGATCGCGATTGAGCATATCCGGACGGATCGAAACGCCGGGAGAATGCCGTCGGCACCCTAACCCTCATTGGGGGAGTCGGCGGCCCCTCTGGACATTGCGCGCAGTCTAGGAGCAACCCTAGGGGCCGCACGACTCCCAGGGTCCTCCCTGGGACCGCACGGCACCCCAGGTTACCTCCTGGGGCCGCGCAACCCCCAGGGAGGGGTGCACGACCTTCCAGGAACCTCTTGGGGGCGCCGCAGCCCCCAGGGCATGGGTGGGTGCTACAACAGATACCAGGAGTGGGTTCAGATGCTCGTCAAGGTCCTACGCATTCTCATTTTACAACCGAGCACCCTGAAGATCATTCTCAAGGACCGTGGACGCTGGCGAACCGTTCCGAAAGGGAGGGTCCTGCAGCAGGAGCCCAACACCAAGGAGGACATGGAGATCCTTCGGGAAACCCTTGGGAGCACCGATGTCCAGTTGGGGATGATGTAGGTTGGGAGAATAGCGGCGTAGGAGGAAGATTGTGGGATGAATGGAGGGCCCAACGTAATGCGCAACACCAGTTCCATTTTGATCTGCTAAGAGGAAGGACGAATCAGGGCAACGTGGGGTTGGAGAACAGTGTCAGGAAGTTGAAGATGCATGTTTTCGATGGAGATGACACATGCATGTATCTACATGACGGAGAGGTATTTTCAAGTGAATGGGTTGACGGAGCCTGAGAAATTACATGCGGCATGGCTCTGTTTGGAGGGAAAAGTCATTGCATGGTACCAATGGAAACAGCAGTGGCGACAGGTCAGATCCTAGGAGTTCAAGGAATGCTTACTGGATCGTTTTCGAGATACCCATGGAGGTGACTTGTACGAGCAGTTCTTGGCTCTGCAGCAGTGGGGTACCGTGAAGAAATATATAGAGCAATTTGAAGCACTCGGTGGCCAGGTGAGGGGGGTTCCAGAGGCAGCCTTGATGAGGAGCTTCATGAAAGGACTTAAGCCCAACATTCGGACTGAGCGGCCAAGGGGGTTGATGGATGTAATGGAGCTGGCACAGATGACGGATGATAAGAATACAGCTTAGCGGTAAGCGAAGGGAGGTTGGAGTGGGGTTACTTTTCGCAGCATAGGCCAGGCAGGAGGGCAGGAGCCATCAGCAATAGAAGGACAGGCCAAGGGGCTCCAGACGAGCAAAGAGAATAGTAGTGTCGCACAGCCTAGTGGGCCTTTTCGAAGGATGACAGAGACGGAGTGGGCGAATAAGAAGGCGAAGGGGCTGTGTTTCCGATGTGATGAGAAGTACTGCCCTGGACATTGATGTCGGAAGCGATCTGTGCATGTACTCTTAATACGTGAGGAGGATGGAGAGGCAGTTATTGAGGACACTGAGCAGCCCTTGGAGGAGACAGAGGTGGAGCAGGAGCACACTCATGTTGGAGCCATCGGAGGTGATAGAAGGTCGCCAGAGGCAAACATGGGAGTGAGAGGTTCTGGTTAGGTGGTCGGTCCTACCAGACCATGAGACGACATGGGAGCCCTATGATGTTATTGAGCAGAAATTTCTTGATTTCCACCTTATCGACAAGGTGGTTCTTTTGGGGGTGAGTAATGATGAGATCATTACGTATCGGCGAAGAAGACGCAAGGCGAGATCAGCGGAGCAGAATTAGTCGTCGGGTATTTTTGGAAGGTTTTGGGCTGATTTAGTAATTTCCATTTTTTGGAAGGTTTTAGTCTGATTTAGTAATTTTCATTTTTGGAAGGTTCTGGTCTGATTTAGTAGTTTTTCTTTTATGACCAGATCTGCTCCTATATATGTTGAGGGCAGCCGTCATTTGTTGGTATGCAACTTTTGAGTGATAAACCCTAGTTTCAGAGTGATAGTTCTTAGATCTAGTGAGAGTTACTAGGTGTTAGTCATAGATCTATTGTGGAGAGTCGGCTCACTCTCAAAAGGGGTCGTTTATCTTGTATTTCCTTTGATTCCAATAAAAATCCCAAATTTTAGCCATAAATCCTATCACATAGCTCAAGCATTATAAACATTACCACATAGTTATCTGAACATCAATCAAGGAACGGAAACTGTTCAGTCGAGAGCTATTTAAAATTGAAGAGAAAATCTGTCGGGGATCCAATTTGTTGATTCAGACTAAAAATTGAGTCCTTTATTTGTTATTTGAGTTTTTTAAAACTTTTTGTGGGAGTTGTTTGAGTTTTCTTATATTTTAGTCATTTTCTTATTTTGTCAATTTCTTTAGTCCCACATCGTTGTATTAGAAGTTTGGTTCAAGTTGTAAGATTATAAAAAAGCCTTAGACTTATTTTATTTTCATTGAAGATTAACAAATGAAATTTGTGTAAACTTTTTGTTTGCCATTAAATCTTGATCATTGGAGTGTGAGTGTGATTGTTTGGATGTAAGGTTTGGAAAATTTTCATATGCGAGGTGTGAGTTAATGATCATCAGATCTTCGAGTGTGAGATCTGAAACTGTATCAATCCCTAAATTGTTTTCCACCATAAGTCCTCCCCTTCTATCCTATATTAGATTGGTATCAGAGCCAAATCTTGAAAAAAATTTCTATCTTCATCATCATCTAGGTAGGTTTTAGTTAAAAAAATCAAATCAAAGAAGAAGAAGAAAGGGAGTTTCTGAAAAAAAAAGGAAAAAATCATTTTAGTTAAAATGGGAGAAGAAAAAAATAGAAAATGCGTAAAAATAAAAAAAGGAAAAGAGAGTAATGTTCTTCCACACTTTAGCTGCCTCCACTCCTAAGAACCCTCGCTCTATTACCCAATACAAAAGAAGAATTCCCCTGCTGTTCACCTTCATCATCACCACAACAGCAAACACATCAAATTCCTGCCAACCAAAATAAAAAACATAGCCCAAAATCACAACCAAAACCCAAACACTTTCCCATTGGCTCCGCCTCTGCCTCCATCATCAGTAACCACCAATGCCACAACCACCACCCAAATTCATCACTGTCATTTTTTTGAAGTCGCAACTGTCATCACATCTCTGTCACCATCGTTGTCATCCTCCAAAGTCACTGCTATCATTATTATCCTCTTCAGTCTTCAAAACCCATCACCTTCGTCCGGACTATCTACCGCCGTCACTGCCTTCACAAGAGGGACCCGTCGTCATCACTGTTGCTATCGTTGAGAGGTTCTGTCGCCGTCGATGACACTTTAAGTAGCCCCAGCCAGCCCTTGTTCGTTGAAAACCACCACAGCATCACGTGGCTCATTGAAGCCGAATTTGAAGATCAGCTCAAACTAAGCCGATACTTTTTACCGGCTCAGTTTCGAGCTGACTGCTACAGTGGAAGCCGAGCCAAGCTACAGTGATTAAACCAATCTGATAGCGATAGTACGGCTTAGTGATTTTCTACCATAGTGAACAATACCCGAAGCTGTTTTTGGTATTTTGCGGTTGTGTTTCAATCTTTTCATGTAAAACTTCCTGCATTGTGCATTGATCATCAGAATTGCTTATCCATGGTTTTTAAATATCTTACATCATGCACAGAGCTGGTCTTCCCTTCAAGTAACCACTAATATGATCAAAATGTGATAGGAAATCTAGGGGTTTGGAAGAAAAAAATCCGATTTTTATATATTATATAAGAATGAGAAAATATACGATAAGAGTTTCTTTCGAGAGAAAACCAACTCTCCAAGCTTTAGATTTAAAAGACAAAACTTAACTCTCACTTATCTAGGGTTCTAGGTAATTCTAAGGTCTACTCTCTTGATTTTCAACATGAAGACACTAACTCCACCCCCAGTTACATATATAGGTCAGATCTGTCCACAATTACAAATACCCCCTAGAAACCCCAGCATTCACAAAAATACCCATAAACTTCAAAAAAAACGACTCTGGCTAGTTAGCCCCTCCAGGAATTGCTTTGTGCTGCCACCTCTGATATGTTAAGATCTCATCATTGCTCTCCCCAAAAGAACCACTTTGTTCTCAAGATGGAAATCAGGGAACCACTGCGCAATAACCCTGAAAGACTCCCAAGTGGTCTCGTGGTCTGGTAGGCTCTTTCACTGAATCAACACCCTCACGTGTCCTTGTAGCCCCCCACGAATCCCCTTCAGCTCTGCCGGCTCCAAAATCACCTTCATGTCCTCGATTTTTAAATATCTTACATCATGCATAGAGCTGGTCTTCCCTTCAAGTAACCACTAATCTGATCAAAATGTGATAGGAAATCTAGGGGTTTGGAAGAAAAAAAATCCGATTTTTATATATTATATGAGAATGAGAAAATATACTATAAGAGTTTCTTTCGAGAGAAAACCAACTCTCCAAGCTTTAGATTTAAAAGACAAAACTTAACTCTCACTTATCTAGGGTTCTAGGTAATTCTAAGGTCTACTCTTTTGATTTTCAACATGAAGACACTAACTCCACCCCCAATTACATATATAGGTCAGATCTGTCCACACTTACAAATACCCCCTAGAAACCCCAGCATTCACAAAAATACCCATAAACTTAAAAAAACGACTCTGGCTAGTTAGCCCCTCCAGGAATTGCTTTGTGCTGCCACCTCTGATATGTTAAGATCTCATCATTGCTCTCCCAAAAGAACCACTTTGTTCTCAAGATGGAAATCAGGGAACCACTGCGCAATAACCCTGAAAGACTCCCAAGTGGTCTCGTGGTCTGGTAGGCTCTTTCACTGAATCAACACCTCACGTGTCCTTGTAGCCCCCCACGAATCCCCTTCAGCTCTGCCGGCTCCAAAATCACCTTCATGTCCTCGATTTTTAAATATCTTACATCATGCATAGAGCTGGTCTTCCCTTCAAGTAACCACTAATCTGATCAAAATGTGATAGGAAATCTAAGGGTTTGGAAGAAAAAAATCCGATTTTTATATATTATATGAGAATGAGAAAATAGACGATAAGAGTTTCTTTCGAGAGAAAACCAACTCTCCAAGCTTTAGATTTAAAAGACAAAACTTAACTCTCACTTATCTAGGGTTCTAGGTAATTCTAAGGTCTACTCTCTTGATTTTCAACATGAAGACACTAACTCCACCCCCAGTTACATATATAGGTCAAATCTGGCCACAATTACAAATACACCCTAGAAACCCCAGCATTCACAAAAATACCCATAAACTTCAAAAAACGCCTCTGGCTAGTTAGCCCCTCCAGGAATTGCTTTGTGCTGCCACCTCTGATATGTTAAGATCTCATCATTGCTCTCCCAAAAGAACCACTTTGTTCTCAAGATGGAAATCAGGGAACCACTGCGCAATAACCCCGAAAGGTTCCCAAGTGGTCTCGTGGTCTGGTAGGCCCTTTCACTGAATCAACACCTCACGTGTCCTTGTAGCCCCCCATGAATCCCCTTCAGCTCTGCCGGCTCCAAAATCACCTTCATGTCCTCGGTCAGCTTCAATGGCAGCGAAGAAGGGGTGTGGTTCCCAATGGCTCGAAGCTGCGATACATGAAACACATGATGTATGGTGGGCTCCAATGGCAGCTTCAACTTGTAGGCTACCTGGCCGATCTTAGCCTCTATCTCATAAAGCCCATAGTAGCGAGGTGATAGCTTCTTATTCTTTTGGTGTGCCAAAGAGAATTGGCAGTAGGGCCGTAACTTCAAATATACCCAGTCCCCCACTGCAAAATGCACCTCGTGTCTGTGTCCATCGACTTGAGTCTTCATGATTTGTTGGGCTCTCGTCACGTGGCGCTTCAACTCCTCCAGCACTCTGTCCCTCTCCAAATATTGCTCCACCTGTAAAATTAGTGTGGAACTGTGGCCGCAGTGAAGTATGTGCGGAAGGTCACGCCCACATAGGACTCGGAATGGCGTGGTCTAAGTGGCCGTGAGGAAAGAGGTGTTGTACCAATACTCCGCATAGGCTAGCCACTTCGTCCGCTGCTTCGGATTCTCATATACAAAGCAGCGCAAGGTCTCGATGCTCTTGTTGATGACCTTAGTTTGGCCGTTTGTCCGAGGATGATATGCAATGCTCCTCTTCAAGACCGTCCCCTGCACCCTGAACAACTCCCTCCAGAAATAGCTAAGGAAAACACGACCGCAGTCGGATATAATAGACTTCGAAACCTCGTGCAACCCACCACCTCCTCAATAAACGTCATCGCTACTATCATTGCGGTGTAAGGGTGATGAAGTGCCACAAAAGTGTGCACATTTGCTGAGCGGTCCATTACCACTAAGATGACTGAGTACCCATCGGATCTCAGTAGACCATCAATAAAATCTATCGTCACTCCTCCTTGACCCAATCTGGTAAGGAGTGGCTGCAGCAATCCACCAAGGACCATCGTCATGTACTTGTGACCTTGGCAAACGTCATACTTCGTCACCATCTCTGCAACATCCTTCATCATTCACTCCCAAAACAGCTCCATAGCCAAGCACTGACAAGTCACGAGGACTCCAGAGTGGCTCCCAACTGCACTCTAATGGAACTCCTGCAAAATGCTCAGAATGTGTGTGGAAATTCTAGGCAGGACTAATCGCCCTTAGTACAAGAGACGTTGCCCCTCTACTGAGTACCTTGTGTAGTCTGTCGAACCATGTAGAAGGGCAAATCAAATCTTTGACAAGCCTTCATCGTCCTCGATCTCCCGCTGCAAGGGCTCCCAATCAAGAACCACCGGGTACCGATAAGGCGGCCAATTATGAATCTATCTCCCATCGTGATAAAGCATCTGTCGCCTTTTTCTTTAGCCCCGGCCTATATTGAATTTCAAATTTGCACCCCAATAGCTTGGTTAACCACCTCTGATGCTCCTCGGTCACCATTCGATGCTCCAGAAGATACTTGAGGCTCCTCTGATCTGTACGTATTATGAAGTGACAACCAAGCAAATAGGGTCTCCACTTCTGCACTGTCATGACAATGTCCATCAGCTCTCGCTCATAGACGGACTTGAGCCAAGCTCTCACTGTCAGGGCATGGCTAAAGACACCGGCCTCTAGCCATGCATCACCACTGCACCTAATCCATAGATCGATGCGTCTGTCTCCACCACAAAAGGCTGTCTAAAATCTGGGCGGGCTAGCACCGGAATGCTCGTCATAGCCCTTTTTAGGGCCTTTAAAGCTCTAGTGGCCTTCTCGTCCCACTGAATGTCCTTGAGCTGCACTTGACAAACTTCATGTAGGCTCTCTGACCTCCTGAAGGTGCCTGGCTGCGGAAGATGGATCCGCCCTAAGCTCCTTTGGCCCGTCGCTCTGTCGCGAGTCTATCCACCACCAGCTGAGCTAGCTCCATCATCTCTAACAACCCCCTTGGCCTCTACAGGCGAATCTTGACTCAGATAGCTGGCTTGAGCCCCTTCATGTAGCTCCCCATCAGGGTCGCCTCTAATATCCCCTCGTGTGGCCCAAGAGTGCCTCAAACCTCTTCCTATAGTCGATGATAATTGTGACATCTTGCCGAAGAGTAAGTAGCTGCTCGTGCAAATCCCCTCGGGTGTCTCTAAATCGATCCAGTATGTAGTCCTTAAACTCCTCCCACGATACCATCGGTTGCCATTGCTGCCTTCACTCAAAGCAAGACAACAACACCTTCCCTTCTACGCAAACACCCGCCGAATGCATCTTCTCACGTTCCGTCACATGGTTCACTTCAAAATATATCTTCCCGTGATAGATCCACTCATAATCATTCCCTTTTAAAATATGCATTTTCAGCTTCTAGACCATGCTCTCGGGCCCAAACATCCATTGCCCTGCTCTCCTCTTTGGCAGTTCGAAGTGAAGTTGATAAGTATTCTGTGGATCTCCTCCATCTTCTTACAACCATCCTCTTGCTTCACCATAGTCTCCACAGCCTCCAGCAACCCACGCAACATCTGCCAAGCTCCAGGGATCCTCATTTCAATCATCATATCCTTCGAAGTTGTCGTCAACACCATGTGTCTAACGTCGAACTCTGGAAGTCCTTACGTATGCGTCTTGTACTTCCTGCGCTTCGGAAGAAGGCACGCTGCCTCCCTTAAAGGCCACCAGCCAACAGCCCATATTCTGCTTGAACCGGGGTCATCGCCTCTTTGGGTCGGATCGCCTCCAAAGGTCGCATCTTTTCCCCTTCCTCTTGCTCAGATTTTGTCCTTTTGGCCTTTGATCTGAGGAATTCACTTCCAAGTTGTCGTATTTTAGTGCTTCTCCTTCGAGCCATGGTTGACGACGGTCGCGCACGAGCTCCTTCAACATCGAAACCACCAAAGAGACTTGTTCCTTAAAAGATCCAACTTCATTTTCCACCGACGACACCTTCTCCTTGAGAAAATCTACATCACTTCCCAACTTCCATTGTTGCTCCTTTAGGTTTTCCGCTTAGTGCCCCCATTTTTCCTCTGATGCATTCATCTTCTCCTTTGATCTTGTTCCCATTATGTGGATCTTAGCCGTGATACCAATTTGATAGAAAATCTAGGGTTTTTGAAGAAGAAAAATCGGATTTTTATATACACGAGAATGCGAAATACAAGATAAGGGTTTCTTTCGAGAGGAACCCAACTCTCCAAGCTTTAGATCTAAGAGACAAAGCTTAACTCTCACTTATCTAGTTTCTCGAGTAAATATAGGGTTTCATCTCTTGATTTTCAACATGAAGACACTAATTCCACCCCCAATTACATATATAGGACACGTCTGTCCACAATTACAAATACCACCCTTAGAAACCCCAACATTCACAAAAATACCCACAAACTTCACAAAATTGCCCCTGGCTAGTTAGCCCATCTAAGAATTGCTTTGTGACGCCTTCTCTGATATTTTAGGATCTCATCAAAATGCTTATTAAATTTCAAATTCCTATTAAATTTGCACAGACTAATTGGATATCCTTGTTTAATTGTATAATTTCTTAAGTCTTGATTTGTATGTTTGCATCATCATATAATTGTATTTTAGCATATAGATTCAACCTTTTAGGATTTTGCTTTGATTTGCATAATTAGTGCATACATAAATTTTGTCTAAAATTTTGCATTATCGTTTGTGTCGCTTTTAAGTCCATCTTCTTACAAAAAAGAAAAATGTTAGAAACCAACAAGACGATAGGAATAACCAAAGCTTGGTTAATTGAGCAACATTTGGCATGCTTCTTCAGTATCATGAACAAAATTCTTAAGCACTTTAATAACTCAAGCACTTTAGCAACAATGTGAAACCATTAAATAACATTTCATTCCGATGTATAAAAAAATCATTCAGCAACTCACTACACATATGGAAAGACTAGAAACATGAAAACTTAAACTCCAAAGACGATGCTATAAATATTGATAATTGAAATATGACAAACCGAGGTAGAGGTCCTAGAGGGAGAGATAAATGACAAAGCCATAGAAGATTTGATAAATTTGATGCCGATAACACCGACTATAGGCATGGTCAAGATAATCCTGCATGTAGGGTCAAAATAAACGCTTCTATTTTGATGACTCACACAAGCTACATGTCTTTTACAATTGGTTAGTAGATATCTACCATTTCTTTGATTGGAATGATGATATGTCCGATTCATGCAAGATTCACACTGCTAAAATGCAACAGGGTCAACTAAAATTTATTGAATTTTGGTAGATCGCATCATCAGAAGCTAGAACAAAAGCAAATACATACATGTATGAGATGAAAGCAGAACTTAGAGAAAATACATTCCCTCGTATTATAAGAACCATCTCCTAGCTCAATGATTAATATTAGACAAGAGAATTTGATAGTTAGGCAGTACATGGATAAATTTAATGAACGGCTTATTAGACGTGATATTGCAAAGAACCATAAATTTATTTTATCCAATTTTTGCATGGGGTTAAGATAGAGCTATAGAATAGAATGATCCTACACATGACAGATAATGGTACCGAAACCTATCTTTTAGTCGAAAATTCAGATACTTCCCTGAAAACTTCTACAGATAGAAAACATTATTTTAAAGCTGGGAAGCAACCAAAGCGGTCAATTCAAAATACCACCAATTCTGATATTATTAATACTAAGGAGATAAATGAAAAAGCTAAAATTGAAGAACCATCACAACAAAATCAAAAGGTACAATACATCAAATGTCATGGTTTTGGCTATTTTGCAAGTTAATACTCTAATAAAAGCTTAGTGATAATTTGTAATGAGGATGTGATGGTTGAGGAATAATATATTTTACCTAAGGGTACTAGTTATACTAATAAAAATTTAGAAGAATCTGTACCTGTTTGCACGTCATTATGTGTCTAACCATTATACCTTAGGGTGGGAAAGATTAGCAAATGGTAAATGTTTTCTTTATCTATGTTAATATTAACAATAGATCTTTTAGAGTGATAATTAATGGAGGTAGTTGTTTAAATTGAACCACCAAGTCAGCTATATAGAAAATGTGACTTAGAGTTGAATTTTACACTGCCATAAACGTAAAATGGGTTGATGACCAGTGTTATCAATGGCGGATGGCGGCCTAAGGCGGTGAGCCAAAAATCCGTCATAAACATATAGCGGATGAAATAGCGGCCTATGGCGGACGGCTTATGTGTGTATGTGTATTCTCTCTCTCTCTCTCTCTCTCTCTCTCTCTCTCTCTCTCTCTCTCTCTCTCTCTCTGTGAATGTGTGTGTATATGTGTGTGTGTGATTGTGGCTGTGTGTGATTTTGTGTGTGCGCACCCATGTGTATATGTAATTATGTATATGTGTGTGTGTGTGATTGTGTATGTGTGTGTGCATGTGTTTGTATGTATCTGTATGTGTACGTTCTCTCTCTCTCTGTGTGTCTGTGTGCGTGTATCTGTATGTGTGTGTGTGTGTATGTGTGAATAAAAACTAAAAACTGCAAAAACAAATAAAAACAAGATAAATAATCAAAAAAATAATTGAACGTCTGCCATGTGCGCCATAAACCACCACATGGCGGGCGTTATGGCGGAAATAGCGGGTGCCATGGCGGAAATAACGGACGAGGCCATATCATGTTGAAAAGCGAATGGCGAATGGCTATGAGCCCAAAAACCGCTAGGCCATTCCGTCATAGCGCACATGTCGCCGCTATTTGATAACACTGTTGACGACAATTAACATATTGTTACTCAACATTGTCTAGTACATATCCAGATAGGATCTGGTGTAATCGTACCATTGTATGCTACATATACTTTACTAGGTAAGCCTTGTCAGTACGACTTAAATGTTTCACATTCTGAACGAGCCAACACATATACATGCATATTTGAAGGAAAAATTATTGACACTTAAACCGACCCAAAAATTCAGTTAGAAATCAAAAGAATGGATTGATCCTTATAAGCTACTAACTCAATCACTTAACAGCGTGTTTCCGAGTTTCTGACAGTTCTGCAATGATTGTGGACTTATTGCCTTTCTAACTATTATGCATATCATTGAGTGCTTTACATCCCGAGGTTTGCAAAAAATTTTAAATTAACTATATTTATCACATTTTTATTACAGAAACAAATAGAAATTTGTAAAAAATTATAATTATGGATGATAAGATAATTATAGCTTGCCCAGATGATAACCACTCACTAGCAGGATATTGAGTACTCGTCCTTCACCTGTGCCGACATGAAATTAACTATGTAGTTCTATCTGGTTGTGCTCTTCTTGTCACCTAGTGAAGAATTTTTAAAGTTGGTGAGAATGAAGGGCATCCAATCTGATACAATCTACTTCAGAATAGATTTTGAGTCTTTTATTTTTTTTGAATTTTTTCCTTTTTATAGGAGTTGTTTGAATCCTCTTTTATTGTAATCATTTTCTTATTTTGATAGTTCCTTTAGTCGCACATCAATTGTATTAGAAGTTTTGGTCAAGTTATAAGCGTATAAAAAGCCTCAAACATGTTTTATTTTCATTGAAGATTAATGAATGCAATTTATGTAAAAAAATTATTTGCCATAAAATTCTGAGCATTGGAGGGTGAGAGTTGGCTTGATTGCTTGAACGTGAGATTTAAAAACTTTCCACATGCGAAGTATGTGAGTTTGTAGAAGTCGGATTTACAGAATGCTGATACAACTGTGGGTGTGGCTGCCAATCAACGATGGAAGTGAGGAGTTACTGAACCAATGGCAGTTCTGTAATTCTAGGCATCATGGGCAAAACAGTAATTTTGGGTGTCTAGAGACAGATTTGTAATTTTACTTATAGATGTATGTGGCTGGGCAATTAGGGTTTATATTGAATTTGAAAAGAGAATTGAGAAGTAAAAGAGATTAGGAGTATGAAGCCATATATTAGTGGGAGAGTTAAGCCTTCCTCTCAAATTAAAGGCTAGGAGAATGGTCCTCCTTTTGAATTGAAACCAACTACCCTTTGTATTCCTAATTTATCAATAAAATCCGATTTTAATACCCAAATCACTAGCGGGTCGTATCAAATTGGTATCAGAGCGGTTTGATATTGATGATGACACGGAAAGTTGACGCCCTGGTAGAAAAGTTAGGAAGCGAGGTGGAGATTCAAGGATTAATAACAAAAGGTTGCCGAAAAAGTGGTCAAGCTTGAGGAAAAAAATTTCTTCTACGTAATCAATGTTGAAGGAACTCTTTGAGCTCCATCGTCGCCCTCTGCTTGAGAAAGAGATGACAAAACCAGATCAAAACAAAGATAAAGTCAACTGCGTGGATCCAGAACGAAAGGTACTGCCTTTTGACAAAGAGCAAGTGAAAAATCATCACTTTTGAGAAGGAGACCTGTCCAAAAGGCGATGCGACATCAGATCCGATCAACGATGACTACAATGCAGATTGAGGGCAAACGACGTCACCTTTGAACACGAGAAGGTGGAACATTGTCAACTTTGAGAAAGATATACGTCAAACGACGGATCACGCGTGTGGGGACGAAGACCCTCCTCCAAAATCATGAGGGGAGCATACTGGGAAGGAAAAGAAAAGGATCGGCAACCCCCAAGGGGTGGCGGCCCCCAAGGCACTCACCAGGTGCACTGTGGTACTTGTGCAGGGACCATTAGGGGCCATGCGGCCCCTGAGCGACCCTAGGGCGGGCCGCCCAGAGAACACGTGAACAGGACGTACCGCTAAATGGCCCATGGGCCCTGGGCAGGCCACCCAGTGACCCACAACCCCTTGGCGGCCTTCTAGGAGAGCTCGCATGCCGTGGTTTGCAGACAGAGGCCATTTCGAGCCTTAGCAGCAGTGCTTTGATCGCTACGAACTTTTAGACGAGCTTGACGATCACCACGACCCTTGGGCGGCCTTCTAGGGGGCCTGTGGGTCATGGTTTGCAGACGGATGCCCTTCTGGGCCTCGGTGACAGTACATTGGGCGCGACGGACTTTCAGACGGGCTTTGCAGTCACCATGACGTCTATCTGTGCTTCGAGTAGAGAGGTGAAGACCTTGGGTGGCCCGATGATAGTGGAGGATGCTTGCGGGGCTTCAACTGGTCTGCAGGATGCACACAATGGGGAGATGGCCCATAGTATAGCGAAGGGAGACCCGAGGGTGGCTGGCGATAACTCATAGGAGGGGGCAGCCCATTCGAGGGCAACGACGACGGAAGAAGATGTTTCGAGGGTTTTGACGAGGAGGAATGAAATCCATAATGGTTTGACGAAAGATGGAGAGACGGAAACACAGCTGCATGATTCCAAAGTTGATGTTTTATAGGCCCAACAGCTTAGCAAAATACCTTTCAACAGTTCCACTATGGGCAGCTCGATCAAAAAACAAAACAGATGCCACTTCAACGTTAATAACAAGATCTGAAAGTGGAATATGCTTGCCTTGGAGGGTGGGACCCTTATGGGTGGGTCTATCGAACAAACAGAAACTTCTCTATGAAACGTCTGACGGAGGAGGAGAAGCTGTTGGCAATTGGAATCTGTTTAGAGAGAAAGACTCATGTCTGGTTTTAATGACAGGAGTACAGAGCATGTCAGCTTGCGGGAGGAATTCAAAGACTGCTTGTTGGATCGGTTTCAAGACACGCAAAGGAGACTACACGGGCAACTCCTTACACTCAAACAGGATGGCATCGTCAGATATTACCAAGAGAAGTTCGAGATGCTCTCGAACTGGGTAAGGGGATTTCTGAAGCTGTGCAAGAGAGAAATTTCATGAAGGGCCTTAAGGCGAGCATCAGAGCTAAACTACGCATACTAAGGCCGAGTGGGCTTGGAGAGATGATGGAACTAGCTCAAATGGTGGAAAAAGAACACTGCATGTTGCCAATGGAGTGATAAGCAGGACCACATCCCGCACTCATGATGTAATGGAGATCCAGACGTTCCAGTCAGGAGAGGTTTAGACGAGCTAAGAGAAGAACAATGAGACTCAATATGACAGCGGGCTCAAGCGTCTCACTGAGATGAAGATTCAGGATAGGCACGCCAAGGGTTTATGCTTTCAATGTGGTGATAGGATCGAACCAAGACATCGTTGCCAGAATCGTATTCTCCAAATTTTGATCGTCGATAATAAAGAAGGCAAATCAGTTAAGGAGGAAGAACCAATAAGGAAGATGCACCCCTATTTGGAGTAGCATACCTATGAAACCCACCACCTTGAGGACAAAGTGGTTCTTTAAGGGTAGAGTAATGATACCACTATAGGAGTGCGGCAGCCAATTAGCAACAGAAGCGAGAGGGGAGACTGAACCAGTGACAGTTATATAATTATGAACAACATGGCAAAACTATAATTTTGAGTGTCCAACAACAGATCTAAATTTTAGGAAAATCAATCTTATAAATGTGTGGGTGGGTGGGTAATTAGGGTTTATGCTGAATTTGATAAGAAAATTGAGAAGTGAAAGAGATTAGGAGTAGGAAGCCATAGATTGGTGGAAGAGTTTCTTCTCGAATTAAAGGTTAGGAGAACGGTCTTTCCCTCGAATTGAGGCCAAGTATCTTTTGTATCCCTAATTTATCAATAAAAATCCGATTTTTATCCCCAAATCCTTAGCATGTCGTATCAGATGCAAGGCTCAAAACTCTATTAGAACACATATCTTTTCCCCCAAATTTCCCCCACCAAAATTCCTCCCCTTCCGTCATGTGTCAGAATCGTACCTAGTAGAACCATAGAAGTAAAAAATCCATTAGCCTAACATGATACCAAAAAGAAACCTAGTTGGCTCCTATAATTAATTGATATAATGCTCTGAATATAAACCTCAAAGGTATTATATTAAATGTGTACTTTCAATTATATCTGTCATCTTAGTTTCCCAAACTAGGATGATGAATAAATTAAAGTCTAATAGTTATATCATTCAAACATAACACCATGTTGCAACCTAAGCGGGCTTCTAAGACACATCTCAGTACTAAACATGAATAATGTAGAATCTATAGTGGTGGGTGAATGCTCTGAAACCACTAGAAAAATAATATAGAAAGTAATATTTGATACAAGAAAGAAAAATATTTTATTTTCCTTTTCGGATGGCAAAATGCAATAGTTACAATTTTCATTTGATACTTATTCGCTCACTATTTATCCCTCTCTCTTACCTCTTTAATGTTATAACTAGACAAGATTTAGAAAGTCTCCTGATTCTGCCCTTTGTAGCCAACCAAGGCAAGGAAAAATCCAAATATTTTATCAGCTATTTATGACCAAGGAGCAATGTATCAGCCAAAACTATATCAATTTTGGTTGTTTCGTACTGGTTTCGGAAAAGAACTGTACAAAACTTCACAAAAACCTTGATTTTTAGAGACCATTCAAAAAACACAGAAAACCCCTAAAATAAACAAGCTAAACTAGTGTTAACTGACTTTACTGCAAAAGAGTTGAACATGGCTATTTATTGCACTAAGCGTATGGAACATACTTGCAACCATAAAGACATGATGAAAGAAAGAACACAATAAATAGGTGTAGCAAACTATCCATAAAATGATTGTTTTTTGGGATATTAGTCGTTATTCATTTACATTTTGCAACAATTAAATTTATAAAATTTTATTTTACATTTACATGCATTTGCACGTGCCAGTCCACCAGAGGACTAGTCGTCTTTACTCCTTTCTCATTTTGACACTTGACCCACTCTTCTCAACTTGTCTCGTCTTTCTCTTTCTCTTTCTTTTTCCATGTCTTTGCCGCATAGGCCACAACACAGAGAAAGAGAACTCATCTTTATACAGTTTAAGGTCAAATCTTAATCAACCTCACTAAGCTGGTTTCATTACTGACTTTTTAAGTCGGTGTAAACAAAAACTTCAGTAGTTTGTATAAAATACTATTAGAATCTAGTCAATTGTGTTTTGCCTAAAACATTTGAGGGCAATGATGGTAGGCAAAACCTTTGAGGGCAATGATGATCATTTACCTATTTTCCATTGACTCGATCGGTTACTTAGTGTGTTGTCGCATGAAGCCTATATTAATCTTCTACTTATCATAACAAATATGAATAATGATGCAAGAAAGAGAAAAGAGTGAGGACAAGAATCAAATACGTGTTTTGCCATCTTAAAAAAGAAAAAAAATATGTATTCTCTATGTTTCTTTCGTGTATCTCTTTCTAAATATTCCCTCCACGCAAGCATAGTCCCCAGCTGACGAGCTTCACCGTCTTGAGTTGTTCATGAACTTATGCCACCATGAATAACCCTTTGAAACAGTTATCTGGACTACCTGCTCTCAACCACCTACCTTCGCAGTCCCCAGGTTCGCATGAGCTTAGGTCACTATGAACTACCCTTCAAAACAACTCCGTGAAATTTACCTATCCTAGGCCGTCCGCTTCATACCACTTCTAGAATATGAAACGCTGATGGTATGCGCTGATGGTATGCAAATTCTCTGATGCCACTTGTAGGATATATACATAGAAAGATTGGATCAAACAAAGAAATTGAGAGATGGTAAAATATAATAATTAGAAAACTTTATCTAAAGAATCTAAACACTTATCCTCGTCATTTTCTCTCTCCATCATCTTTACTCCTTTCTAATTCTAACACCACACCCATTCTTCTCTTATTGCTTGACACCTCACCCACTCTTTTTTCTCTCTTTCTCACGTCTTCACCGCACACCCTACACACACTACACGAGGGTAGGGGTGCAATTTGTAAGCATGTAAGTCGGTTTCTTGATCAACTAACATGCTTAATCGGTGAAATATCCGAAATAGCATCAACTCTCATACTTCTTGAGTCGGTTATTTACACCAACTTGACTAGCTGGTAATGAAACCCACTAAGTGAGTTTTAACCGATTTCACATCCTTATAAGGACTTCCCGGTTCCTTTTATTGTGTAAGTTGTATCGTCAAAATGCAAAAGAGAGAGGAAAGAGTAGGGTTGAGAAGAGTGGGCGGTGTCAAGCAACAAGAAAAGAAAAGAGTGAATCAGGTGCCAAAATTAGAAACATGTAAAAATGATGATGTAAGTTAGAGGACAAGTATCAAATAAGGTTTTGTAGCTATTATATTTTGCCAAACATGAACAATAGAAAACAAAAACATTTCACTCTATGCAGGGTGATTAGTACCTAGAACCTAAATACCACATTGTTAGCAGCTAATATACACCAATTTCCATTTTATTATAGATAGCTTCTTCTACGCATTTTCATTGGTTGTCACCATTTGGCTTCTGTGCTCGACCCTCATGGCCACTGTGGTTATGCCACATAGCCATCTACCTTTATATCCCAGTAGTTCCTATAGCGCTGTATGCTTATGTCATTCCCCTCACAATCACTGGGCACTTCTTCTAATTATGGGTTCAATATCCACCTCATATTGGCTAGACTGGTCAGGTCGAAAGAAATGTTTCCCATGAACCATTCTAGGCAACATGTCTTGCTTCCAGAGGGGAAAAAAACAATTGGGACATTTGCCTCATTTTCAGATTACCATGCAAAATTCAGAAGCCTAATAATCCTAAGCTGACACCATGACTTGAGGCTTCTCTGAAGGGTTATTCACCATCCAAAATTTTCTGGTGTTATAATCCAGTAGGGGATTGTTTTGTGCATACAGTTCAATATAAAACACAGTTGTTATAAAATTATTATTGCAGTGCCACAGATTGAACTGAGACAGAAGCATACCCTCAACCTTGTATGCTTGTTCCATTAATCATCATCCCAGCTATTAGCCGGAATCCTACCACCAACCATCCACGGCAACATTTGTGCTGCCAGCAGAAAAAACAAATGTTCACCTCCCTTTCAGCAACCATGCCAAACTCAAAAGCCCACAACCCTAAATTTGCATCATAATTTGCAGCTTCTCTGTAGGGTTAACCACCATGCACAATCCTGTGGTCTTAAAATTCTGTATTGAACAGATTCTTTAACTGATTCCGTGCATACAGTTTAATAGAAAACACATCAATATTGCCATTGCTGTCTCACAGATTGTACCCACAACAACTAATCCGGTGATTCTGATGCGCGCCGTAGGAAGCGCGGTAGCACGTAGGAGGGTTAGTTAGGGGTATTCTAGTCATTTTAGACTAGATTAGTAAATCCCCACTTTTCTATAAATTAGGGCTAGCCGTCTTTATTTTGTTTTATGCTTATTTTGTGAAGAACAATTGTAGGCGTCATTTGTGAGGGTGTTTAGGCTTTGTTCCGTACATTCAAAGCTAGGAGAGCGAGTCTCCTCTCGAAAGAGGCTCATTATCTATCAATTTCCATAGTTCTTCGCATTTTAAGATCCAAAAATTCCACCTTTTTATATTTTTCCTCTTTAAATTCTGAAATTAATTGATACGAAACCCTAGTTCGTATCAAATTGGTATCAGAGCGATAGATCCAAATGGCGGCAAATACTCGATCGAAGGCGGATGCGGTCGAAGAAAAGAGCCCATTCACAGGAAGAAGGCCGCCAGGCCACCTGCGGCCACCGGCGAGCCCCTCCGGGGGCGTGGAGCACTGGGCGAACCCCGGAGGGGGTCTGGACGCCTCGGCAGGCCCCTACGGGGGCGGGGAGACATCGGCACCCCCATCCGGGGGTGCGGACAGGCCGCCGGGCCTGTTTCGAGCTCCGGCTTGGTCGACAGGCCCACCTGGGGGGCCGACGAGTAGGGCCGGCCCATTCGGGGGCCCGATGACGACGTTCCAGCCCTTTGGGGGTGTGGCGGGGATCGTACCCCACTCCGGGGGAACTCCGGGAATGGCGGGAGGCGGATGGGCCTCGGGAGCAGCTATTGGGGCCCCGGCGGGCCAGTTTTGGAGAGCAGAGACCCTTGCGCCTGGGCCGAGGCCCAATTTGGCACGACCCCCAGAGTTTCCGGGACACTACTACCAGCCCGAGGCGTGGGAGAGACCTGCTTGGCCAGAGGAGCTGTACGGAGCTGACGGGGGAGGCCCGAGGGAGGCTCGAGGTGGCGAGGTGGTCCGGGGAGGTGACCGGGGCGGAGATAGGGGGCAGCTAGGCGACATCAACGCAGATCGGAGGTTGATGAAGCTGAAGATGCCGACCTTTGACGGCACCGACCCTGATGGGTGGATATACCGAGCAGAGAGGTATTTCCAGGTGATGGGTCTGACGGAGCAGGAGGTCCTGAAGGCCATCGGGATCTACTTTGAGGGGAAGGCTCTGGCCTGGTACCGGTGGAAGATAGCACGGTCCCCCTTTCGGACCTGGGAGGAGTTGTCAGCGATGATCATGGATCGATTCCAGGAGACGAAGGGGGTTACCGACATAATCGGGAACTTCATACGCTTGGGGGGCACAGCTACGACATCGAGACCACCTGCGGCCGTTCCCGAAACGCGAGGAGAGGGTCGCCCAGCTACCTTGGGGCGACGGATGACGGAGGCCGATGTGAGGGAGAAGAGAGCCAAGGGGTTGTGCTTCCGTTGCGACGAGAAGTTCACCCCTGGGCACAGATGTGCGAGCCGCCTGCTGCAGATCACCATGGTGCCCGATGAGGAGGAGTACGTGGGTGATGAGGAGGAGTTCGAGGTGGAGCAGGGGACGCCAGTAGAGGAGGAGAAGTCTCACCTAGACTTCGCAGAGGTGTCCCTAAACTCTGTGGTGGGGTTCACTCCGAACCACACCATGAAGTTGACGGGACAGCTAGGAGACGCGGCGGTGACGGTACTGATCGACAGTGGGGCCACCCACAACTTCATCTCCAACCGGATAGTGGAGAGACATGGGCTGCAGCTGAGTACGCAGGAGAAGTTTACCGTGCTGCTGGGGACAGGGAAGATGGAGGAGAGCAAGGGGCTCTGCAAGGGTCTGTGCCTGACCTTGCAGGGAGTACAGATCATGGAGGATTTCCTACCCCTGGAGCTGGGTAAGGTTGACATCATCATGGGCGTACAGTGGCTGAAGAAACTGGGGGACATGCGAGTGAATTGGAAGCGGCTCAGGATGGACTCGAGGAGGTAGAGCATAGACGGATGAGATTGAATAGAGGCGATGTTTGATGGCCGGTACCCCCCACACTGAGGGGGTACAGCATGCCACTGACAGATCAGGAAGTCTGTCTACAAGAACTGCCGCGGACGTCCATAGATCAGGTTTTCCTGACAGAGGTCGCTGGCGAGAGGGTGGTGCTGATACGTTCGTATCAGATTCCATGTGTTTGTCTCCATCTATATTGCATGGACACGGCCATGCTAACATGAACATAGCACACCGACACGCGACAAATTCTAAAAGAGACACACATGTGTCCGACACGCACATTGGAAATAGCATGGCTTCAGTGGTACATAGGTCTCAATTCATCAATGTGTTCTAAAACACCATTTCAACTCATTGCAGTTGCTTGTTCATTCCATATCCAATGATTCTCATGTTTCTATCTATTATTATCACACACATTACCACCCCCTAACCAATATTACTATACACTTCTCGTGTCTACTTCCATTGTGAATCCGTGTTTGTGGCAGAAGCACTATTCGTATACAATTTTTTTAAGAATTTGCCGTGTGTCGGCATGTCATGTCCATGTAAGTATGACCATGTCCATGTAACATGGTTTTTCATCTCTGTATCCAAGGGAAAACTTTTGTACACTGCAGGAACCCATGATTCAGCATACACAATTTCCCATAAACATGCTAATTTCTTTTTGCCATCTTTTTATTCATCTGTCAATTCATACATTTTGCATGTTACTGAGAAAACGAGTTCCCACTCAGGAACTTCTGTGTGTTGTTCCCCATCTAGCCAGACCCGATTTTAATAACGTGCATCATAATTTTGTGAAACAAATCGGTCACTCAATATTTGTAATTTAACTTCCAAACGATATTGGAGTACACATACACACATGGTCTAATATTATTATTAACATCAGATACAAATGACTCAGTCTGTTGACATGTCATGTCCATGTGGGTATGACCATGTTCAACATAGCTTTTCATGGCAGTATCCAAGGGAAAACTTGTGTACACTGCATGAATCCAAGAGTCAGCATACATAATTTCTCATAAAACTTCTAATTATTATTATTAGTTCGATTTTATTCATTTGTCAATTCATACATTGCATGTTGCTGAGAAAACGAGTTCCCACTGATGAACGTCTGTGTTTTGTTCCCTAGCTAGCCAGATATATTGATCTTAATTACAAGCCTTATTATTTTATGAACAACCCGGTCAACCAATATTTGTAATTTAACTTCTAAATGACATTGTTGAACAAATACACATGGTATAACTACTATTCTTAACATCGGATACGAATGACTAGACAAACTGCATACAGTTTCATGGACCATAGTTCATTTCAAGCACACTCACATTTGGCCTGATGCTATCGGATTGTTCAAAAAAGTAACAAGGCAAAAGGTTGGGGTTGTCAGGGGGCATTTTGAACATTTTTAAGCATGGAGGGGGTTCCTTTTTCGAGCAAAGAGTGGGAACAACTGACTATACTTTCAGCAATTCACCCAGATATATAATGCACTAGATAATCAGGTGAGTTTATTCATTCACTCATGAAAATCACATTACAATGGAACTTTAGAGATTAAATTCAATATCACACCATGAGGCTTAGTGACTTAGATTAATACATATGCAAATGGAAATTAAAATAATATGATGATGCATTCTAGACAGCCGCGATTTTTCTTTCCCTAGCATACTCAGCGTTCTAAATATCGAATATCAGTCATGTATTAGTTTGAAAAATATGATATCAAATAACGGATATCGGAGATATATCGAGGATTAATATCAGAGTGTCATATCGGACGCTAAATATAGTTATCATATGCTTACCATTCATATATAAAGTATATATAAACTGTATAAACTCTCATAAAAGTATGTTTAGGGTATACTTAACTCAATATATTTCATTAAAGTTCAATTTTCCACCGAATTATATTAAAAAAAATTGAAAAGAATTGAGACATAAGTCATTTTCGAGGAGTTTTTGGATGTAGTTCTCGTCAAGGACTCGGAGTCGGTGATGTAAACCTGACGGATGAGGAATACATTCTTTTTGTTTTGCCGACGGCCACCACTCTTACTTAATTCGAAATCGAGAAGAGAATGAAGATGAGACATAAGCTGCTGAGATCGGAGAAGATATCGGGAGTAAGAAAAAAGATCAACCAGCGATGGAGTTGAAATTTTTTCAACAAAAGTAGGGTTGCATATTGGATCAACCCACCTCTCCCTTTTATACGTATTATTAAAATCAAAAAACTAAAACTAAAAAATGTTAAAATTAACTGATATTTCATAACAAAATATCGGCCTGATTCCAAATTACAAACGATACTAATTGAACATCAGAAACCGAAATAAAACTATATATCGTAACGGCTCGTTTTTCGATATTGCGAATTACAACGAACAGACGTATTTCGAATACTATGCTGCTAAAATTCTTATACGAAAAAAAACTTTTAGTTAAACCCCGTCAAAAAGCACAAAAGACAACACCAGAAATTTAAAATTATAGAAATCAAAAATAAAAATATACAAAAATAATTTTATTAAATAAAAGGTTATAAGTAATATGGTAAAGTAGAATATATGCCCTTGAACATGTGACTCTAACTTAAAGATATATAATATCATTTTCTAGTTGACCCCCATGTTGATGGTTCAATTAATTTTTCTGTTAAAACAAGCCCCACATGAGCTAATGCTAGTCAAGTGAAGTGGGTCATGTGACTTAGTCACTATTAACATGTAATCTTTTCCCTCGTCATCTTCTTATTCCTCCACTTCCTCTTCTCCCTCAACCCATAATTTACCACAACCTTCCCAAATTCAAACCCTAAGCTTTCATTGTCGCTGCCACTTCCAATTTGAATCATCAATTTTAATCTAAAGTAACTTAACCCATTATTATAACCCTCTAACCCACCCATCGTCCCACTAATTTCTCCATCACTTCATCATACTCCATTACTATCACCATTTGCTTCTGTCCTCATTATCCCCAACACCATCTTTTCCACTACTAACACTATCAAACATAGCACTAACCAGACTATAATATTAACCCTTAACACTACCCTGATTTCTAAGAACAAACTATATCCATAACTAATTTAAAAAAAAGTTTAAAGATAACTAGCTCAATCTTAATAGCTTATAAGCTCGCATAGGGCCCATTTTAACATAAAGTAAATTGAGCCATCAAAAATAAGGATGAGCTACAAAATGGTAGCATGCGGGGTCTTAAGCTATAACCGTTGAACTATCAACGTTGTTTAGCCTAATTAACCATTATTAATATACCTTATGTGGGAGAATTAAAGCAGGTCCTTACTAGGACAAACACATAGACATATGTGTGCATGCATGTGCACATGAAGATGTGTGGCATATGCCTATCAAATACTTACAACTGTCCCAAGCTAGATATATCAAGATCCGGAGCAAGCTGTTGGACGATATCGCTAGGCGGTTGTCCACATTCTTGCATTTTCTGCATTAGATCAACAATCTTTTGGAAGTTGTCAGGGTCGTGATCATATACATCATTCAGCTGAAGTATGAGCTTGTACTGTCGAGAGTAACGGTCAAATTCATCTGGCTTTAATCCAGCCTTGTGTTCATCCAACCACTTAGGATATTTTTCTCCAATTTCCTTCATTGGTTCCTGAAGTATCTCTTTAGACAATAGCTGCTGCATCATGGTCTCCACAATAGATTCCATGTCCTACATACATAAAAGTACATAGAGTGAGTATCCCAGCCGTTCAAAAGAACATTATAATGTAGTGAGGTTGGATAAATGAAAAAGGAAATTAGAAAGTACATTAATTTTGTATCCTTAAAAGTGAAAGTGGATCTGTTTGGTAAATAATGATGATGATGGTTTAGCTTTTCATGAACTTTACAGCAGAAGAAGCTGAAACACTAGGGTAGCATCATTACAAGAAAAATTAACCCATTATACTAACCGGCGGGACATGGCTGATATAGTCTGACTTGCAAATATCATAATAATTGATAATCATGTTTCACATAGTATAGTTCTGCAGTGCATGATTTTGATGTAACCATGAACTACACAGAAATAACATTTTCTCAATAATTGGTTGCATAGTCGGCACTAAAAATTGTGCGACAAGTGTAAATAAGGGTGTATAGAACCATCAAACAAAAGTTTTTTTCGCTGATGATTCCAAATATCATCCCAAAGCTATATCATGCATGGGTATCACGCATGGAATTATATCATACATTTCTATGTTTGATCTAAATACTTACACACTAAGCCTCACGCCCATATCATCTAGATACATGGAAAAAAGGGGGAAAAAGAAGAGAGAAGAAGATTGAATAACTAGAACTTCATGAACAAAGTTGGGGAAAAAAGGATACTTCTAGCCTCACATGTTATCAGATACCAGCTAGGCCTCTATGAGATGCAAGAAAATAAAAAACTTTGGAGACAGTCGAAAATAGTGAATCTTTCTTAATTGCTTTCTTTTTGATGCCATGTGATTTAGTTGAAAACCATACAAATGCAACTAGCATGGCTTCCAAAATAATAATAATAAAATAATAAATCAAACAAAAATAAATTTTGTTGTAGACCAAGATAGTGCAAATACTACTTCCCTTTTTTACACCATCTGCATGAGTTGTTACTCGCAGAAATCTACTAGCATGGTGCACGGACACACCGAGTTGCTGACATTTAAGCAAAATTTAAAAAAGTATGCTCAATTTATAAGTATCATGTCCTATAGGTGTGTCAAAAAAGTGTCCACCACAATACGTCTCCATGGTTGAAATGTCCTTGATACCTCCATAAAAACATAAGACCTAAAAGAATGTAACATCAAACAACAATGGACAGCAGGAAAATAGAAAAGGAAGGAAGCACACATTAATGGTGACAATGAAAGTGATACATTGACAGTCACCACACAAGCTGACAACATTAGTCCAAATATCTACCTGATATGTAGCTTAAAGCATAATTAACCTAAGCGTTGTGAATATATTCTTTCATTTGAAAGACAACCAAGCTAAGTCATGCAAAGTGGATGATAGGTGACATCCCCAGAGTCGTGTTTGCTTATGAATCGTTGGTTTAAGTCATTGTAGTTTTCATAAACTGCATCATACAGCCAGCCTAACTAAGCTCAATAACTCTGATTTAATCTGAACACTCATTGTCCCACAATCAGTGAAATGTACTACAGTCTAAAAGGGCCAAATATGAAAGCATTACTAATTGCACCGTATTGCAAAATCTGCCCAAAAAATTGAACCAGAAATGGATTCACACGTAAATTTGAATTAATATAATTTTGTGCTTTGGAATGAAGTGGATTCCTATTCATCGCATCTCATCTACTTTCCTATAACAGATCCTCATCTCTTCCATAGATCATGTCTTGCCATGGTTGATGCTTCTTAGATGCCGGAATAGAGAAAAGGTTGGTCCCCACCAACTCAATTAAGTTTCTATGACATCTGTTGCTTACAGCATTAAAAATTTAGTAATGAGCAGAGGATTAACAGCTAGGAATCTATGACACTCTCAATATTTGGTTGGTCCTCAATTTTGATTGCTCTCTTAGAAAACTAAAACCTACCTAAGTTCACATGTCTTCAGCAAAGAATACAGGGGGAAAGAAGCTCACTTCAAATTGGTACACAGTGTGTCAACCATATTATATATGTGAACAAAAAAGCCACAACAATTCATTTCAGTACACACTGCTAATTAAACTAGGAATTCTCTTCTGGCATGAGATCATTTCCAAAAAGTTCTCTTTGTTCCAGTTTTTCTTTTGGAGACACCTTGAGATATTTATTATTGGAGACACCTTGGTGGGAACTTCTTTGTAGAAAAAAATGGAGACTACCACATGGTAACATAAGACATATCGTCAACATTATGACTCCGAATTCACAAATCTTTTTAAAAGTACTTAGACACCATATAACAACACAACAATGATCAGAGAGTAGAAACAACAAGGTATAACACATGTGGGAGGATGCATCTGCATGCAGTCATCCATAGTAAATAATAATACACACCAAAAGGACACTAACACATATGGTAGAAGGCATGTTGCATGTGGTAATACATGGCAATAATAATACACACTAAAACTTCAATTGATTAGGATATGTTTTTACTAGAAAATAAAATCACAGACTAAATTTGGCCAATTGCATTTAAATACCATAATGTTTCATATAGTTTACACTTACATACCTTATTGTTTTATTTCCCACACTTAAATACCCTAATAAGAAGTTAGATATAATTGAAGGAGATAAGAACATCAATTGTCTAGCGCAAATGAGGGAGAAAAGGGGAAGTGATTAGTGTGTGTGGTTAAATACATTAAAGATGAAAATCAAAAAAACTGATCGATGATGAAGAGATCTGAGGTACATGGAGAGACTACTTCGTTAAACTCTTTAATAAAAGTCATAACTAATACATGTAACAATGAAATTTCCTCAAAAGAGATGAATCATAATTGAATTCAAAGAATCAGAGTATAAGAGGTGAGAAAAGCTTTAAAGAGAATGAAATCAAAACCAGATGGGATTCCCGTTGAGGTGTGAAAATATATAGATGTATCTCTTATATGGTTGGTAAAGCTATTCATACAAAATTTAGAAATCAAATAGAATGCTAAAAGAGTGAAGGAGTTGCATTTTGATATATTTGTACAAAATAAGTTATATACAAAGTTGCTCTAACTATTATGGAATCATGTTAATGTGGCATACTATGAAGCTATGAGAGGACGAGATCAAATTTAGATTGAGAAAGAATATCACCATATCACAAAATCAATTTGGTTTCATACCAGAACGTTTAACAACCAATGCAATTCATCTCATCAGGCAGATTATGAAGAAATAAATAACTAGAAAGAGAGATTTACATATGCTTTTTATTGATATGAAGAAAGCATATGTTAGAATCTCTGAAGAGATTCTATAATGGACCTTAATGAATAAAAACATTTTTCTAATATATATTACTCTAATTCAAGATATGTACAAAGAAGCGATCACTAATATGAAGACTTGTGAATAAATGATAAATAATTTTCTTGAATTACTCAAAACTCGGTTTTGAATCTCATTCGCTTTGTTATAGTGATAGATCAGCTCACTAAGCATATTCAAGATAAAGTGTTTTGATGTATGGCATGTGTACATGATATTGTTTGAATATATGAGATCAAAAATAATGTAAATGCAAAGTTAGAACTTTAAAGGTAAACAATGAAAACTCAAGATTTTAGACTTAGCAAGAATAACACCAAATATACGAAATGTAAGTTGCAGAGTAACACATTGATAGGATCTGCTGGGGTTTTGATGGATAAAGTTAGAGTTTTGGTGGAAAGATAAGATTTTTAGTGAAAAAACTGGATTTTTAGGATTTAATAGAAGAGATATGGGGAAAGGTGGAGTTTTTATTGATATAAATTGAATATAAAAGCGATACAATATAGATTTGAGTTATTTCAAAAGAAACACGGTTTCCATTGGCCACGTTCGAGAGGTGGACCGCTCTCACAAGTTTCTATTCGAGATGAAGCAGCAATCTCCAAGAAAGAAAATCCCTCACAAGTTTCTTCTCAATATTCGACACACATTCTCTAATCCTCCTAGCTCCATATAAACACTAAACTGAAAATAACAAGAACACAAAAATAAAGTTAAAATTGAAAATTATGAAAAAAATCTAGAAAAACTGAAAATCACGAAAACGCCCTTGATGGGCCCAAATTCCATATCTACCATTACTCCACCCTCGAAAAATCACATTCTCAAGGTGAAACATGTAGTCAGTGAGCCATACTGCTCCAAGTGGTTTGCATGCCTCTTCCTGTGTCAAAAAGATATGATTGGTCTCCACTGTCCTCCATAACACCCGAATAGATGTCACGGTACTTACACATCCCGGCTGAAGGTCCTACGTACCCAAAACACAAATGCTTGTGCTCGGAAGGTCGCCCAATTGAAAACCAAGGATCATGAGACCCCTTAAAAGTGTCGATGGGCCATGGTGGGCCTCAAAAAGCATCGTCGGCCTATGACAGGCCCGGTGGGCCTACATGCCAGCAGGGCATGTGCCAGCAGGGCCTGCATTGCCTGCAGGCTACCGACTGACCTGCAAATGGCATGTATGCTGCTGGTTGACCTGCGATCAGCGGGCAGACCCTGGCGGGCCTGCAGGTCTACGGCCCTATGGTTATAGACCCTCTCGTTGTCTCCTGCCGCGTCCTCAAAGTCTCGGTCTATGACTACTAGAAGCCCTTCTTTGAAATCTTTGTTCTTCTCCTATGTCGTCAAAGATTGCGTCTTTAGCCCTAAATATGGGTTTTCGCCCAAATCTCAATTCGTCGTCGCCTTTAGATCCGTAAAATATTGCATCATGGTTTGCATGAATGACACCATCCTCGCATCCAATGCATTGGATTTTTCTTTGATCGATGCCCTAACGTCATATCTGAGTTTCTCCATAGATTTCTTCAGATCAGCCACTTCGTCATTGAATTTCTCTTTCAAAACTTCGATCTTTTTCGTTGCCGCCGCCGTTGTCATGGATCGTAGTGCTCTAATACCAATTTGATAGGTTCCGATATGTGTTAGATAGATAAAATTAGGGCTTTTAATGCAAAGGTGAAATTTTTAGTGAAAAAGAGGGATTTTTAGGGTTTAATAGAAGAGACATGTGGAAAGAAGGAATGAGATTTTTAGTTAAAAAGAGGGATTTTTGGGGTTTAATAGAAGAGACATGGAAAGGTGGAATTTTTATTGATATAAACTGGATATAAAAGAGATACAAGATAGATTTGAGTTCTGTCGAGAGAAACTCGCTTTTCCTTGGCCACGTTTGAGAGGTGGACCACTCTTCCAAGCCTCTATTCAAGACGATGCCGCAATCTCCAAGAAAGATGGAATTCCTCACAAGATTCTTCTCAATATTCGACACCCCTTCTCTAATCCCTTAGCACCATATAAATACTAAACTGAAAATAACACCATTACAAAAATACTAATAAAACTGAAAATTACGAAAAAGCCCCTTAAAACCAAAAATTAAGAAAATGCCCCCTGATGGGCCAAAATTCCAGATATATCACACATGCATGGATTGAAGAAGAGGTTAATATATAATGAATCAAAGCAATATGAAAACAGAGAGTTACAATAAGAGTGTTGTACAATCAAAATCAAAATGTACTGTTATAGATAAAAGGTAAATAATACATGGTACTGATTAAACCGACTTTATTATATGCTACAAAATGTTGGGTTATCATCAAGAAGTTGGAACAAAATATGTGTAAGACAAAGATGTATGGAAACGCGAGAAAAGATAAGGTATGAAATGATGATATATGAATGAAAATGGGCATGATTCCAATAGAAGATGATAGCATCATTTGCATGGTTTGATCATATATGCCAAAATTTTATGTATGTGTTCGTTAGAAAGATATAATATATAAATGTTGAGATTAATATAATGAGAATTGGACTGAAAAAGACATGGATGAAAATGATAAGAATGATATGAAAGTTATTAATTTGACAGAAGAGAAAGCTTTAAACCATAATGCGTGGAAAACAAGAATCCGACATCATGTTCTGTCATGGTCACGATCTGACATTTTTTCTACTGAGTCTATGAAGTAGACCCAAATTTTCGGGATGAAGGCTAAGAAGTAGAACACGATGATGATATACCTCAATGTTCTTAAACCTAGCACTTAAATACATTTTACTATCTTGTTTTGCTCCAAATCCGCCAAAGGAAATTCTATTAGATAATTTTACACCTCAGACGAAAGTTTAAAAACCAATCCATAAATTTATATCTAAAAGAGAGATGTTAATGGTCGGCTTTTAATGAAATTAAATACTCATAAGCTACTTAACCAAAAAAAACTGGTTGACATTTGATTATCAAATAAGATCTTCATAAAAAGCTACTCTTTGATACCATTACTTATAAGAAATCAGTCATCATCATCTCTATACATAATTACAAATAATCATTCTAATCGTTATTTCATGTGCAGTATCTATTAAGAAATAGCAATATCACAGATAAAATGAAAACAATATTGAAATAAAAAGGGAAAATGATGGTATAAAACTTAATCTAGTTTCAAAGTAGAGACATGCTCTAAGAGTCAAGAGAAATTCTTGTATTTTGAGTAGTCTAGTAATTATTCTTAAATTAGATGGCATTATATGATTTTGTTTCAATATAAAAAACTCATTGTTAAGCCCGTGAATTAATCAACTTCTATTTATTTTAGTTGAAAACACATTAGGTTTCAAAAAAATTCACCAACTTTGTATCTGTTTAGTTATTTAAAGTTTTAACCTTTATATTAACAAAATTTCAATAGCATCAAGTCTATTTGGTTTTAAAATTTAAGTAGGAGCACATCATCATGACTCGGTTAAAATTTAATAAATTTACTTTTTTTACTGGCGAGAGTTTTCATAGATTGCAAATAAATGATGTGGACAATAAAATTTGATACTAGTTCCCTTGATATACTAAAACTCATTGTTTAAAACCCCTTGCTTGGATGAAAGATGGATCCAAACTCCAAAGTGACAAACTCTTAGCTATACCTCTTTTTCTGTTTTGTTCAAATGAAGTGTATAAGAACCTCATCAATTGTATTCAACTCATGATCTTCCTATTAAAACTTTTTGAGAATTAGTCTATTTAGGATTCGAGCAGATCAAAGATTTACGGTTTTTCTTTTTCTTTTTCCCCACAACCAGAGAGAAAATTATTAGGATATGACACTTTAGTACTAAAGGTGTTTTCGAATGTACACAAACACCATGTGGGTTCTAATATATAAGTTATTAGAGTATAAAAGTGCAAGATTAAAAACAATATGATATTAAGATATATGATACTTTAAGGTATTTAAACGCAATTTAGCCACTAGATTTTATATATTAAGATCATTAGGTATATTCAAGAGATTAAGGTAAATTAAGGTAAGAATGAAACCTTGAGTAGCAATCAAACACCTGAACTACAGAATTTCAGTAGCACCACACGAGTTTGAGAGAAGTTTACTTTGTGTTTAAGCCAAAGTGCTCTTTTATGTATTCATTTAAATGATACCTCTGCAAAATATAAAATACATGCTTAAACCTCTAGTGATTGGAACATATTTAATTTAACATAGAAAAAAATCTACCTGAAAGTTGAGGATTTAAGTCCTCGGATTAAAAAATTAAGCAATTAAGGGAAAGAAAGAAACCTGGAAACATGCCCAGCATTTAAAAGCAGCTACTTTTGTGCCAACATGTGAGTTTGTGAGTCTTTTAAAACATAGACTAGTCCAGTGTTCAAAACCATGCAATGTGTGTCACGCAACTACGCCTCACTTTGAGGTGTCACGTGTCCATGCTACATTGCTCCCAAGAAATTCCATCAATTTCTCTCAAAGTACTGTCACGGGTAATGTAAAAGAACTGATAGGTTTTACATGATCTATCATGCTATCTTGCTGGATTTTATGTCTTCCAGCTTGACCAGATCAGGTTGGCTAAAGTTATTCTACTAAGCAGTATTAGTACAAAAAACGTCACCCTGAAAATTGTATCATGAGTACTTCATAAGTTGACCATAAATTACAGACTGAAGTACAACCATCAGGGTGAAGATATTTCTTTACTAGATGGCCTATGGAGAGGATAGTAGTTGTGTCTGCATGGTATGCATTTGTATAGCAAGATGTCAATTAAAAATATAATATAAGTTATCACTCAAACAAATAAAGCTCTTAAGATCACCAAAATTGGTGGTACGGATGCCTTGAGCTTGGTGTCCAGCAATGTAGTAATGTAGAGATTTATGAGTAGCTATATAAGCAAATCATATTTATATCGTAAAATTGAACAGCATATCCAAATGCCAACATTTTGTCCCGAATTACCATAATCTTAAAACGAACATTTCACCAAAGCTAAATACTTTAAGAAATCAAACTCGATTAAACCTGAGAACCAGCAAGCTCTTCGAACTGCTTGACGAAATCATCCACCATCCCTTCCTTCTCAAACCCAACCCCTCCTCTCGGCGGCCCCGCAGCCGCAGTTGCTGACTCCAATCCCTTCACCGCTTCCCTCGTCTGCCTCCTCAGCTCCTCTAACGCTGCTGACGCGTGCGATCCTTTCGGCAGCGGCTGCGCCCTCTGCTTCCCTTTCTTCCTTGCAGCACCCAATTCAGGCAGCCCCGCCCCTAAACCTAACCCTAATCCCTTCGCCGACGATGACGACGACGACGACGGAGCTCCGCCGCTTCCGTTTTCATCCCTAGTAAGAGGAATTCAGGACATGTTAATGATATAGGATTCGAAAAACTAGGGTTAGGGTTTAGAGGTGGAACCTCCGAGTGGACGAGAGATCGAGAGTAGAGAAGTCATCGAGGGCGCCTGCAACGATAAGAGGAGAGGAGGGATGAGAGAGATACGGAACGAAATGGAGTGAGTTAAGGGAGAGAAAGAGATGGGGCGTTACTGTCGAGGAGCTGGTCGAGATCGTCGGAGCTTTGGTCGGCCATGCCGGCGCTTTCTATTTTTATGAGGAGGATCCGAAAGGGTCCGAGTGAGGTATTTATAGTCAACCGGCGGTGGATATGAAGGCAATGGGGATATGTATCAGAAATCTTGTTGCAAGAGAGCAGTCGGCTAGATATTTTGTATACAAACCCGAATCCGACCCAACAAAACAGTCTGCGGCAGAACGATGGATGTAAAGGGAGATGATATTGCTTTTTAGAAAAACCGAACTCGATTTTAATCTAAAGTTAGCCAGATGTTAATTTAATTGAAGTTTAAGATATACATATATAACAATTAGTCGTAACATTTGCCCGCGGACATGGTTTATTTAAGATTTCCTCTGCAGAATCTTTGTTCACCAAAAATTTATTTACACGGCCAAAATTTAAAAAAAAATAAATTAGCGTAAAATATTTAGCGGCACAGGCACTTTTGGCGTGGGCGTCTTCGGCGCGGAACACCTACGACGCGGGCGCCTTCGATATGGAACAACAATTTTGACACGAAACAACAAATTCGGCGCGGACGACTTCGGCTCTAAACAACAAATTCGGTGTAGAACAAAAAATTCGACGCAGACGACTTCGGCACGGAACAACAAATTCAGAGTCGAACAATAAATCGACGTGGACGCAATTGGCGCGGAACAACAAATTAGCGTTAAAAATCGGCGTGGACGCCTTCGGCGCGAAAAAACAATTGGCGCGAAACAAAAAATTCGGCGTAGAGCAAAAAATTCGGCGCAGGCGTTTTTGGCGCTGAACAACAAATTCTATGTCGAACAACAAATTTGGCGCGGGTGCCTTCGGCGCGAAACAACAAATTCGCGTAAAAAAATTTAGCGGGCGCTTTTGGCGCGGAACAACAAGTACGGCGTAGAACAAAAAGTTAGGCGCGGAACAATAAATTCGGTGCGAGCGCCTTCGACGCGGAATAACAAATTCAGGATCGAACAACAAATTCGGCACAGTCGCCTTCGGCGCGGAACAACAAACTAGCTTAAAAAAATAGGCACTTGCTCCTTCGACGCGGAAACAACAACTACAGTGCGGGCGCCTTCGACGTGGAACAGAAAATTTGGCGCGGAACAACAATTTTTCCCAAGATACTTTTAATTTCAATGTTTATATTCTCAAAACACTTTCTCCCCCTAAATTTAATCTTCACAATCTTTTCCAAAACACTTTTAATTTCAAAGTTTTGGTTCCCAACATATTTTTCCCACCAAAATTTTCACAAAATCCAATCGCAACCATTGATTTACCAAGATCAAATCTCAGACACTCTTTATCTTGTCCTAGTCAACCCTAGAATTAAAAAAACGTTGTCAAATGTATAATAGATAACAGAATTCTTGGGAATTGTTACGTGCACCCACCGTTTTGTTCACGCGCACAACCGCTTTATTTACAATTTTGCCATTCACTTATGCCTCATGCACGCAAAGACTTATTCCTCTTTTACCATTGTCTACCCCTAACCGCCGCCGCCGACAACAACAAGGACTATGACAACGATTTACTATGTGGAGGGGGGCCGGGGAGGTTGGCGGAGAAGGCAGGAAAGAGGAAGATGTGGGCTGGAGAGGTCGTCGAAGGGGGAGGGGGAGGCTAGAGCGGAGTGGGTGGAGGAAAATGGAGAAGGGGGACTGGGGAGGTCGGATTAGGAGGAGGTGGGGCTGGGAAGGCCGTCACAACAACGACCCCCTGCGAACAAAGCAGAAAACGATCCAACTTGCAGTAACAACCTCTTGCAGCATCCATAATACAAATTTACACACCCTCGTCTATTCGCAAATAGCAGACGATAAGGTAAAACACATGAGCATTAAGTTGATACATCAAAATGATCAAAAAATAGGTAAATGCACAACCCTGTTATCATATTTGAACATAGCTAAAAGTTCATGTCCATGAAAAATTGGTTACATTTGTAACTTACACGCTACCACATTGCTTGAAAAGCATTCAAAGGAGAGGGGCAGTGCACTCTGGTTCCAGTGATTTCCCCAAAAAAAAAAAATCTGCATGACCCTCTTTGAAATAATATATGGGATTTCTTGTATTAAATAAACCAACAAATTATCTGTACAATGGTGTCAACATGCTTTCATGTTCAAATGACACCAGCTTGACATATAAGGAACACGACCGAGGTATCCAAGCCCAAACTGTTGTACAAAACCCGTTTCGAGCTGAAGCTATTTTAGTCTGAGTAGACGTCCCAGATATTCTTTTCATAACTGAACTGCTCAAACAGTGGTGTTTATCTTGACGGCGGAATTCACTACCAGTTCACTGAAATCATTGCATAAAATGGCTAGGCATCAGAGATCGACCTCCTGGAGTTCATCACCGAGGGGGCCACCATTGAGCTGCAGGGATGAGCTGCTGCTTGAACGGGTGGATGGTGGATTGTGCGGTAAAAATGGAGGCGGTGAACCACCGGCCAGGCCAACTGCTTTGTGACTGGGTGTATCAGGGTATGTTCCACTCCATGATGCTGCCCGTGTGCGAGAGAGGGAACCATTGCCGCTATGTGATGCAGTTGCCTTGTTTGTAGAGGGGGAAATGTTGTCCATGCTTGGGAACCGTTGCAAGGGTGATGGTGATGATGTCGAGGGCAAAGACGAAGATGCTCCTTTCGCTCCTCTTGTTGGAGGTTCATCACTCGTGGTTGGTTCTTGGATTGTTTCTCCCATTACATCACTTTTCTGTTCATCTGAAGGTGAAGGTGCCATGGGCACAAAGAACTTGGAACTAATTGCGGGCTTGACAGAAGGAGCAGCAGGTGACTGGAAAGGATTTGTTAGCGAGCCGCCGCCGCCACCACTAATGCCACCCTTGTTGAACGTATCAACGTATCTGAGTTGAAAGAAATGGAATAGCTAAAATTTATCATTGAAAGACAAAAACGTACATAACTGTGAATCCAGAAGCACCTAGAAGAAGTGCATACCTTGAGCGAACTCCCATTCGTCCACGAGCGGAGAATTGATTTTGGCTTGGAGGAATAGGTGGAATCCCCTGGTTAGGTTCTAAGAGAACGGAGGCTTTTGTTTCTGGCCCTCCATTAGCAGGGCTTGGATTCTTTAGGGCACTGTTTATGTTGTAATCTACTGTACCATTCTGGAACGCTGCTTTTGTTGGGGGAGGAGGTGGTGCAGCTTCCTCCGCTGGAGGTTCCGCACCTTCCTCCACCCATCTCTTAAGATTTTCATCATAATAGAATTTGTTGCTTTCACCCAGCTTCGCCTGAAGCCACCATTTTATACAAGCTAAACAAGGAAAACAAACTTGAATAGAAACAACGGATGGAGCTTGCGAGAAGAAATACCTGACGATCTGCACGGGACCTTGAAACCCAGCCCACAGTCTTCTGTAGAAGCTGCGAGCCAATGCGCCCAAACCTTGAAGGAGCAGCCGAGGATTTACTTTGCCCATCAACTGAGCCGACATCTTTAGTTGAATTCTGTATGAAGTCAGCAAACAACTTTCAAATTGTTTATTTGTCGTCTTTTGTTTCTTTTCTTTTCTTTTCTTCTTTTTTCCAAAGACTTGGAATCAGAAATAACTAAGAAAGCCACATGCAAAGGTAACTATATGATCCAAAGCCGGTTCCAGGAAACAGACAGACAACAAAGCCCTTTGCCCCAAGTTGTTGGGGGACACTACATGAATCCTTTTTGTCCATTCAGCTCAATTAACGGTCATCTCCTATGTTAAACTAACACACCCATCCCATGCATGAAAGTGGTTTCCGAAAACAACTGCTTTGTTTCCCCTTTTCTCTCTAGTTAATAATAGATCACAATGTTACCTGTTTAGGGCTTCTCCCAAAATCAGGCTCTGATACACTTCTGTTGTGCATTGTTTTCTTACCGCCATCACCTGCCCATTCGCTTATGGCCTCCACCGATTGTGATGGCATTAATGATGACATGGTCATAGTTGACTGGCTACCTGCTACCTTGGGCTCCATGTTAAAGTTATCTTTACCGTTATAAGTGATCTGAGGCATTGGTGGCAGGGGTGCTGCTGGTGCACCAATCATGCGGTGAATCGACCTATCAATAGATGTGAATAATTTACCGACAAGTTTTGCAGGGGCCAAGTTTGAGCCATACCCACCCTGTAGAAGTAATGTAGATAAGAAAATTAAAGATACAACGGTAAAACTAAAAGGGTTAATAAGTTCTGATGACGCTTAGAGTATACAATGGTACCTGCTGGTGGGTTCGCAATCTCTCCTCTAAGGATGACAACAAAGTTTTCAACGTTTCTACTTCAGGAGTACGGCCAGAATTTTTTAGCAACTTCAGTGATGCTTGACAATACCTGAATTAACCATGAGATGGAAATTAGCGAAGTAATTGCAGACGCAGCAAAGCAACCAAAAGAAGCACACCAAATTATTCACTCACCGTAACGAATCGGAAACCTTTCCCACTTCAACAAGCATGTATGCATATATTAATTTATATGGTTGGAAAGGCAGCAGGACAAACTGGGAATTTCCAAGTACCTTTGAATATTCATATACTTCTGTCCGCTGTAAAAATCATTCAGAGAATAAATTAACATAACAATCAACTGCACAAACAAATGATAGCAACGCGATTTTCAAGCCCAACACACATGTAACTGTTAAGCATGAAACTTTGAATAAAGAATAAGATGTTTAGACTGCTGATAGCTGGGATCAGAAAGATAACTGAGCAGTTGTAAAACTGTTTGACTTAAGGAGAACCACAAACAACTGCCATCCCAAAATTTAGCCACTGTAAAATATGGCCAAATGAGGGAGCACATGTATGCCACACACCTAGCCCATCATATAAATCATGCATGTAATAGAGGACAAACCATGTGCCATGGAAAAAATGATTGAAGCAATATATGGTTCCAACCCTACATGCAATACAGTGTACCATTGAAGAAAAACAGATAAAACTGAGGTAGTTAGCAAAGAATATGAAACGGTGACCTTCAGTGACAGTCACAATAAGACCAAAGGAGTACGTATGAAGGAGCTTAATGATGAAAGGGCACAGAGAGTATGTTAACAACTGCAAAGATTTTGCTCGTGTTAAGTGGCTTGGCAAGAATTGCATCTTCAGCATAGGCTGATACAGGATTGTGCCACATGTGATAATGGCAGAAACCAGCACCCTGGGTGTATTAAGTCGAAGGGACCCTAGGTAGAAACAGTTAGAAGGGGCCAAGGTACTTAATGATGAAGAAGCACAAGAGCCTCACAAATTTAGAACAGAAGTGCATAGATCCACATGAGGGTCAAATAAACTGTGCTCCAGTATGGGATTAAGAAACTAAAATTCAGAGCAGTCTCAGCACCATGTGACAAATTGCTGCGACACTCGTTAAGAATAGAATTTGCTCACAACCATGAAATGATATTAACTACAGTATGACTAAGGTTAATAGGAGACAAAATGGCACACAAATTATTAAAGTGCCAGCTTAAATATTGGTAAGCCGAAGCATGAAAATAAGCACACTGACTTGCACACAAGGCACCTAGGGAACAGATCTAAAATATTACAAGCAAAAAGGCAATAACGCAGCGTGACACATCATATTAATACATGTCCAATATGACATGGCTCCACGACATATCCATGCTACATGGTTAATAGTTAAACTGAACAAGGAAAGAAAAATCACCTGAATAGAAACATTTCTGGGTATGCAAACTAAAACATCTATTGTCCAGACAGCTAGTGGTACAACTGAAGACTAATGGTATGCATGTGAGAAAGGAAATTGTGGAAGTCAATTGAGCAGAACCTGGATAGCTTCAGGACTAGCAAATGTTCGAGGACACTTCCAGTGGTCTGCGCCAATAAGACAGAGTCTTGCACTATCAGAGTATGACTCAAAGTTTGCTTCCGCAACCAAGTAGCAGGTATGTGCAGCAATAATCTAGGTTGAAGAAAATTGTGTTAAGATGTATCATTTTTAGAGTAGCCGGTCAGCAGGATATAATATAAGGCATGTGCATGAAGCATGGTGGCATACAAACCTCTCTTCTCTCTTTTAAGAGGCAATCTCCAAGATGAATAATAACAAGTTCATCATCCTTTGTTCTGTTTGCAGTTATTATTGCCAGATTTTCTTCCCAGTCATCTAGCATGCCATTGGCTAGAACCTATAAACCAGTTCGAAAAGCAAAGTAAGAATTGCAATGAAAAAAGGAAAAAAAATCATTCAAGGCCTCAAAAGGAAAAAAACATGATCAGAGAATGTTCTCAAGATTTAGCAATCCTTACTCCTTGGTACAACTCTGTGAAGACAAAGGTATAATCAATTTTTTGGTGAGGATACATAAACCAACATTTGCAATCTTGCAATCAATGCAAGGTTACAAATTGGTGAAAGATATAATAGATACACAACTACATAGCAGGCATGCATCTTTTCCTCTGGTTATGTATATCAAAGAATTTTGATAACATGATATCCAAAAAGAATAATTCTGGCTTGCTTTTACATACATTTATGTGTCCTCCCATACGAACATCCATATCCATTTATCCATCCATCCAAATATGATCACAGGCTCTAACCTACTCTGCAACGGTCAGGGTGCCATAAACTAAAGAAGACATGATTTTTTGAGTTTTGTTGTCTATTATGCATTAAGTAGCCATAAAATGGACAGTGGCAAAAAGAAAAGTAATTGAACCTGGGATGTCTCAGACCCAACAAAAATTGGTATGCAAGGGGTGCAAAGTGTTTATATTAGATGGGTTGAATCCTGAACTTCAATTCCTCAAGCCATTGTCGAAACGACTTCGTACTTTCAGACATCACTTTCACGGCCATTTGACGCATAGCAACAGAAATGTTATTTCAGGTGATCTAAATGTAATACGTCAAACTGAATAGAGTGAATTTGTAATTAAATTGTCTAGCTTTAATTTGAACCATAAAGTCTTTGCTCCCTCGAGCATGTGTGCAAACATGTTTGGGGAGCAAAACATGCAGCTAGCAGCCATAGCATTAGTTGTCAAATATCAAGGTACAAGCAGATGAATCACCTGGGTTGGGCCATGAGGTCCATTTGCAAAACTGGCGAAGTTGTTCACATGACAGTCAGCAGAGAATACATCTGCAGGTTGCCCAGCAATAAGCAGGCATAATGTCCGCAAAGGCGAACCACTGACAAACTGACGTTGTGCCATTTTCTTTACCGTATCAACATAAAACTGTAAATGACGAAACCAAAGCAAGGTGAGATGATATTATTGGGTTGCCAACCAAAGCTCATAAACTCAAGTTGAAGATCCGCTACAAAATATATTGACAGCAAGGAACCATAAAAACGTGCAAAATGGAACACGAAGCATGGAACAATGAAACAAACCTTGTCCCCAAGCTGTCCTGCTAGGACTAGAGCAGGTCCCCACAACTGACCTTCTTGCGCACATTGTAGAGCTTCTTTCCTTCTACCAGATACAAGAAGGTTCTGAACTTCTACAGCTGTTGCCTACATCAGATCAATAATATATTAGCAGGAGAAAGGTACTTTGTTAAACCAATATAAAGACATGATTGGGATGATAAAAAGATTACCCGAATCTGTCCTTCTGAAGGAAGATTCTGTATACAATGAGTTAACAAGCCAACTTCTGTCAAAGTAGCACCATTATTTCTAGCAGATGCAAATAGCCTAGTCACCGCTGACTCTGAACCATCTATTTCCTGTAAGGTGGGATAAGATAAGATTGGGGTTTTTTTAAAGGCGTCATGCATCTACAACGCTATAAAGCTCCGAGAGTGAACTGTATGTAAATAAAATCTAGCAATTCTGCAAAGATCACCATCTCTTGACAGGAAGGAATAAACAACATTCAACATGCATTTATGATGTTCATTTTAAATAATAAAATCAATTTTGCGTCTCTCGTCAAATTATCATAGTCCACCATGGAAACTTGATCATATGGCCTGGATGTCTGTTAGAGACACATCTCATACTAGCATCTAACACTAGCCCAATTGTTAGAGACTCAACCCATACTAGGCCTCTGACACTAGCTTTGCTAAGGACATATTCCATACTAGGCACCTAACACTGGGCTCACAACCCAATTGTTAAGCATTAGCTAGCATCCAACCCAAAACCAATTAGCATTAGGTGGAGAGACCCTCTAATACTTAAACATTTCTTTTTTCTTATTTTTTCCGATGTGGGACTAATTGGGATCCTAACATATCACCACGCTTCCGACAACCGTCTACGACGGCCCACTCTGGGGTGCCCACTCTAAGTGGCCCACTTTGGCCCTTACCAGGCCGTCCCCTCTTAGGTCACTCCTTCCCCAATGGCCCCTTCCGCAACATGGGTCGTAGCATGGGGCTTGCTCTGATACCATTTGTTAGAGACACAACGCATACTAGGCCTCTAAAACTAGCCGAATTGTTAGATATCCATCCCATACTAGGCCTCTAACACTAGCCATGCTAAGGACACATTTCATGCTAGGCACCTAACACTGGGCTCATACCCCAATTGTTAAGCATTAGCTAGCATCCAACCCAAAACCAATTGGTATTAGGTGGAGAGGCCCTCTAATACTTAAACATTTCTCTTTTCTTGTTCTTTCCAATGTGGGACTAATTGGGATCCTAACAATGTCAGTCTATTTAGGAAAGGTCACAATTAGAAAGAAACAGATTAGCATCTACATATCTACATGACAGAAGAAGCCATTTAACCACCGATCCATTCTTATGAGCCTGAGCGCCGAGATTGGGTGGCACGCACCATTTAATCTATATATATGATCAAAGATGCTAGGATCCGACTCTGATTAATTGAGTTCGGCCATATCATCTTGGGTTTACTTTAAAACATGTTGGGAATTAGAAATCAAAGCAGGTTGAATCAGGTTAGCATTGAATATGATCCACCACTAGTTAACTTAAAAACACCAACCAAGTTAAACACCTCAAACCTAAACACTTCATAAACCTCACCGCATCTCTCCTCCAACATTTAAAAAAATTAGAAAAATAAAAACTCGTCTTCGCTGCTCTTTACAATTTTCCGCTTTCCTTCTATCCTTATTTTTTCACTTAAGACTATAAAGCACAAACATAAACACACGAGACTACAACAGGAACCCAAGGGCGCAGAAACCCCATAAAATGTAGGATTAGCGAACATGGTATACATGTGTGCATTGTATTTCTATAATCCACATCACAGATCAGAATCCATGGTAATTAGGATGTGCTACTAAAAATAAAAAAGGTATATCAAATTAAAACAATAAAAATTCATAAATTTTAATCAAGTAACAAATGTTTTAAAAAGAGGAGGAGGAGGCAAGGCCAAACAGGAGCCTAGTGCCCAGATGCCTACGTGTTTTTTAACCCGAAACCTCAGCTCAAAAATTAAGGTAAAATATGTTAAAATTCCAAAAACTATAGGCTTATTTCATGAAACATACATCAAAGTTTATTATGTTTGAGTTCAATACCCTATACTTTTCTCATGTGTTTAATACACCAGACTATTTTTTTCATGTTATATATCTGAATTTTTCTTCTTTTTTATGTTTGTGTTAGGAACTAACAAAGATGAAATTTTTATTAGAAAGCAAATAGCAAATAAAAAGATAATTGAGCACAAAAGAGGCGTGCTCTCCTCCCAAGACGCCTAGAGGACGTCCGCACTCGTCTACCTATGGAATCACACAATAACAATCATCAAAATAGCATAAGCCATAGTAGAAGACTACCCCCCCTATTTATAATAAAAACTAGGGCAAACAAGGGGGAAGTGCGGCTAGGGTTGGTCGGCCAAGAGGGGGCGGGTGCGGCTTGCGCGCGGCCTGGGCCTGCGGGTGTAAACCCGCAGGGGCCTATGGGCCTCCGCAGGCCCATCAATACTCCCCCCAAAGAGCCACCTTGTCCTCAAGGTGGAAGGCTGGAAAGCGTGCCATCATATCATCCATGTCCTCCCACGTGCTTTCGTGCTCCGGTAAGCCCCTCCACTGCAACAACACCTGCATCGCGCCTGTGTCGCTCTGCCAGACTCCCTTCAACAATTCGGGCTCCATCCTCACATCCATATCAGCAGTAAGTGTCTCTGGTAATGTAGGGGAAGAGGTGTGGTCGTTAACGACCTGGCGTAACTGTGAGCCATGGAAGACTGGGTGAATGGTAGATCCTGGGGGTAAGCGCAATCTGTAGGCCACCGGTACTATCCTCGCCTTGACCTCAAAAGGCCCAAAATACCGCAGTGCCAGCTTTTCATTCCTCCTATGAGCTACCGACCTCTGCTTGTAGGGCCTCAGCTTCATATATACCATATCATCAACATCAAAGTGTACGTCTCGACAGTGTAAGTCTGTCTGTGCCTTCATCACCTGCTGAGCCCTCGCCAAGTGAAGCTTCAGCTCCTCTAGAATCCGGTCCTGCTCTGCCAGGTACTGCTCCACATCAGAAACTGGAGTCGTCTCATGGCCATAATGAAGTAAGTGCAGAGGGTCTCTGCCATACAAAATCATGAAAGGTGTAGTCTCCGCCGTCGTGTGGTATGAAGTGTTGTACCAATATTCCGCCCATGGTAGCCAACGTGCCCACTCCTTAGGATTCTCTGAGATGAAGCATCGCAGGTAAGTCTCCACACTCCTATTGACCACCTCCATCTGACCTTCAGTCTGGGGATGATAAGCTGTGCTCCGCTTCAAGACCGTCCCCTGCAGTCTGAAAAGCTCCTGCCAAAACTTGCTCTGGAATACCTTCTCTATCTGAAACTATGGACTTCGGCGGGCCATGCAAATGAATGACCTCTCTCACAAAAATCTCTGCCACAGAAACGACACTGTAAGGATGCTTAAGCGGGACAAAATGTGCATATTTGCTGAGGCGGTCTACCACAACAAAAATGACGTTGTATCCACCCGACTTTGGCAATCCATCAATGAAGTCCATAGAGAGGTCCTCCCAAACTCTGTCTGGTAAGGATAGCGGCTGTAATAGTCCCCCTGGGGACATAGCCTGATACTTGTGACGCTGGCACACGTCACACTCCGCCACCATCCTGGCCACCTCCTTATTCAACATCTTCCAGTAGACCTCCCTTAATAGCCGCTGGTAGGTCTTGAGAACTCCAGAATATCCTCCAATAGCACTGCCGTGGAACTCCCTGAATATAGCCGGTATGAATGTAGAAGTCCTCGGTATCACTAGCCTCCCCCAGTAAAGTAGTCGCTCATCCTGAAGAGAATACCGCGGGTACTCGGTCGACCCCTGTAGAAGGGCCTCTCGTATAGCCGCCAGCTCCGGGTCCTGCTCGACCTCCTGCTGTAGTGAGCCCCAATCCTCGAGGATAGATACTGTAAGTGCCGCTAACTCTGCCTCCTCCTCCCGCCGGGATAACGCATCAGCTGCCTTGTTCTCCAATCCCGGGCGGTACTCTATCTCGAACATGTACCCCCATCAACTTTCGCAGCCACTTCTGATGCTCCTCCGCTACCATCTGCTGCTCTAGCAGGTACTTCAGGCTCCGTTGATGCGTGCGAACTATGAAGCTCCGTCCCAACAAATATGGTCTCCACTTCTGTATGGACAACACTATCGCCATCAGCTCTCTCTCATAGACCGATCGCAATCTGGCCCTCGCGGTCAACACCTGGCTGTAGTAAGCTATAGGTCGCTGCTCCTGCATCAGTGCTGCTCCCAGCCCATGTCCTGATGCGTCTGCCTCTACGAAGGGTCTGGAGAAGTCGGGCACAGTGGTCATCGCCCTTTTCAGGGCCTCAAATGATGTCGCCGCCTCCTCCCCCAATGGAACTGATCCTTCTTCAATAACTCTATCAATGGACATACAATCGCCCCATAACCCTCCACGAATCTGCGGTAGTAACCTGTAAGCCCCAGGAAGCCCCGTAGCCCTCTGAGGGTAGTGAGGCGTGGCCATTCCAGCATGGCCGCTATCTTAGCTCTATCTGCGGCCACCCCTCCTGCTGATACTACGTGCCCCAAGTACTCCACCTGCGGCTGCCCGAATAGACACTTCTTTCTGTTCAAATATAGCTGGTGGTACTGCAGCTCCTGAAAGACCACCTGCAGGTGGTCCAAATGATCATCCAGAGTACAACTATACACCAAAATATCATCGAAGAAAACTAGTACAAATCGCCTGAGACAGGGACGGAATACCTTATTCATAAGAGCCTGAAAAGTGACCGGGGCGTTGGTCAACCCAAAGGGCATGACCAGGAACTCGTAGTGACCCTCATGCGTCCTGAACGCCGTCTTGGACACATCCTCCCGTCGCATCTGTATCTGGTGGTAGCCTGATCTAAGATCTAGCTTGCTGAACCAGGCTGCCCCCGTGTAGCTCATTCAATAGCTCATCAATCACAGGTATACGGAATTTATCTGGGACCGTCTCCTTGTTCAACGCCCTGTAGTCCACGCAGAACCGCCAACTACCATCCTTCTTCTTCACTAGTAATACTGGGCTGGAGAACAGGCTCACACTCAGCTGAATCACCCCTGCCTGCACCATTTCTGAAACCATCCTCTCTATCTCATCCTTCTGATGATGGGGGTATCGGTAGGGCCGCACGCTAATGGGGAAACACCCTCTCGTAGAACAATGGCGTGCTCGTGGTCCCGTGGTGGTGGAAGACCCCGAGGCTCCTGGAAGATCTCCTCAAACTGCTCCATCAGCTGCTGAACCTCTCCTGGAACGGGCTGCTCTGTACTGGCCTCTGCGCCTCCCTCACCTGTCAAAGAGTACAGCTCTACTAAATATCCTCCTCTCTCTGTCTGGATGGTCCTAAACATGGTCTTCAGAGAAACCAAAACTCTGCAGAGGCTGGGGTCTCCCTGGAATATCACTGCTCTTCCCGCCTCCTGGAACTGCATCCGTAGTAGCTTCTAATTTATCGTCATCTCTCCCAAAGTATGTAGCCAGGTCATGCCTAGGATGACGTCGGTGCTCCCTAGGTCCAGTAGTAAAAAAATCTGCAATAACCTGTATCCCCTGCATGGTCAGCACCAGTCCCCTACAAACTCCCTGGCTGCTCTCCTTCTTTCCCGTCCCCATCATCACGCTGAAGCTGTCGCAATCTGTCAGCTGAAGCCCCTGCTGTGCCACCACCATCCTGGATATGAAATTGTGGGTAGCCCCACTGTCAATAAGCATAGTCACCTCCTGGTCACCGATCTCCCCCCTCAGCTTCATGGTATGGTTCGGTGTGAACCCAACCACGGAGTTAAGGGACACCTCCGCCACATCCAACTGCTGGCCCTCCATCTCCTCCTCTACCTCAGCTGCCTCCTCCTCGACATCAGCCTCATCATCGTCGTCCTCCAGCAGAATCACCTGAAGCTTGTGCCCCGCGCACCGATGGCCTGGTGAGAATCGCTCATCGCACCGGAAACATAAGCCATTCTGCCTCTTTTCTCGCATCTCTGCGTCTGTCATGCGTCTGAACTGCCCCCCAGCCACAGGTGCACTACTCCTCTCCCCCGTCTTCTCACTGCTCGTCTGGGCCGCCATCGTGGGGGTACCTGCTCCTCCAGCCCCAGACGGGGCGCCTCTCGATGTCTGACTACTGTAGCTGCTCCTGACCCGCCTATCCTCGGTATGCGCATCCTCTACCATATGGGCCATCTCTATAACCTCCGAAAGCCCCCTGGGCTTGTAAGGCCTCACTGCTGCTTGCAGACTGGGGCACAACCCCTTCAGAAAGGTGCCCTCCAGTGACTCGTCAGACACGCCATGTACTCGCCCTGTCAGTGTCTCAAATCTCTCGATGTAATTGCGCACCGGCCCCTCCTGCCTGAGGGCGTACAGCTGCTCGTGTAAGTTCCCCAGCCGGGGGTCTCTAAACTTCTCCAGAACCAGGTCCTTTAGCTCCTCCCAGCTTCTGATCTACTGCCTCCTCTCCTTCCACTGGAACCATCCCAAGGCTCTCCCCTCCATGCAGATGGCCGCCGCCTCCAACTTCTGTGCCTCAGACATGTGGTGTGTTGCGAAGTACCTCTCTGCGATGAACAGCCACGCATGCGGGTCCTCACCAGAAAATAGGGGCATCGTCAGTTTCCGCACCCTGCACTCTCCCCCAAAGTGCCCCTGCTGGGGCCTCCACTCCTCTCTGTGCTGCGGGCGGTAATGCTATCTCCTCTTGTCCTGAGTGCCTCGGCGGACCTCCGTCGCCACCCCCGTAGTCTCCACGGTAACCTCCCCGCCGGCCCTCAAAATCGTCCCAACCTGCATCGTCGCCAAACTCTGCCTCGTAGTCGCCCCTGCTGTCAGAATAGTAGTCTCTCCCGCGTCCCTCACCATCGAAAGGATCCTCTGCTGCTGTTCGTCATCCCGGAGGATCCCAAAAACCTCCCAAAAGCTGTCCACGGCCCTCCGTAGCTGTTGTCCGCTGCCCGGGGGTCTAAAACCCCCCTAGAAGTCTGTCCGAGCCCATCGCCCCCCTGCGGCTGCCAGGGGGGTCCCACCCTTTCCGTAGGTCGGCAGGGGCCTGCCGGCCTTCGGCCAGGCACGACGGGCCCCTCTGGCCCTCTGAGGCTGCCGGCAGACCCTGCTAACCTTCCGGCAGGGCCGACAGGGTCGCCGGACCTCGGCGGGCCCAGGCAGGGTCCCGCCGCCCCTGCCTGGGCTCGCAGGTGGCGGGGGTCCCCCACCCTTCTCCCGCAGCGGCCGACCCCCCCAATGGTCGTGGGGGGTTTTCCGCCCCTCCCCGATGCCGCGAGTCTCCCTTGATGGGCGGCTAGATCCACCGACTTCCCTTTGGCTTTGTATCGCCTTCCGCCGCACCTCCTCGCGGTAGTCGACCCTCCATGGCTCCTCGTCGTCTTCCTCGTCCAATTCCTCCATGTAGTGGGGTTGATTTTGGGGAAGAATCTCATCTTTCTCCTTCTTCTTCTTCAAATGTGCCGCCTTTAGTGTTGGATTAAGGTTTCCTTCGCCTTTGGGGTTTGTCGCCAATTGATTTAGGGCTTCCATCAATTGTGCGAATTGATCGTCGTGCTTTGCTTGATTTGACGCCAATTGGGAGATCGTTTCCCGCCAACGACCTTTTGATTGCCTCGATCTCGCTCGTGAATTTCGCCTCCAACGCCTCAAATTTGTCTTGCGATCTCGTTGAATCCGCCATGTATCGTCACGTACTCTGATACCAAATTGTTATGAACTAACAAGGATGGAATTTTTATTAGAAAGCAAATAGCAAATAAAAAGATAATTGAGCACAAAAGAGGTGTGCTCTCCTCCCAAGACGCCTAGAGGACGTCCGCACTCGTCTACCTATGGAATCACACAATAACAATCATCAAAATAGCATAAGCCATAGTAGAAGACTACCCCCTATTTATAACAAAAACTAGGGCAAACAAGGGGGAAGTGCGGCTCAGGTTGGTCGGCCAAGAGGGGGGGGCGCGCGGCTTGCGCGCGCGGCCTGGGCCTGCGGGTGTAAACCCGCAGGGGCCTATGGGCCTCCGCAGGCCCATCAGTTTGGTACCTCAAAAATTTAAATCCCAAAATTAATATTGTCTTCTTCTATCAATATGCAAACAAAACCCTAATGGCATAATGATAATAAACGAGCAAGGGCATGAATATGGACTGTAATTGTGACAATAATGATAATAGTTAAAGGTGATGGTGGTTCTAAGAAAAGAGGAAGTAGTGATGGCAATAGATGGAAGAAAATATGTTTATTCAAATTTCTTCTTTTGCATTCAGTTTGTTTAAGATTATGAATGTTGTGGAAATATATTGATGTTACAAAACACAAATTGGATAAGAATTATACAAACGAACACAATGATGTTGACAAAAATAAGAGGGAAAGGGTGTTCACTTTACTAAATTAGGGTTTAATAGAAAGAAATTGGAGGGTAAAATGGAAAATCAAACACAAGACGAAGAAGAGATGAAGAAGGGGATGTGAAGATAAATGGAAAATGAATTGAGAAGTTTATTTTGAACAAGGTTGGGGTTTTAAAAAAAAGCAGGAAAAATTAGAGAAAGAAGAAGAGGGCCAAAGAGTCGTTAAGTTTAATTTGAGGGTAAAATGTACATCTATTTTAAAGGGTAACAAACATAAAAATTTGAAAAACTTTACGCATTAAACACATGAAATTTTTTACTAGGTATTAATCTCAAAAACATGAGCAACTGTGTTGTATTTTTCATGAAATAAACCAAATTATATCAAGAGCAATAAAATATGTGTCGCATTAATTTTTTTAGTATTCATGTTTCCAACAATATAAAACTCTCAATAATCAATGATGTAACATATCTGAAAACTGCAACGGCATTCCATCATCAACCACCTAAACAAACTCAGCCAATATTACATGAAAGCTAAAAACAACAACAATTTGCACCAAATTATAACAAATTAACAAAAAACAAGTAAACCTCAATTAAAAAATAATGAAGTTCAGAAACCCGCATTTAGAGATAAGGATATTCAATAGATTCAAAAGCAATCAAATTATCAAGCCAAACAATACATAAGACAGTACATAAGAAGGCAAAAAAGAACATGATAATGAAGAAAAGCATGCTAGGGAAGCCGATGTTAAAGGGGAAAAAAGAAGAGAACGATGATGACGATGAAAAGTCATTCTGGGAAGAGGAAGGGAAGAAGAGGAAGAAGAGGAAGGGAGAAAAAGAATCAGATGAAGAAGATAAATGCATCCGCCTTGCATGCCTAAGCCTGGCTAAGGCAGCCTGAGCGAGTGCCGAGCTTGCTTAGGCTTTCCCGGGAGTATGGCTCGTCGAAGAAAGCTGCATAAGCATTAAGCACGCGACCTTCTGTCGCCGCCTAGAATCTGCTGTTAAAAACAATACAAGAAACATGATCAAAATAAAAAGATCCAACAAGGAAAAAATTCTAAATAATACCAACCTAACTTTGTTGAAGTGATGATTATGCTTTGTTGACAAAGTGATAAATAGGTTTTGTTGACATAGCATCTATTTGGTTTTTTTTGGGTGAAGAAAGTGATAGATCCTAAGGCTTGTTGTGGGGAAATTAGGGATTTTGATGGGGAACAGAACAATAAAAGAGAAATTTTTATACACTTCAGATCTGAAATAGCACAAGATAAGCCCCGATTCGAGATGGAGACATCTCCTAACTTTCTATTTGAGAAGAAAGTCTAATTCTCCAAAGGCGGCACCTTGGCCTTAGGGTTTACAATCTTAAAATAAGCATGGAAAACACAATTAGGGCCGGCCAAGACTAATAGCACACAAAAGTGCAGTTTTGCACAGAAGCCCCCCTAATTTTCAGATTTGCATAAACACACCAAATTTACGAATTTGCCCCTGAAGTTGATCTCTCGCGCCTCCTCCGGTATGTGATAATCGTAGCATTACTCCCTCCCAAAAGAGCCACCTTGTCCTCAAGGTGGAAGTCTGGAAATTGCTGCCTGATCACTTCCCGAGACTCACAAGTAGCATCGTAATCCGACAAACCTTGCCACCTGATAAGCACCTCCTGGGCTCCTGATGTACTCTGACGAACACCTCTGACCTCCTGTTGCTCCAGCAATACCTCCATGTCCTCGGTCAGAGTGGGTGAAAGGGTGGGTGACAAAGTGTGGTGTCCAATCTCATGTCGAAGCTGGGACATGTGGAACACCTGGTGGATGGTGGACGTAGTAGGAAGCTGTAAATGATACGCCACCTTTCCAATTCTGGCCACAACCTCAAAGGGACCATAATAGCGAGCCGCCAGCTTTGCATTGCTCCGATACACCATTGTCTTCTGTCTATACGGCCGCGGCTTCGGATACATCTTGTTGCCCACCTCGAAATGCACATCTCTCCTATGCAAGCCTGTCATGGCCTTCATAATCTGTTGTGATCTCAACAAGTGTCGCTTCAGCTCATCCAATATCATGTCTCCTCCTCCAAGTGCTCCTCCACCTGAGACACATGGTCGTACCCCGGCTGTAGTGTATCAAATGGAGAGGGTCGCGTCCGTACAGTATGCGAAAAAGGGTGCTTCGTGCCGCCGAGTGGTAGGAGGTATTTTACCAGTATTCTGCCCAAGCCAACCATCTAGCCCACTGCTTCGACGACTCTAATGCAAAACATCTCAAATATGTCTTTACGCTCCTATTTACTACCTCCATCTGGCCATCTCTGCGGGTGGTAGGCCGTGCTCCTCCTCAAAGTAGTCCCCTGCACCTTGAACGGTTCCTTCCAACAGCTACTCAAGAAGACCTTATTGTGGTCTGATACTATAAAGACAGGAAACCCATGCAGACGCACAACCTCCTTCATGAAAGCTACAGCTACAATCACCGATGTCTAGGTGTGCCGTAGGAGAATGAAATGGGCATACTTGCTGAGCCGGTCCACCACGACAAATATGGTAGTGAAGCCCTCTGACCTCGGCAGCCCCTTAATAAAATACATGCTAATGTCCTCCCAGACCCTCTCTGGCAAGGCTAGTGGCTGAAATAGCCCTGTAGAAGCCATCGTCAAATACTTGTGACGTTGGGAGACGTCACACTCCGCTACTAAACGCACGATGTCCATCTTCATCCCTGGCCAGTACAGCTCTCTGGCCATCCTCCTGTAGGTTTGCTACACCCCAGAGTGACCCACCACCGAGTTGCCATGGAACTCCTGAAAAAATCGTCGGTATATGGAAAGATCTTCGCGGTAGCACCAACCGCCCATGGTACAGCACCCGCTGCTCACTCAGTGTGTACCCAGGATACTCTGTAGATCCCTACTGCAAATCCTCATGTATCACCGTCAGCCACTCATCAACCTCTATCTCACGTGCCAAAGGCTCCCAGTCTAGCAGTACCGGCACAGAAATCAACGTCGCCCCTGCTACCTCCTCCCTGCGAGACAATGCGTATGCTGCCTTGTTCTCCAACCATGGCATGTACTGGATCTCGAACTGGTAGTGCACCAACTTGGAGAGCCACCATTTATGCTCCTCTGTAACCATGCGCTGCTCCAAGAGATACTTCAGACTCCGTTGATTGGTTCTACCACAAACTTCCTTCCGACAGTTAAGACCGCCACTTCTGTACAGATAGTACTATCGCTATCAGCTCTCTCTATCATATACCGACTTCAGCCGTGCTCGGTATGACAACACCTGGCTAAAATAGGCCACCGGCCACTGATCCTGCATAAGAACCACCCCCAACCCATATCTTGACTCATCTGTCTCCACCACAAATAGTATGCTGAAATCAGGCAAAGCTAGCACGGACACGATCGTCATAGCCTACTTCAGGGCCTCAAATGCCCTGGTCGCCTCCTCTCCCCAATGAAAGTCGTCCTTCTTTAGCTGCTCAATCAATGGCTAAGCAATCGTATTGTATCCCTGGACAAACTTTTGATAATACCTCGTCAAGCCTAAGAATTCCCGCAGGCCCCGCAGTGTCGTGGGGCTTGGCCACTCCAACATAGAAGCTATCTTCGACCCATCTACAACCACCCCCTCTGCTGAAACTATATGTCCCAAATATTCCACCTCATCTATCCGAAGAGGCACTTCTTTCTGTTGACATATAGCTGATGCTCCTGCAACTCTTTCTGCACCACCTGTAAGTGCTCCACATGCTCCTCCAAAGTATGGATGTAAATAAGTATGTCATCAAAGAAGACCAGCACAAACCTCCGTAAGTAGGGGCGGAAAACCTTGTTCATCAAGGTCTGAAATGTTGCAGCGGTGTTCATCAATCCAAACAGCATGACCAGAAACTCAGTGTCACTCATGCGTCCTAAACATCGTCTTGGGAACATCCTCCATCCTCATTCGAATCTGGTGGTACCCCAATTTCAGTCTATCTTCGAAAATATAGTCGCACATCTAGCAGCTCATCAATCACCGAGATCGGGAATTTATATGGCACTGTATCCTTGTTCAAGGCCCGGTAGTCTACACAGAAATGCCAGCTGCCATATTTCTTCTTCACGAGCAGGACCGGACTAGAAAATGGACTCACGCTCGACTGGATCATCCCTGCCGGCAACATCTCCCACATCATCCGCTCAATCGCATCCTTCTAAGACATGGGGGTATGGTATGGTCGTACACTGCTAGGGGGCATCCCTTCTCTCAAGACAATAGCATGCTCGTGGTCTCGTGGCGGTGGAAGACCATGCAGTGTCTGAAAACCCCCTTAAACTGGCTAAGCAGCTCCTTCAACTCTGGTGCCAACCCATGCTCTTCCCGCTCACCATCCTCCTCTAATGACAGACCCTGAAACTCCACTAAGAATCCCCCTCCTGCCGACTAGAGTGCTCTACTCATGGCTCTATAAGAAACTAGAGAACGACATAGACTGGGGTCCCCCTGTAAGACTACAGTCCGTCCCTCCTCCTGATACTCAAGCCTGAGTAGCCCCCAATTGGTATTCGTGTCGCCGGTGGTCTGCAAACACTTCATCCCTAAGATGACATTTGTACTCCACCGCTCTAATGGAAGAAAATCGGCTACGATCTGTACCCCCTGGATCGTAAGGAGCACACCTCTACATATGCCACTGCTCTGTGCTACTGTTAGATCAGGCCCAGTTCCCAACACTACTCCAAAACTGCATGTCGCTGATCTCCAGTCTCATTCTCTCCACCAGCTGGCAGAAAATGAAATTATGGGTAGCCCCACTATCGACCAGCACTATCACCTCCAGCTCTGCAATCTGCCCTACCAACTTCATGGTGTGGTTCGTAGTGAACCCAACCACAACGTTGAGAGAAACATCAGCCAAATCCAAATGTGGGTGCTCCTGATCCTCCTCATCGTCAGCCTCCAGCTCCACCATGTCCTTTCCATCCTCCTCGTCAGCCAATATCAATATCTGTAGTCTGCGATCGCCACACCGGTGCCCAAGAGAGAACTTCTCGTCACACTTGAAACACAACCACTTAGCTCTCTTCTCCCGAATCTCCGCCTTAGTCCGTCGTACTTGCCCCCTGGTCGTGTCTCAGCCCATGTCTCCCTACTAGCTCATGTCCCAACTACTGCTCCTCCTCCTGTGGCCGCCTTGGGCCCCCCAACAGGTGCCTGTCCCCGAAAAGAGGATCATCCCCAAGCCCCGCGGGCCTTCCGCTCCTGATCCAGTCTATCCTCCACTATTCTTGCAAAGCTCATGCAATCATGCAGACTCGTCGGCCTATGGGACCTCACCTCTGATCTGATAGTCGGCTTCAACCCCTTCATGAAGTTCCCCTCTAGTGACTCTCCTGACACTCCACTGATCTGACTAACCAGCATCTCAAACTTCTTAATGTAATCTCTCACGAACCCATCCTGCCTCAGAGCATACAGCCTCTCAAAGACGGTGTCTGCCTGTACCTCCCCTAATCGCTCTAGCAAGATCATAGTAAACTCCTCCCACGTGTGGAAAGGCTGATCCTCCTGCGTCCATCGGTACCACAACAACGCTTTCCCTTCCAGGCAGGTCCCAAGGGCCCTAACCCACTCCTCATGTATCATAGATACCTCAAAGTATCTCTCGACCATGTACATCCACGAATCTGGGTCCTCTCCCTCGAAGACGGACATCTTCAGTTTCCTAACTCGGGTTTCGCAGAAAACCCCTCCTTGGGCGACTCTCTTCTGCTGATAATCATATCGTCGATGTGGAGGGTGACGTGCTACCATGTATCCAGGGCATCCCTCTCTCACGTTCCTCACGTCGCATACCTAATCAGCACCTCCATCTCTGTAGTACTCACGGTCATCCTCAGGGTACCTTTCATAGCACTCAAGCTCCACCTCACGCCCCCGAGGTCCTCCGTCGAAGAAATCAGCTCCATAATCATCCTGAAATCCCTCAAATCCCTCGTCGTCGTCCCTTCGCTGTCCAAACCTTCCCCGAAGGGCCGCCGGTGGCTCTAGGTGTTGCCGGTGGCCTGGTTCCAGCTGTTGGGGGCCCTGGCGGGCCGCCAGGGGCCCAGAATGCCCCTGGCGGGCCGCTGGTGCCCTCGAAATGGTCGGGCGAGCCACCAGGGCCATCGCCGGGCCCTGGCGGTTTGCCGGAGGGCCCTGTGGGCACTGGCGATCTGCCATGGCACCGCGCGCCCCCTGGCAAACCGCATGGGGCTCGCGGGTGGCCTGTCGATTCGTCGGGGGCATGCGATCCACCGGTTGTCCACGTCGCACTCCTTCGGCTTCTCTTCCGCTTTCCCGAGCTTCATAGATTTCTGGTTGTACTCCTTCGCCTTCTTAGGAGTCAAAATCCTCGTCATCCGTCACTAGATCTGCATCAGAAAGAAACCCCTTGCGAAAGGGATCTACTTTCTCCTTTCCATTCGCTGCAGATCTCACCTTGCGCTCCAGATCTAGGGTTTCGGTCTGTTTTGGATCCCTCCGTTGGGACAACGCACCAATCTTCAGATTTGTTGCCCTAAGGCATCCATGAGTTGCGAAAACTTCCAATTAAACTCGCCCTTTTGCTCGTCGACGCTCTTCTTAATTACGTCATGAATCTCGACTTCAAACTTCACCAACTTCTCTTCCAACGCTTCAACCTTGTCTTTCGACCTCGTGTTCGCCATGGATCGACTGCTCTAATACCCCACTTTGATAGATTCTAAGGCTTGTTGTGAAAAATTTAGGGATTTTGATGGGAAAATAACAATAAAAGGGGAATTTTTATAGACTTCAGATCTGAAATATCACAAGATAAGCCCCGATTTGAGATGTGGAGATCTCCTAACTTTCTATTTGAGAAGAGAGTCTAATTCTCCAAAGACAGCACATTGGCCTTAGGGTTTACAATCTCAAAATAAGCATAGGAAACACAATTAGGACCGGCCAAAACTAATAGCACACAAAAGTGCAGTTTTGCACAAAAGCCCCCCGAATAATTTTCAGATTTGCATAAACACTCCAAATTTACAAATTTGCCCCTAGAGTTGATCTCGTGTGCCTCCTTGTGATAATCGTATCAGAAAGGTGCCCATTTAGTTAAGAAGATCGTGTGTGTAATAATTAAAATATGTGGCTCTAAGGTATCGATGTGACTTAAGTTTTAGTTAAAATTGGCATAGCTCTGAAACCCAACTTTTTTTGTTTTTACAATTGATGAAGCTTCAGAAGGTATGATACGTGTTAAGCAAGTGTTGGTGTCTTTTAAATTTATACATAATATTTAAAAACATGGCTCTATAGTATCGGATATGTGACTTTTAAGCTTGATTTAATGTTGGCATAGCTCTTACACTCAACTTTTTAGGTTTTTACAATTGATCAGGCTTCGGAGCATTTGATACTTATCAAGCAAGCATTGTTGTCCAATACGTGTCCAAACAGAGACACCACACTCATTTTAAAGTGTTGGTGCTTCATAGCACCTTGTTAGAGCGCACATGTCAGCACCCAAAAATCTCGCTACATCCCTTTTCGTCTCTTCATTCTTACCCTTCTATATTTCTTCCTGCAAAAACCTCATCACATCCTTTCTTTGGGATCTTTCTTCCCGTCCCACATTAACTTAAGGTTAATCATAAAGTAGGTGATGTAGGACGATATAGATTTTATAGATTTGGTGGCGAATTAGGGGAAGATTTGAGGGAAAATCTATAAATTAGGGTTTATTGACTTGGTATTAGGGGGGGGGGGGGACCTTTCTCAGGTTCGGAGCAATTAAATATATCAGTCTAGATGTCGTTATATAGGCTTACAACTTTTTCCTAACCCAATTCGACTTGGGACTATACTCACCCCAAAAAAGAACGTCAATGTTGTTTCCCATGTTCATGCTGATGGATT